>CM041533.1:14532914-14994175 GCA_023238725.1 Scortum barcoo | reverse complement strand
AAAGTCTACAGTAAAGTAGCAAAGGTATTTTATCTACAAAAATAACATCTTAATAACTCCTTAAAATTGCTGGTATTCACATACGTGAGCTCCTGGAGTGAATCTGCAGAACTCCTGAGTTACTATTTGGTAAGAAATCTTACAAAAATTCTCAAATTTATCTTTATTTTAAATTAAGCATCAATTCAACAACTCTGTAACACTCAGGGGTATCATGTCTACTTAAGTGTATAACTGCATCCTGAATTGCCCTTTTCCTCTTGCTGTCGCCCAGTTTCCCCTCAGTCTGCGCATTCCTGTGACTCTCCAACATGATTCAAGGTGCCAACCATTTCTTCACCTAATGGGCTGAAATCCACTATAAGCCCATTAACTGTCCCTTTTCTGCAGGTTGGCATTGATGCTCACAATGGAAATGACTTAGTTGTAAAGGTTTTTCATCTACACTGGAGCAAAGAGAGCGAAAATTAAATGTGAGGACCATTTTGTGATATTAAAACTGACCATCCACCAGCTCGGGAGCCGAAGTCGGAATCATTATTCTGGTCAGATCACAGAAAAGTAAAGATGTTGGTAGACTTGTGTAATGATGGCTTGCTAAATTGATGCTTTGATGAACTCATCAAAGAACTCATTTTTCTGCAAGGCTGTTCTTCTGATTCGATTAGATTAAAAAAGATAAGACTTTGCAGTCAGACATCAGTAAAATTCTACAAGTCTACTGTATAACAGCAGATTAAAAGAAGTTGAATGAACAGATCGTCACCTCAGTCAATTCCTAGGGCATACATGACTTTATCTGACCTTTGAGTGTTTAGACTCACTGAGGAATGCAGAATAAAATGCTCAGTATGAATAACACTACACCCACAGCAGCCATACCTGGACAGAGTTGAGGTGGCAGTACCCATTGAGTGGGAAGCGGATGACATGCGTGGAGTCATGGTTCCAGCCGGCATTGACAGAGTTGCACATGACGTCACCGATTTCCGGAAACACGTCCTCAATCAGGGCCTTATCACCGCTGAGCGTGATCCTCTCACCCAGGTCGGGTGCAACACGCACCACCAGACACTCGCAGGGGCGCGACACCCGGCCCAGCTCCTGGTCCTGGCGCCAGCGCTCCAGCTCTGCAAGCATGGGCTGCAGCTGGAAGTATCGCGCCTCCTCGTACAGCAGACTGTAGTCCTGAGGGAGACAGCAAAAAGACAATAACATGTCATCATCTGCTTAGTCTTAAATTATTTAAAAAGTGGCAAATGTGTTGCTTAACACAGTGGTTCTGCAAGGTTTATTTTACTGGGTTGGGTAACAAGTCAATTGTTTTTTTAAAGAACAGGCTTGGAGCATCCTGGTGGCCTAGAGATTTAAGACATTGACCATGTAATCCCTTATCCCTCATTTCCTGTCTAGTAAAAATATAGATGTCTGAATAATATTTTAAAGAATAGTTACATTTAAATGGACTTTCAGTGTAGTTTAATTTCAGTCTAGTAACATTTTTGATACTTCACCAAGTTTGTAGGGCAAAAATCAACACTATCACACAATAACTGTGACCTCATGTCCCAGTGTAACCCAGACTAGGTCATGATGTCAACACTGGAACGATTGTGATCACATAGAAAGACTAATAGTTGGTTTCCATACAGAAAAAAATGTAACATACTTGTGATTTTATTGTCATTAATCTAATGTGTAGAATATGCATGTTTTTATTTACCCATACTTTAACATAAATATCCCAAAAGCCCATAACCTCTCTCTCTCTCCTGTTTATTTATTTTTATTAACATAAAGATCGGTGGAATTAAGAATTCCCTCAAGCGATCGTACAAAAAACATTTTATATATATATACTGTACAAAGATGGGCTGAGTTGAATTGGAAGGGTCTGGCAGCCTAAACGCAGCATACAGTACATCTTGCCATACCAGAGAGCAAAATAACCCAAAAACAGAATAAGCGAATCGGTTTAAGGTTGTGAGTTTCTTTCTAATGTGGATCCAAAAGAAAAACGAAACAACAAAGAAGTTTGGGAAACTGCTGTTCTACATGAGCGAGCAATAAACCATAGCAAAGACACCATTCAGCAAAAATTACAAAAGAGCCAGAGTGGAGGAGATGCAGGGCGACATGCAACACAGGGTTGCGTGGGGTAGAGGAGCAGATCCTTTACTCGCAGGACTGCAGGGCCTAAATTGCACCACATTCAAGTTTTCTCATGCTCTGCCCAAAATCGACTCAATGTGATTGTGGCCTCAGCCTGAACTTGAGCCTGTCTTTTGTCTTTGCTTATTTTAGCTGACATACTTTCCACTGATTGAGTCACACTGTGGACAGTCCATCAGATAATGTGGTTATTTGTTTTCTCTCAGGGCAAGTTAAGTAACTGTTACTGACTAAATGACACATACGAGTAAAAAAAAAAAAAAAAAAAAAAAAAAAAGGGAATGCTAATGTGTCACATACAGTGAGGCTCACCCTGGATGGACACTTGGCACGAGATCATAGGGCGCAGGAGAAATCTAGCACATGTTCATGGGCGCCAGAGCATTTATTTGTTTGTCTTGATGAGAGCTTATTGTTTTCCTTCTTGCATATCTCAAAAGAATCTCTGGCCGCTAATAGCTGGAGGGGAGCAAACTGCATCTCATGATGAGCAAATGCATTATAATCGAGCTTTGTTTGCCCCAATATTTTGTCTCCAGCATGGGAACCATTTTCAGCAATCCGAAGAGGACCAGTGACCAAAGGCATTCCACGGCCTTAGCATTCATTGTGTGTGCTAAGTTGTAGGACTGCTGACTGGCTGATGGGACTTTACAGTTTCTAGGATGGACATCCACTCACTTTGAAGTCGTCTGGGATGAGGAGCTTGGACGTCCTGAGGAAGTTGAGGATGTAGCGGAACATGTGTCCATCCCTGTCAATGAAGTAGTGCTGCTTCAGGCTGTCCAGGACTATAGGCTCTGTGCCATCAAAGAGACGACCAATTCTGCCCACAGAGAGGGGAGGGGTGGTGGGTTAGGCAGAAAGGGAGGGAAGGGGGGAGGAAGGGGGACAACATGTCAACATTAACAATCTTATATGTCTCGATTATGGCGTGCAAAAGTTCATACAATTAGTTGCGATCTCATAATCTTTTGACTGTGCTTATGTATGTGTTTCTTACACCTTTCGTAGTGAGAGATGAGAGCTTGGGGGAAAAAGGAGAAGAAAAAGAAGGAGAGCATATGCAAAGTGATGTGACTCACTCATTTTCTCAAGCTCTGAAATGTTTTTTACACCTTCGCACAGACATGCACACATTACCAAGATCAATACAGGCATCAGCCATGAAGAAAAAAAGAGAAAGGAAGTACAAAAGAAAAATGACAACAAAGAAAGAAAGGAAGAGAGAGATAAAGAAAGAATGAACGAGGGAAAGAAAGAAAGGAAAGATTAAAAACAGAGGTGGCCTGAAAAGGTCAGGGCCAGCTGGTAGTCGGTTGCCTGAAGCAGGGTGCCAGTCGCCCTCCAGCCTGGGCTCGGAGCGACAGTGCGGCCTCCCAGCCTCCAGATGGCCCCATGCCCTTTGGCCCTTTACTGCTGCTGTGACATCTGTCAGAATAACCAAGTTGCTTTTGTCTGCGCACTGCATTCTGCACTTGAAGCCCCGACAAATTGTTTATCGCTCAAAATAACTGTGGACTTCGCACTCAGCGGATGCTACCTGATAAATCCAAAAAAGCAACCAACAGTAGCAGATTTGTTGGGTAGAAGGAGTAAACCGCCTTTTTCCACCAAGTGCGTCTGTGAGATGTTTGTGTGATCTGACGAGATGTGACATTTGACTGTTTAATGTCACGGGATGACATTAAACATTAAACAGGGTGACATTCTGACGCGGATAAACACATTTGGCTTGAACGGAAACTACAAGACGCCGAATCTTCCACGATCTCCCTCCCTGTTTCAAAGCAAAATACCAGGCCCTAACATTCACTGCTGACAAGACGTGCAAACTTTATCTCAATCACACATTTGAAATACAAATGCAAAGAGGAGCAGACTTACCGGGATTCTGGGAATTTTGTTAAGGTGGCCAGACTGCTGGTGTACATGTGCCCGCCCACGTCAATGTGCACGGGGGCGTTGGACTTGGTGAGCTGTGCAGGTGTTGGGATTCCCTGGTTACTCAAGGGAGACACTGGTGACCGTGTGATCATGGGCCTGGACATGCTGGAGCGATTATCCTGCGCAACACAACACAAGGGAGAAAACATTAAAATGAGTATTATTACACAGGTGGGTGAAGCGGATAGAAAGATGCACCGAATTCCGTTTTTCTTCCGCAGATTGAGATGTGCCAAGAAAGATTTTAAAAAGCACCATTCACACAGGGGACTTGATAATTAAGATTTTCAAAAAAATTAAATGAGGGGGAAAGAAAAAATAATAATTAGACACAGCACACTCTTAATATCTCTGTAACATAGCACACTCCACAGTCAGAAGTGAAAAGGAAAGATTTTTCTTCTCTGCAAGTTGGAGCAGCCTGACCTTGACCTGAATGTTGCCACAATCCACAAGCATCCACTCCTGTGGGCCATAATCTCCAAAACCAAATTAATTTGGAGCATCAATCTCACGGTCTTGGAAAATGAGCAATAATGACTCTTGATTTGAATACTGTAATAGGATTTGGAGAAATTGTCTCCTTGTTAACCTACAAACACCATTAGCAGACAATTTTGGTTGAGCGCTCAGAAGAAAATTGCTTTCACCCCCCGAAAAGTTTCAGAACCTGAGTGAAGGTGGGAGGAAAGACCAGTGTCTGCAACGTCTCAGTCAGTGAGGTTAACTTTAGAGTGATAATACCCAAAAGATAATACAAACATCATTTGCAGAAAAAAAACCCCACTGGTTTAACAGTCAATTAAAGCAGCAAAGGAGAGGATCGTGTGCGCCTCATAACGTGACAATGGTGCGCACTCCGCATCTGAGGACAGCAGGAGGACAATCTATCCACACACTGCGTTCAATAAACCCTAAGTGTCCCCCTCTTTGCTCCTCCAGCAAAAAAAAAAAAAAAAAAAGTGACAGCTCTGCCCTCAGCCGCGCAATGTTCCCTCTCTATCTCCTTGCCCCGGACACTTTTACGCGTTTACCTGCGCCGGCATCACTGTGGTGGGAGAGGAAGTCACCGAGTGGTCATTCTGCTTGAGCGACGCTGCGGGGACCGGCTCCCCTCTGACGGCGAACATGAGCGGGGGCTCCCTGCACTCCGCCGCCCGGATCGGGAGCCGTTTGAGGGAGGCGTGCACCGGCTCGTCCGCGGCGCTGATCGGACGCGGCCGCTTCCTCGCCTTCTGGTGCGTCAGGTCCATGATGTCCGTCTCGTCCATTACGACGCGGGCTTTGGAGGCGAGAGAGGAAAGGGGGACGCGCGGCGGGCTTGTTTTTTTTTTTTTTTTTTCCACCTTCTTCCCCGACGCACCTGCCAAACGTGGAGAGGCGTGAAAAGCGGGAGAGCGAGCACCGCGGGGAGAGCTGCTGCGCCGTGGCTGTCACACGGAGCGGCGTCTTCGCAATGGCTGGGAGAAGTCAAAGCCCCCGACAACATTAGCATTGTAGCGCCCGCGGCTCTTTTGGGCTGTCGCTGTTTCAGTGGCAGGTATGTGTGTCGCATTTTTTCTCCCTTCCAGAATAAAACAAATCCTGCCTCACACACGCATACAAAGGAGGGGAAAAAAAGGCGAGCCGGGTCAGCGCGCACATCTGGACCTGTCACCACAGCTGGCCTTTGCCCCCTTTTTTCTTTTTTTTTTTTTTTCTTTGGAGCAGTGTGTTTTCCCCTCCTCCTGGTGTTGCTGCCCCATTGTTCAGTGCTGCTCAGACACTCCTTCATCCCAACAAGACCCCGCAGAGTCCAAAGTTCAGTGAAAGAGCCTAAACGGTGACCAACCCACTCAGCCACCTGGACCAAAAGAAAAAAAAAAAAGCCCCCGTAACACCCTCCACCCACAAACACACACACATCACTCACAAGCACCTAACTGATGAGGATCTTTTCATTCACACCAAATCCAACGCTAACAGCAATTTCAGCTGCCCAGATGCATTTTTTTAATCAAAAAATGTGCACAAACACTCTTTTCATTATTTGTGCAGAATGATATCAGCCCTTTATGCAACATTATGGCTCAAGTACCACATTTCATCCCTCCACAACAGAAGACTTGAAACATCTTGTTGATCAGTTTCTGGTTGGCCACACTCCTGACAAATATCGGCGTTACTGTATGATCACCGCAGTGTGTGAACACCACCTCCGATGACCACATCAGCATTGCAAAAACCACCCCACTAATGACTGTATGCAGCATAAAACCAAACCACAACATGTCCAATTGCTGTTCAAAGTACTGCCACAGCACTCTCTTGGGCTGTTTTTTTTTCATAGAAAATGCAGGGAATCCACAAATTTTAATAACATTCAGATTAAAATTAATTAGTTCAACCACTGGCCTTAAAACATCCACATCCCTGCTTCTCATTGGCAGTGTGAGTTTCACACCTAGATACCCAATTAGCAATTAAGCTTGCCTTTGAGTGTAGGCCTCCAATGCGGTGTGTGATCCTGGTCTGATTTGCATGCCGCTTGTGCACGCGCTGATAAGCGCAGGCAGCAGCCATACATAGTTTTAAAATTCAAGCTCCAGAATCCCTCGCAGAAGGCAAAGGGGCCTGCAGGGCAAAAGAGAGAGAAATCACATGGCTGCTCTTCAAAAGGGGACCTGTGTAAGGCAGCCGGCAAAGTGCGTGGGATCACACTCAGAATGCAGGTAATTTGTTCCCTGACTAATTTGTGGAGATGGTGGTGTGTGTGTGTGTGTGTGTGTGAGTAAGTGTGAGACTGACTGTGTGCCTGTGGAGAGTAAGTTCTGAAAACAGCTTGGTGGAATTGGATTTCCTCAAAGCCTTGTCATCGCAAAGGTGGATTGAGTGTAAAATCTGTAAGGCATTATGGAAAATTGCAGGGGAGAGAGAAGAGAGAGTGAAAGAGAACGGGTGGTTGGGTAGGTGGGAGGTGGAAGGGGGTAGGGGATTGTGGGTGAGGTTTTTGGAAGTATAAAGATGCATGTGTTGTGGGCCTTTTCCCAAACTGATGTCCCTATGATATTTCTGTCTTTTGCGCTATTATCTCAAGGACAGTTCAAAGGTCACAACATCCTCAGAATCCATCAGCAAGCATGTGATGGAGGACTGCTCATCGATTGCTCGTGCATCACCTCCAGATGCTCGCTGCGCACCTCAGACACCGTGCAGCGCTCCTCCTACCTGTTGCCATTTGGAATTTGGCACAGCGCTACAAAAGTGTCCCATGTGGCAGTGTTTGGAGACGTGTTCCCAAAGTTTCCAGCCTTTGTGAAACAAGACGAAACGTATGCGTTTAGGGAATTTGCTCGTTTACCCAGCTTGTGTAATTTTGCTGCACCACAGTATGCACAAACAAATCTAAAACAGGCACAGAGCATCAAAGCCTGGAGTACTCGGGCTGCTCCAGTTACTCCTGTTGTTTTCCATTGGCTGGTCCGAGGTCTTTTTTAAGGATTTTATGCAAAGTCATCATTTGAACATCTTCTTTACATCTCGAGGAACAAACACTATAGCTCTGTTTACGACTGCAGTAAGCTAATGCTCCTAAAACTTTGGAAGCAAGTACCTGTCTTTTTTTTTGTTGTTGTTGCAATAATCAAAGGGCCTGCTGGGATCAACATCAGTGACAAAACAGCTTTCAATTTTCCATCCCACAATGCAGCTCTTCAGTGTTGCGACATATCACACAAGACACAATTAGCATTTCAGATCAGAGCATTAACATTCTGTTCCAGGCAGGCAGACTGGTATTTACATAATCTGGATGGGTTGTCTCTGCTTTGTTGCCCACGGCCATTTGTTTCAAATGTCCACACACAGACAACTACAGACTTTGGGCTAACTTCAGTCAGTGCCGGCTGTAAAGGCAAAACAAAAAACAGGTAGTGGGGCTGTCGTAACAGAGTGGCCAGGGCAAATATTGTAGGCAGGTTGTCTGGTCAGGTGTTATCAGGCATTTTAAGGTAACTATACTAACGGCACCTGAGCAACACTACATCTGCTGTCGTTTGCTAAAATTAAGTGTTTTTGCATGTTAATAAAACATCAAACGTCTTTTTCTTCTTTTGTCTCACTTTCACGACACACCGACATACTGTGAGTCCTGAAATGTGGCATTGATGGTGTTTTGTTTGTCTTCGCTTAATAGGCGCAGAAATATTTTTTACACTGTCTGACCTCACAAGTCACAACTTCAAGCTGGCTGTATTTCTTAAAAGCATGTTCCTCAGTAACGGCAGGGGGCAAATGTAGTAATATGTACACTTTTAGTGAAGGGATGAAGTCGTTGCCTCGCAGAGGGAAGTAACAAGTGGAAGGACACCTTGCTGACTTGCACTTGAGCTGGGGAGGAAATGTGATTTTCTGGATAAACTACTTTTTAACCTCTTTTCTCGTGGTTATCCAGTCTGTGTTTGAGAATCCACAGAATCGACGGAGTCACAGAGCTCGACCTGCTGCCTTAACAGTGACTAAAGGGTAACCTGAGCTGATACAAGGTTTCACGTTTTAATGCTTTCATTAGTTTTATTACAAGTAGGGCTCCTTTCCTACTCCAACAGCATGACATCACAGATAAGGAAGTGCGATCAGCGCTCTCTTGCCGCAGGCCATTGGAGACAGCAGTGCACATTCACAGGCACAGCCCAACCTGTCCCAGGGCGCAGGAGTGGCAGGGCCACAGCATGAAATATAATAGTCTCAGTGCGTCTCCAAGGAGCTCCAATTTGGCAAGTAAAGCATCTGTAACTTGGAACTGGTGCTGTAATCCGGGGAATAAAAAAAATCATGTGGACTGACTGACTTGCCTTTAAATGTTTGTCTCCTACCTGATCAGAGTGTGTTTGTTAAGTGTAGTGGGAAACAGATGTAGGGATGCTGTGTGTGTGTGTGTGTGCATGCAGCAAAGTGGTATGGGGTTGTTATTACAGCGCCATCAAGTGATCGCTGCTGACAAGCCAACATCTCAATCTCACTGTTTATTCATGCGCCCTCTGAAACTGGGGAAAACGAGTATTGGCTGTCAGTACAGGTGAACTAAACTTGGAGGTTTTTTTTGTTGGTAATGTAACATTTCACAAATGCCACTGAAAGCACGGGAAGTGAGAAATATTTAAGTAACCAAACGCACAAGCTATGATCTGTTTAGGGTTTAATATGCAATGTTAAGGTATAAAGTTTAGGAAGCCTGGCAGATGTTCCTTTACACAGTTCATGTTCCCACAGGCGAAGCAGGTGAGGATAGGATTATCACTTAGTAAACTATATGTGCCGATTCGCCCTCGGACCTTGGAGTTAATTATGAACGGCGCGGTCAGAGAGCCGGGAGAGGAGAGGAGAGGACACATTTCGCCCCTATTTCTTTTTTTTTTTGGCCCTCGTTCACAGAAACACGACTCCTTTAGCATGACCGCGGCTCTTATTAAAGGATGATTCACAGATTCTACATTGACGTGCGTAAAAAAAAAAAAAAAGGTACAGCCTGTCTAACAGAATAAGAAAAAACGCCCGCGGCGAAATTACTCCACAATGGCGCCTTTCATTACAGGATCTGGGGCAGCCAGGAAACACAACTGTTTCGCGACATAAAAAGAAAAGACTTTAAAAAAAAAAAAAGATCTTTACGGTCGGGACGAACGCTTGTTTGAGTAAGTTACGAGCAAGTTAAACGGCGACGGGCGACGCAGAGACGGCGACGTGTTCGTGAGCCGAGGCGCGCCAGGAGCCAGTTCACGCGGTGGACGAGTGGAGTGTGTGTGTGTGTGTTTTTGCTCGACAAGATCGCGGTCCGATCCGCTCCTCGTTCGCGGCAGACGTGCCAAAAAGCCTCGCACATCGCAGCCGAGCGCATACATTTGTGCTGCAACTAAGGAACAATAGCCAGGAAGTGGTTAAATATTTTTTTTTTTAAGAACCGTACCGCTCGAATCGCTTGGCACATGCGTAAAAGCTGCTGCGCCTCAATGTCCCAGTCCATCCAGCCGCGGAAATAATGGCAAACCAAATAAATCTCCACTTACCTGAAACATAGAGCGGCACAAAGTATCTTTTTGTGCACCTTTCCCCCTCCGAATTGGCCCACGATCTGCTTCTCTTCCTACACCAGTGAGAAATGCAATAGCTTGGCTAAGGTAGACAGAACAAAATACAGAGAATACTTGCTCCAGGGCTCCGAAACCCCTCAAGGCAAAGATCAGGATACAATTAGCTCATGTCTCTGCCCCAGTCTAAACCAATCTGCAGAATAAAACTCCGAGCAAAGGGAAGAGATCTCAGCGGCAGCGCCTCAGTCTTTGTTGAGTTTTATGTTTTTATAAAATCAAATAAAGAAATCTTTTTTTTTTTTTTTTTTTGCCTGCATTTACAACACCCTCACTCCTCCTGCCTCCAACTTGCCTATTGCCTCCCTCTCGCAGAGAAGCTGATTTTAATCGTTATGATTAGTTTTGATGTAACGTTCCCTCGGGCGATTGCTACAAATGGATGGAGTGTTTCTTTGCCAGGGAGGAAAAGCAGCAGATGATGATAATTATATAGATTGTTGGTGGAGACCTTTGATTTTTTTTTTCCTCTCAGCCCCTCTTACCTCTCACAGCATCTAACCTATGCGCTTCTTTAACACACGCCATGCACATGTGCGCCAAACAACTTGTTGATTAGCCTGGCACCAACTTATTAAATTAATGGAATGTGCTTAATGAAATTCTCACTCTGTAGTCCCCCGCCCTTTGTAATCTTTTTCAGTCTCCTTCCTCCCTTTGGACAACCTCCAAATGACGTAGTTGTATAAATAAGCACTTGCAGCTTGCCTTGCCCCAATCAAGTCTGAATCAGTGCCTGAGGGTGATGTGCGAGCTCATTTCAAATGTTCAACCATGCATGATTTCAGGGAGATTGAGGCACTTCTGAGGCTTTCACATTGACTTGGGGGATGCAGCCGGCAAAAAGGAATTACACGTTCAAAGTCTTCTCCCTTTTGTAGAATTCCTCCGTGTGAACATGCGCGATTATTCAGAGCCAAGAGTGCTACTTTGTGCACATCTGGACCAAGAATTGACAGTTAACTTCTTCACGTTCACATCCTCATGCCATGCACAGTGGGATGAGGCTGAAACACCCTCTCATGCGCCCCCTACTGTTGAGAGCACCAACTTTTTTTTTTTTTCCTTTTTCCTTTTTTAAACAGCAAGGCAAATCAGTTTGGCCGTGCTGCTGTAACGTTACCCAGCTTTAAAGGCAGAGACAGTGGAATAAAAGTAGAGAGAAGACATCCATTCGAAAAACATATATACAGTCATCCGGGGGAGAAAGCAGAATCCAAGATCGCCACGTCAAGAGGCCGGTGGACGCAAGCGTACAAACAACAGCATTTTCCAGTCCGCCTCATCAAAAGCGTTCCCCTCTCAGAGCATCTTTTTTAGATGATAAACAGAATCGCTTTTGAGGGAAGGCCAGCTATCCCTTGCCCATCCGATCCAGGGACCATTAAATTTTCCACTTTTTTTCGACTGCATGTCCCACAGGAAAACAAACTCAGGATTAAAGTGTTACGATGGAGTTATTTGCCCCAGAGGTTACTGGCACCTGGCGCATGATGCACCAAGCCCTAACCATCACCCTACACACACACACACACACACACACACACATTTTTTTGCCATTAGTCTGAGAAACTATAGTGAACGAAAAACACCCCAGGCCTTAAAATCCCATACGTTATCCATTTTCCACACAAATGGAGTTCATTCATAATGGGATCCTCTCACTTCAGTATTCAAAATATGTCTCTGATGTTGTTGAAACTAACCAGAGCAGATCTTTGAATACATGTGGTGTTTGATGCCAAAAAACAAAGTCATTGTTTGAATGCCGTTGTGGAGGGGCAGTATTTTTCTTGGATATAGACCTAACTGCTACAGCGAGCTAGAGTGAGCGAGCGAGCACAGGCTGGCTACACCATATTCTGGTGGACAAATTATCCAGATTGGTAGCAGATGTGAATTTGCCCCAAACAAAAACTGCCTTAGTCTGGATGACATCATGGGGTTATACGTGCACACGCAGAGAAAGCAGAGAGGAATCCTGGAAAACCTATTCTGCCTGCTGGAACTTTGAGAAAGTGACTGCAGTCGTTTCACAAAATAATAACGTGATTAGCTTGGTAATCTTTCTTTTCTGTCAAAACACTTCAAGCAAGACCATGGAACACACTCTCAGTACTCTTTCATAAAAAATAAGTTCATAAGCAATGAGATGCATTTCTCAGTTATTACATTCAGCTATTAGGCTAACTTTGTCTGGTATGACCGTTAACTTACAGTGGTTAATGTTTTATATATATATATATATATATATATATATATATATATATATAGGTATGCAGTGGACAGCACTCAGTCCTCAGTACCTGTGATACTGTTTGCCTTTAGCATTTAGCTACATCCCATACTTGTCACCCTGTTTATCAAAAGTTAAATGATTTCCCTTTAGAGCTGGAATCTGACACAATTTCAACACCAAAAGGAAAGCATCATTATTCACTCAGCAATAACATGTTTTTGCCTTTTTGGTATCTGAATGGGAATTTTAAGATTTAGTTGCAAACATACTGCTTTGCTCAAAACACCTTTGTGTGTATTTCTAGTGTCGAATGATATTTACGCAGCTAAACCGCGTGGACAACTATTGCACCCACTGGCTGGCATTGTGTGGACTAAGAGAGATGTTGCTTTAACCATCAAACCATGTTAATAACTGCTGCTATACTCGCCACACCCCGCTAATGGCCTGTGGTTATGTAAGGGAGTGGGATGGATATGGGAAAGCGCTGAAGCTGCTCCAGAGCCTGACTCAATCTGCCCTGCAGGGTTGTGCAGTTTTAGGCCAGAGCTGTTCATCAAATATTATCTTTGGCACAAAAGAAATTTAGCTCTGGAGAACGACTCTTGTTGCTATAGTGCAGTTAGAGTCATACCACCAGGTATGGCAATGGAAGGCCAAATATTAACAATGGTAATTATATGACAGAGGAGCTTCTTTGTGCAGCTAGTGGTGGCAAACGGTTTCGACAACCAGTGAGCCTGTGTGCTGTGATTGTGTCCTTGTTCGTGCTCTACCCCAGAAACTTTCAATATGCAAAATCTGTGGGGTTTGCCTCACTGTTACAATGGGGTTATCACAGCGCACGAAGCGAGAATGGCACACCTGATGGAGCCTGTTCTACTCACAAAATGCTTTCAGTTTTCTGTTTGACAAAAAGCGAATGAAAAATCAAGATTTTACATTCACAAGCCACTTTTTTCTGTAACTAAGGGAAGATGAGGGTCCCCACTGTGAGGGCTCACTCCAAGGACCATTTGTTGGCCTACCTCTCAGCCCCAAATCCACCCATCCCATCCACAGTGGACAGAGGAGTCAGTGACACCACTATGAGGGGAGGAGAGACAAGAGGAGGGGGCTGCTTGGGTAATGCTGGGAGGCTCTAATAAAATGTAATCCTATTATATGGTTCCCACTAGAGGGCAACAATAATAAAGGTTTCCCTAATAACACAAGCAGACCAAACCCAAATGGAAAACAGCTCCTCCGGTCAAGTCCCACACTTGTACATATATCCTCTCATTAACCCAATTGCTGTTGGGCCACATTACACCGACAGGCCTCCGAGATTTAGCTGTGATGGCGAGGCAAGAGTTAAGTCAAACAAATGTGTTTCATCAAACTGCAGTTTGGGCTGCTCTGCATAAAGGAATTGAAGGGGGGAGGAGGGGGAGGAGTGAGGGAATGTGTGCGGGTGGGAAGTTGGAAGCAGAGCCCCGAGGAAACCAATCAGAACTTCTCCACCCTCCCTTCCTGTGTCAAAGCCACCGGGGTCTCAGGTGTGTGTTACATGAGCTAATACCTCACAAACTTGATTGTTTGTGTTAGAGTAATCAGAGTTTTGTAAATTACCATTTTGGAAATGATAGTCCTATCATTTGTAAACAAAATCACAGTACAGTAGAGGAGCACCACAAACTAGAAGTCGTGAGATAAGACTTGATAGCTTAGTAAACTTCCAAATGATTATGAACTTTAATTCTTCCTCGTGGGCCAAATGAAATGAAATATTTCTTAGTATAAGTTACAAAAAGCTGGAATTTCATCAGATCAGCTTCTTCACGAACAAACTCTTTGCACGAGAGCTGCGGAAGTGACTTTCTTTGACTAATATTAACGAGAAATGGCAATCTCTCGGCTGGAAAAAGACGTAAACACAAACTCTCATATTTATATGATTCGATAATGTAATGAATGAGTTATTCCGCTTCCTAGCTATCTCACATAAATGCAGTAAAATATTTATCATAAGTGACAAGGTGAGTGAGAATATCAATCATATTCTCAAGACAGCTTGAGTTATTAAGTGAGCCAATGTAACAGTATTACAAAACCCAGAATAACAAAGTTATTTATCTCTCTCTCTGCATGTGTGTACGCGTGTGTACGTGGAGTTGTGTGTGTCTGTGTTTATGTGTCTGACAGCATCAGAAAGAGAGAGAGAGAGAGTGTCGCATGCCTTCCTGTTCCTGTACCACCCTCCAACCCCAGAGCCGCAGACTCAAGGCAGTTTCCAGAATCAAACAATTTCACGCAGCTACTGGAGGAGGAAATGAACTGAGCCCAGAGCAATAATAAAATTATACAAATGTTATTACAGACTCGCCTGCTACTGTCCTACTTTAATTCAAATTTGGGCACTCCAGGCGGTGCTGGTGGCAGAGACCTTCCTGAATAAATCAACATTAGCTTACGTCTAAATTATTAAGGAAGTGGGAGACTTTCTTGTTTATAGTATGAATTATTAAACAAGTGTTTAACGCTGTTTTTCCTCACGAATCCCCAAATATTATTTGCTAATGATCTTTAAGGTGTGTGTTTTATCTTTTGCCCCTTCTGTTGTATGCTGGGAATTGAGCATCTGAATTTTCAAGTCGCAAAAAATCAGTCTGTTCTCAGTTAGATAAGCATGAGATGCACTTTGAGATATACTCGGCTGGCATCTGTATGATGTGCAAATGAAGCTCTAGTTATAACAATATTCCCATCATATAGCCAATGTTTGTATTTGCGATGACTGTGAATGTAAATTAATGAATTATGGAATCAGCCACTGTGAAGGCTACCCATGCATTATCAGTTTTCAGCTTAAGATCACGCTGATAAGCCGTGATGTTAACAAACAGACAGCTGAAAAAACGCTGGTCTATTATTTGCTGTCACTTTTTATTTGCCTTTTCCTAATTGAGGTGTCTACACCAAGCCTTTGGAAGTTTGTCAACACACAAGGAGAACATTTTTCTAATGAAATCTTAGGATTTGATTGGCACTTTGCAGCATCTGCTCATTTGTGTGAGAGCATGCAAATGTATCACAAGGAAGCTCAATAATATCTTGTGCTGTATGCACATGGAAGACACTTTCTACTTGTTATACTTGTTAACATTTCACTCTCCCTCACCAGTATGAAATTCAGAACAAAACCAAATTTTCAATCCAACAGGGACTGCTCTCCTCACCTGTCTGCCTCTATTTAATCTTCACATGGGCGAGGGCCAATAAATCAAAAACCCAATGAGAACCATTCCCCACCGCCCGTCCCAAGAGGAAATAGTCAATGCATGAAACATCAGATTTATGTACTCATTTATTTAGGCTGTAAAGATGATTAAGGGGAGCTGAGGGGGAGCTGGCCTCGAGCCACCAAAGCCTTAAGGGATAAAGGCAGCGTGCCTGCAGGTAAAGGATGGCGCTGCTGAGAAATTGGGCACAGTGCATTTTCAACTTCAGTAAGCCCTGATGAACGGCATTCGTCAACAGTCTCATGCTAATAGCTTTTAACACTGACAACTGTCTGCAAGCATTTAATACTGAGACCTAATAAAATGCAGTTCAATTGAGGCAGATTTGGTTGGAAACAAGAATCCTCTCACAGAATTGCAAAAATGCTAAGAATACCAAGGTTGGAGGGAAAAAGAGTACTTTAGTCTTAACTTGCTTAGGCTCCTATTGGAGTACTGGGTCTCTGTTATATGGCTATGCAACACTTAATCCTCCTGTGTAGTTCTGAATTAACAGCCTGGACCAATTTTAAATGAAACGTGGCTCAGACTTATGAATAAAATCGACTTGCGTCTACCCACGTTTGCAGTGTAACCTGTGCATCCAAGGCTCGTGGCTGCCCTCCCCTGGAGAAATACAAATGGGAGCATTATTGCAGAGAAGGTGATTCCCACTGTGGCCAGTAGATGATGCTGTTGGCACATATAAAACCTGTACTTTACTCAGGGAAGAAGGTGGAACGGGGGTTGGAGTTAGTCCTTATGAGTAAAAACAATTTTGATTTAATATCTGGATTATACTTGCAGCCTAGCCTTGCAAACGCAATATAGCTGCACCATGTAGACAACTTCAGTTGATGCAGCAGCAGAGCTGATCATTTCCTTCACATTACAGAAAAAGATTGAATTGCACCTTTTCTTTTAGCAAAGGAAATATAGTGGAGACATAACAGATCACCTCTATTTCGTATCTCAAAGTGGTATCATTTCCTGTGCTCTCTGCTGATGGAATGAGATTACATGAAGCTATTCTCAGAGACTTAACTCATGAGGAACACACATAGTGGACATTTATCTGGCCATAGGGAGACATAATCTAAAGGTAGATGAGCCAATCCATCATTGATCCAAACCTTTCCTCCCCCCAGTGAGCAGCTCCTACTGCCAGAAACAAGTGACTCAAGTGGAAAGCCTCATAGTTATGGTTACTGGGTTTTTTATGGATGTGTGCAAATTTGTGCAGCAGTCCTCTTTGTATGTTTCAAAACATGTTAACAAGCCAAGGAGAAACTGTTAATATAAAAAACTTTATTATTACAACGTAATATCTTTCACATCCTGTAGCACTTCCATTTTGTGAGCATGAAACAAAAACTGAACGCAAACTCATGATGACAGAACAGCCAAATATCTTATCAATAAGTTAAATACTTCAGCATGAGACATAAGACATAATAAGACACAACACCATTATTTAATAAACATCAATAAGCAAAAAGTGGTGAAAGACTTTTACAGAAACAGTGTTTCCATATAGATGAACTGGTTGTTTCCCTGACTAATGCACTGAAAATAGAGCGCACTGTAAGACAGCTCTGATAATAAAGCTTGTCGGGGCTGTCTTACATTGCTTGGGACGTGTAACATGCTTAATGATCACAAGGAGAATCCCTCCTGTTATTGCATACCATATACAATACATGGACCAAATGTGACACTAATCCAAAAATAACAAGGCTGCATTTTCTTCTTCACTTCTCCAATTCAGCATGATGACCCCACGTAATTGGTTGACCCTGCATGTATTTCCTTAACAAAATGTATTGCAGGCCATTGTTCTGCAGAGTGCAATGCGTGCCGCATGCCAACACTGCTTCTAAATCATTGACGGAGGGCCTCAGGAGCAGTATTGAACAGTTTGTAGATGTTTGTGGGATGGGGGCATAGCATCATATTAGCTTTATGACAATGAGAGTAATTCAGCCTTGCTGTGAAGCCTCATGGACAGAAATCACATTCTGCTTTGAGGACAAAGTCTTTGGAGGGGGGACAGGCCCGAGATGGATGCTCCAAAAACTGTCATTCTGTTCTACAAATTGGTCTCCATTTCCAGTGCACGTGATAGTCATACTGAAGATAGCACTTCTCCCGTTGAGTCCTGGAAAGGATCTTTTTTCTCAGCTTTCTCCACATCAGAGATGGTGTGGATGGAGCCCGGCTTGATGGCAATGTCATCCGTCTCCACCTCCCTGTATTTCCCTGATGAGTCCTTCTGAAAGACCTGCTTCAGCCTCTTCTTCATCTCAGGGTCAGGGCAGTACAGGTACTCATACAGACCAGCAGCCAGGATGCCCCCCAGAACGGGTCCCACCCAGTACACCTGCCATAAACAGCAAGACAAACACATTAATTAGCCATCTGGTTAAACTGTGCCCATGGGAGATCACTGATTATTCTCAACAAAATGCAGATGCTGACATCGTTACGAGAACTATCAAACCTTCCTTCACTGATGGGCAACAGATTGGGAAAAGAGGATCAGCCTTGATCAGGGGCAGGTAGATCAGTGTCTGCGGCACCAGACATTTGCCTCCAAGAGGATACACTTCTGAATATGATACCGGCCCCAGTGACAGTTACTGACAGTGTTATAAGCCAAGCACATCAGCCAATACCCACACACACACACACACACACACACACACAAACACACAATATGACACCGTGCTGTCTGCAAATAGCTCAGTGGAAATAATTGCCTGGGTACAAAAATTCAGAGCTAATGCTATTTTACACCTTGTTCAGTGGCATCTCATTATGTAGCTAGAGGTGGAAATTCTGTAAATTTGCTATTTCCTTGGCGCTTCCTTTGTTGGATGAAGCCATAAATTCAAGGGTCATATTCAAGGCTTTTAATAAGCATTTAAATCACCTCATTTAGGTTTTCTCCTTGCATTTACTGGTAATATGAGAAAGACTATTCCTTGATTTCATCTTTGGGTCACAGCTGCTTTCTGGCAATGGTGCTGAAAACGTGACCTTACCGGGTTTCAACATGCTGTGCTAGCCTGGCGTGACAGAGTTTGCCCTCTTCGGGACATTAAAATAAGATCACCATTCTAGTGCAAACCATTTCAAGGCATTTGATCACAGTACCATCGCATAACATTTGAACCAGTGTGCTGATTTATTATACTAGAGTCCAAATCCTTACCACACTGTACAGCATGTACATGTCCAGTCAAACCTGCCCAGCTGCTGTCAGGAGTAACTGGGTTATTATTATTATTATTATTATGCAAACTCCCAAAAGAAAGGTTATTACTTACCCAGTGGTTCTCAAAGTTAAGTGTGACCATTGCAGGCCCAAAAGATCGAGCAGGGTTCATGCTGGCTCCTGTGTAAGGGATCTAGAGGACACATAACAGCATTGTTTTCAGTCTAAATGACAAAACACCACAGATTTGTGTAGCATTATCATCAGACGTGTTTTTAGCTATAATGCTGTTATACTTATGCTGCAAAATATATCAAATGCAAGTCATGATATATGTATGTATGCATTTGCAAAACAGGCCTAGGGAGAAATCAGTTGAGCAGTGTGAGAGATAACATCTATTTCCCTGTGCATTCATTTGCTCTGCAGGGTTTAGAGAGCCCCCAGAGATCGGTTGCTATGCGATGGCAGCCTCCAATAAAGATGTGCACGTGGGTGTGAATCTGTGAGAAGCGCACAATATCACACATTGAAGAATAGATGCCTTAATGCACCTGCTCTTCCTCAAGAAGCATCAGTGCTCTAACTCTCAGTGCATGCTAAAGATGCTTGCACTTGTAGAGCTGGCCTTGTTCTACAATTCTTTAATGTGGTGTGTTGAATTTAATAAAGTTTCCAAGATGAATCTTTAAATCACTGTTTCGCTGCCAGGGTCGAGAGCACGGGAAGCGTCAGCTGATGTGTAGATTGTGGCAGAAGGTGTCTATGATGTATTGTAGATTTTCCTCTTGCTGGAGTCATCATGAGAATTTTGGAACACAACAACAGTGGGAGAGGCCAACATTATTTGAGAAGCGCTGCTATAAATATTTCCCCAGCTGTCTTAGCCTAATTGCCATTTCATATCTATGCATTATCTAACTTACTGGAAGGTACTTACTGCAAATAAGTGACCAATAGCCACAGCAAAGCCGATGGCAAGGCTGGCAGAGCCTCCGAGGTCTGTACGTTTGGGATCACAGGTGGCGAACACGGTGAAGACCAGTTCGAATGTGATGAGGAGCTCCACCAGAAGACCATGTCCTAATGAAATGTTGGAGTTCACCTTGAAAACAGAAGTTTTTCCAAGTCAACTTTAACTCACTTAACTGTGAGAAAACTTATTATACACACAGATAAAAGGGAACATGGTCAGACTTTTACCGTGGTCACACCGAGGGAGCCTCTAACAGCAGCAGGTGTGACTAGGTAGAGGATTCCAGCTCCTGTAATAGCTCCCAGGCACTGAGCCACCACATAGAAAACTGCCTTTGCCAGGCTCAGCTTTCTAGTCACCACCATAGCAGCAGTGACTGCTGGGTTAATGTGTCCGCCACTGATGTGGCCGAAACATTGCACCATAGTGGCGATGCTCAGGCCAAAGCACAGGGAGATAAGGACTAGGTCAGCCGGGGGAGGCTTCTCCTCGCCTGCAGCCCAGTTGATGGTGGAGCCCAGACCGAGAAGGACAAAGATGAGAGTGGCCAGGTATTCTCCAGACACAGCCCTCCAGAAGTCCTTGGTCCAGATCCCTTTAAAAGCCACCATTATGCTCTGACAGTTACACCAGGACAGGAACCTCCTGGCAAAAAGAATAATGAGCAAAATGATTAGCCTACTTATGTATTCCTTGCGTGTGCATGTGGCTGGAAATGTACTGAACCCTATCAGGACGGCTGCCTCTGGGCACAACATTTCTAACTCCACTAGGGATTTAAGCCAGTGACTTTCCATCACAAAACGCCATACAGAGCATTCTTTAAACATTGTGTATAGGGGCAAATTATCACACTTACATTTCCAGCATACAATGGTTAATTGTTTTAATTGTTACTCATTGAACTTTAACCAGGATGGAGGAAAGATTTGTATCTTTTGACTATTAATTCTAAACAGAACACAATTTACAAGAATAAAAACATCAGTGAGTTAAAACTGTACATTTTGAACAGTGTTGAAAATTAAATATGAAGCTCACTATATTTTGTTCAGCAAAACTCCAAGGCACCAAAGTTGCATTGATAAAGTCAGTCATCCTAGATCAAAAGGCTAACACTTACCAAATGCAATAACATGTTCTCTTTCTCTCTGTCCCCGTTGTGTGTGGCGTGTTTTCATTCATAAGTCCTGGCAAGTTATTCAACATGCAGAGAGATCTTTCCCTTCATCACATCTAAAAGTTGAAATGGCCGTGACCTGCAGTACTTACACCAAGGCAGCAGGCTGTGTGAGCGCAGGGGTGGAGCAGAGAGCAGGTCTTTCAGACGAACATGATCCACACATTGTGCCCCGGGATTGCATCCAGCAGCTTTATTAAGTTACTAACTGGGCATCACCTCACAGGAATTAAACAGCCTGCTCAGGGGGAGGAGTCATGAGATTTGCTTGCTGTGCAAACAGCAGCACTGTTGCACTGAGTGCTACGGCACAGTAACTCAGTCAGCCTCAGCATCTTAATCATATCAGAGCTTTGAAAACACACACTGGAGTAAGCACAACAGTTTCAGCAAAACCACTTATATTTGGAAGGCTGCAGAACTACACATTAAATTACCACTTTGTCATTGTCATTGACTTATTGAGCATTTCAATTATCCCTTTAAAAAAATTTTATATAATATAATTTCATTATAATATTAAGCTGACAAGGGGAACCATGCTAAATAACAGGTACTTCTATTTTTAACGCATTTGCACTTTTCATTTTTTGAATGTAGGACTTTTGTGTTTTCAAACTGTGGCTTTATTACTTATACTTAAGTAAAGTAAGGTCTTCTGCCACTGGTAGAAATATACTCTGTGTGAGTCATGCACAAGAGTCTTGTTCAAAACTCCCACACACACAAAAAGTTCTGGTAAGAGAAATATATTGTACTTGTTTTTAGTCTTTAGGGCAGCCAGGATAAGGAGTACAGAGTAATAAGGGAATAAAAAAACTGCTTTGATCTGTCCTTCTGACTCACCTCATTGCTGAAAAAAAAGCACCTGTGTAACAGGTAGTATCTGAGGATTAATCTCAACAAAGGCCTAATTTACCATTCTATAAATACAGACATCCAGGTTTAAACGCTGTCTAACAGCCCTGAAAACCATAAACCATTAGTTCACGTCTGTGTCAAGAAAGAGGCCAATAAAATTCCACATCTCCATTTTATCTGGATCAGGTGCTCAAGTGTTTGCACATTAGCAAGCACACGCACACACATAGCTTTTCTTCATGTATTTGTCCCATGATAAGCCTCCAGGAAAGGTCTGTTTGGTATGAACGGAAAGATAAACATGTAATCTACATGATGATCAAACCGTCTCCTTGCACTGGAAGAGAACACCCTCTCTCCTTTTTTATTACCTGTTTGTATAGACTTTGCTTTTTGGGGGGTTACTGTGGCCTCTGTGGGATTAAATGAGTGCGATGATAAATAAATGCCATGAAAACAGCATAACTTCATGGGTCTTTTACACTAATTGCTAAAAACTGCTTAATAACATAAATTATCTGCACTCACAGAGGTTCACATGCAATTATTCAAGGTGAACAAGGTGTGCTTTTACTAGAAGGAACTCAAACTTCTTCAAATGACTAAAAATAAAGTACAGGCCTCTCTTTTTTCGTCAGTTCAGGTGCCAAAGGGAGAAACTGTAGCTGCCTATTTTGGGTGCTCTTCTGATATTGATCTTCAGGAAATGGGGTTTGCAAACACGTGAAAACCTATATGACCTGTACTGTAAGTGACGCCCTGTGTTTTCATTGGTCCACAGTGAGCATTTGAGGTCTCCCACAATACAGCACATCATAACACACTTTCCTCCCTCTTGTGTCTGGGTAAAAAAAAAAAAAAAAAGATGTCTGCAGCTCCATCAGAAAAAAATGTCAGACCTGTGAGAGCTGCCAAACTGGAACTATTTTGGGCGTAAGCACATTTCCTCCTGTCTTCTTTTACACTTGCATCTATTTCACATCACTAACTTGGATCATGACTTTTGCTCCAAGCCAACAGAAGTCTGTTCACTTTTACAGGCCTGGTTCAGTTTCACCGGGGGACCATAAATCCAGACCCCCAGAAGAATTGTATGTTGACTCTTAATGGTATAATGAACTAAACTGTGAAACAATCTAAAGATGGTAATAATGATTAATGTTAATTTCAGTAAATATTCAGACATGAATGCAAACCCTATAGCATTTTCAATATTTCAAAAGGTATATATGCCCCCGTCCCCCATATGTCAGATATGTGTCATCCTTCATGAATCAACACATGGGTGCTCTTGAGGGCAAATGTGTCTTTATCCATTTGAGAGTCTGCCTTCACTGCATCATTCTGGCCCATAGAAATGTGTTTGTGTAGTGTTTGTAAGAGTGAATCAGTAAACAAATCACTGTGAAATGATCATTCTTTCTCCAGTATATCTACAATTACATTCAGCTTTTCAAATAATGTCATTTTGAATGTCATCATTCTATTATTTCTAGCTATAAGCCCACTTTCATTTTCTCTGATTATAGATGTTTGTCACTTTGATGGCTACAGGAACAATAAACAAGCAGCACAGAGGATATTTTGCTTGGACAGGTCTGCATTGTCACCTGTCAAAAACGTTCGCCTCTAAGCTTGCCAAATCTATTTTAGTATTATGCTCTAGCTTTCATAGCAATTATTTAAAAAAATATTCTTTGAGTGAGAACTGCAGGAGCATATTTGTTATGTCCTGTACTCCTCTGGGCATTGTGGTGGAAAACTCATCACGTATGTGGTAAACTGATGTAACCTTATTGTGCTTGTTTGAAAAATACTCGGTTCAGTGCGTTCGTATCAGATGGTCTGACAAAGAGATTCTGTGAAAGCTGAAGCCATTGCATTTCATGTAGTGATTTATGATGACTTGCAGAGGCAGACAGTACTTGAAAGCAGTACATGCTAAACACTCAGTGGCTGAATGTGTATTTTTTAACTTCCCTATTGTGATAAACGTCATGACACACTTAAGTTATCATCAGATTCTTTAAAATGTGTTATGGCTGCCAAAAAAGTGGCTTTAGGGGCTTGGATTTGTTACACTACATAATATTTCTATCAGTTGGATGAGTTCTCAGACATTGTTAAGCAACCCCATTGTTAAGAATCAGAATAGGCCTCATGCAAACACTCAATCTAAATATCCTGCTTACAATTTCCTGTGTAAACACTCGTTGCAACTATAATTTCACAATATCTACTTTCTGCACATACTCACCCATGTGATATTTAGTAGCTTTTGGGAAATTCCTGATCCAAAGCCACAGGTTACATCTCCTGTGTAAATACTGCAGGCTTTACAAAACTGGTTGTCTAGTAGGGAGCACAAAACCTGCACATGTGCAATGATTCACAAACACTGTACATGTATCTTTTGGTAATTCTCTGTGACCAAACTTAATGATGTATTCCACGACCACGCAGGTGACCTTGCTCTGAAAGGATGGTTTTATGTGTTAATATTTGTCTTAAAGATCCTTCATGCTCCTTCAGGCCAACACAATAGTTTACCTCACCATTAAGCAACAATAAGGTCAAGAGGGGAGTGAAGGTAATTTTGTGATATGAGGCCCACTGGATTAAAATTGACCGCAAAATACACTTTTACCAAGATGTCTTACCTTACAAAGTAATATAAATGTTTTTTTTCTTAAGTAGACACAATTTTTAAAACTTAAATAAAAATAGAGATCACATGGACTTTAATTCCTTTTCCACCTCTCTTATCTGTATTAATTTGACATTGAGTACTCTAGTTTAAAGTCAGAGGTTGAGTACAGTGACGTAAATAAATACGGTGACCTACGTTAGTAAAATATTCCACCAACACACATTCACACGTGTGCACGACATTTATGTTGAATAAACAGATTGTTGTGTACAGCAAAAACTGAGTTGGCTGCGTCTTAACCTTTGCTCCAGATACTTCACCTGCTCTCCCTGGGACGGCGGTGAAGGTGGTAGACGTTAGCTTCTAGAATTTCAACACGTACGGATGCTGCAAGGATATCGCGAATGCATACTGCAAACAACTGCCCACCAGCGTAGTAACACAATCTGTCCTGTGATACTATGAATTAGAGGAATGCACATTTTGTCATTTAAACAGGAGATTTGAAGGTCTCAATATGGATGTGAAGACATGATACTCAGGAGAAGGTCGAAGATATATTGTCGCCACTCGTCACTCTTCGACCAATGCCAGCATGTATCCTCTTGCGCCTCCAGTCAAAAACAAGAGCATGGAGGGGCACAATTTTCATGGCAGGAGGATCTCCCTTTTGCTCCCCTGATGTAGATCTCCATTCATTCCTCTTAAGGTTCATTTTAAATAAAAAAGAAATTCACTGTCAAATATTTTCCTCTGCTGTGTCATTGCTTCCCAGTTTAGACATTCAATTAAGAAAAACAAATACCCAGCAAACAGCAGCACCTTGTATTCACCGTACAATAAGACAAAACCTGCACCATATCCATAATTTGACAATTATGCATGCAATACAGTTTTATTTACAATAGTAAATATGGCCACTAGGCTTGTTCATTTTTACACTGAAATTTAAATATGCGCACTATACAAACTCGAATATTAATGAGCTACATAAATCGTTATGGAATACTTTCTTAGTATCATGCGGAGGATCCTATTTCTATAGTTCCTCCAGGCGCTGCACACATCAGAGGAGTCCCTTCTTTATTAATTGAAAACTTGCCTTGATTCTTCAGATTTGCATGACTTTAAACTACAGTTAAGTCAATTAATGTTTGTTGATACAGTCCGAGCTCTGTTTGATTAGAGAGCTGTCCTCCAGACCAGGTTGTCTGTTTTCAAGTTATTTGTTAAAAGGGGATTCTTAGAGCATGTTTAAGAGTAATTAGGAAGTGTGGCACTGCTCACCAGTATTTTTGGGAACTTATCAAAAATAATGGATTTGCAATTTGTTACTGAAAAATACAAGCAAACACAGCAAGGATGGCTACTGCTGCATGACAAATTTTGAAATGTTCCTTACAGCACATGCAATTTAATACATACAAATGCAGACACATATAGCTATAGTTAAATAAAACCATAGAGACAGAATCATAATAACAATGATGAATTATTCATTGTAATAATACATTAGTAATCAATACCGAGCTTGTCAATGATAGTATTTTTTATCATTAACATCATTAACTCCTGCTGTAACCTGGGGATTCACCAAAGGCAGTATAAGCAGACTGTCTCTGGTAACAAACATGTTTTCCTTGCTGAGAAATATTGCCATGCTTCGTTAGACACAAGCTACCGCTTTTGTTAGCCCTGCACCGTGCCAAGTTTTCTACATGCCACAGCAAAGAGAATCCCAACACTGTTGTATAATCTATAGGCTTGAGAGGGAGCCAAATCGGTGGCCTCCTCTTGAAAGACAGGACTTGTTAAAGGGTTGATTCTTATTGAAGTAAATGAAGCAAATGGGAACAATCTGCCCGTGAAAGCTCATTTAACCTTTGACACAGAAAGGAAAAACAAGCTGCTAACTGTACAAGCTGGTAATCATGCAGTCATGCAAGAGGATGGCACAGTTTGTATACGCATGTATCTGACATACAGGCAACCAGAATGGTTTTCCTGGGATGATTTTTTTCAGATACAAGGCACAAGGAGAAAAGTTATACCAATAAAACTATCTCTATCCAGTTAACAACAGCTGCATCTTCTCTCACCTCCCCTGGTTCAGGTCAAATGTATCCAGCTACAAAAAAGCATATGAAAGCATATTACATTTACATTATCATAATATAGTTACAGCACTCTTTTCATCAACCTTTAAATGCTGGATGTAACAGGAGGCTGTTTCACCATGAGATCATTTCATCTCCTCTTCATATGAACATATGAAGATATGAATTTAATTAATCAAAACAACTTTACTTATATGCAACCTAGGCAAAAGCATGTCAGAGCTTTGTACAGCTTGGAAATGTATCTGCAATTTTCAGGCAACAACCATTTGTGAAACTTTTAGGGCTTTTGTGGGCTCCAGGTTTGTAATTGCGCTACAGACCTGTGAGTGAATGCAGTGAATGCCCTACCCAATGTGGCGCCCTAGGTGAGATTTTATATGGCGCCCCCCTCCATCTGTGATTTACATACGCTTACAAAATGAAATCGAAGAGCATTGTTTTTACCATTGTCTTTAATTTATAAGATAACATGAAAATGAAAAAAATTAATAAAAATGAAAAACCTAATAGATACATGTTGTTTACTATGTATGTATAATATACAATGTCTTTTTTTCTGATATGCATATTAGATTAGATACAACTTTATTGTCATTACGGTGAAATGTTGATTAGCAGATGCAAAGAAGCAGTAAACTGCACTTTAATATGGCATGTGGGAATGCTAAGGTTATGGAGTATTAATAATAATAATAATGTGTACTTTAACACTGATGTAAAGTTTAAAACAATTAACATGCTTTAGACTATATGAATTGTAACTGCAGGAAAAACGTTAGCTAGCCAGATGTAAATAAAACAAATAATAAAAGAGATGCATAGATTAGACATAGATTAGGCCAATGTAGACACCTCCTGAGTAGGTTTAATCTTTACAAATGATCCGTAACAGTAAAGAGCCTCCATGCCGCCCAGCTACAGAAATATAAAACTGCTTATTTACTGATTAGCATGTTGAGGCTAATCGCTCAGAAGCAAGGTTATCAATTTAACAGTACACTGTGCGAGATAACTAATGTTTAATTTCATTACTGTATCTTTACTTTACCTCTTTCTTTCTCCTCCTGTTTTTCCTCCTCTTCTTTTCTTTTTTTTCTTCCCTGTGCTCAGGACACTTTAGTCTGGGTGACATCAATAAATTGGCCCCTCCCCCCACAGAGAGCGAGCAGGTACCATCAGCCGGAGGAGGGGGGGGGTCTATGTGAGTCTATGTGAGCTTTTCCATTTTAACATTTAATAGTAATAACTAGTTTTAATATAATTATATTGAAGATCTTTTTTCCCAATTTTGTGGCGCCCCCTGGAGGCCACGGCACCCTTAGCATTTGCCTATATTGCCTAATGGGCCAGCCGGCTCTGCTTTAAATGATTTACTGTGCCCTTACATTACAGTCTTTGCAGATTTAATGGATGTAGAGCAGGGTTGTTGGTGCCCTTTAAGAGCTGCCGGACCAATCGAGTGAAGGGCATGATGATGCACACACATGAAATGAATAAGCGCGTGGTTTCACTGCATAGACAGCCCCATTACAGGCCTTCAACTTTGACCTTAAAGCTGGTGCGTTCTGTTGGTGCCCTGATCTGACATGATGCAATAAATGAACTTCTGACTTCAGATTTCTGTCTGCAACCCAAAGATGCAATGAGATAGAACTTTATTCGTCCCATGGAAAATGGTTGTGCAGCAGCTGTACAAAGTAGTTGTACAAGTACAAAGTATAAAAGAATACAAATATATAGTGAAAATAAAATATTTCTTTATATGCGCGGTAACAAATCTAAAGTACAGGTAGATGTATATTGTTAATTCACATTCATTCACAGTTCACTAACATTCATGATTATTGCTCACAATGTCCCCTACTTGCACATTATGTTCCATCATGTCCTATAAGTCAGAGGATTGTAATGATCGTAATCCATAGCACGCATCCATAACTTAAGTTTCTGTGAAGGATGTCTCTCATGCCTTGTCTACAGGCTAAATTTAACCTGTGATATCAGTGTCAATGAAATGCCAAAGCTGGCAGCAGTGCATAGGGATCCCCAGTTTAAAGGTATCGTGATGCTGCGCACAACACGATCATTCATTTCATCATTGAGTGCCTTACAACTAATTTCAGGTTGCACGTAAAAGTGAAAGCACGGCTCCATAAGTGTCACTTGGTCCAGTTTGATGGCGGCTGGACAACAGAACTCTGGCAGCAGATGGTATATCACACCGCTCCACTAAATATATGGTTCCCATACTTTTGAAACTATGAAATATAATTCCTTCAAGTAATTTCAATAGTTTTTTAGTGAAGGAATTTAAACAGCAAAATAAATCTCGATAATAAATCAGTACATGTCATCTTGCAGTAGGAGGAGACAGCAGATCATAAATCAGTCCAACCAAGATCTTGTAGTGTTTTATTATAATTATTGCAACTAAGAAACCTGAAAACCTGTGATGCAATTTACAACGTTTTCTGTGCATGTGATTGATTATTTCACTGCTACATATATTCAATGTGCTCGTTAAAACAGGCTAAGCTGTCAGTGATCTGCTTACTATTTTCTATATATAGTAAGCAGATATGCCTCACACTGCAAGCATTACTGCATCGTACTGCATCATGCTGCCTCTACGGTATTTAATCAGCCCCACCTCAAGGCCCTGACTCTGGTTTTCCTGCAGGGGAAGGATTTTGTCATAGTCCTAATCTAACTGTGTGCAGGATGAAGTGTGTGCCGTAGGGTCTGATTTACTAGAGCCGAAATGCTAAACATTAACTGTCTATACTCTTTTTTTCTCACATATCAATAAAACGTCTTCCCTGCGAGTAAACTGACCAAAATGTAATTAGTTCCAGTAGCTGAAAGTCTAAAAGTCTATAGTCAGACAAAACACACACACACACACACACATTTTCTCTTCCTTTCACCCTCCGTTTCTTTCTCTCTCCCTCTGTTTCTCCCTGTCTGTCTGTCAGAAGCACTCAAAAAACCTTGAGATTATAGTGCTGTTGGACAAAAACAACTTGACAAGATCCCGATGTTTTCTGCTGTGGGGAGAGGGCACATTCCATGTAAGCTTCATTACTCCTATTCAATCATCCAGAGAGTATACTCAGATTTTTCTACTTGGCCTAACTGGAGCAAAAGGCATCATTGCCGTGGTAGAAATGTGGAGCTGAAAAACCAGTGTATCTTTTGTATTCACATGTTTTTTTACCTTAAAAGGAGAAAATATGTTTGTTTTTTTTTAACACACCTGTAACATATCACACCTAAAAAAGTTGCTTCAGAAACCAGCAACACAACAGGCATCATAGTATGATTAGCCCATTAATAACAATGATAAAAAAAATGCTACAGTGACTATGTTGGACCTGACAGCATGTGGTGGCGACTGAGCTGCTTTTAGGGAGAGCACCCAATTTCCTCGGCTTCACCGAAGTGGCCAGGGAGTCCACCCCTAGTGGAGGATCCTGGTCCTTAACCCTGCCATTCAGAGCTCACTTAATTCTCAGCGGATGAGGAACAGTGTGACCATTGTGCCCTATGATAGTAGTAGTAGGTTTGGGGAGGCTAAACCTAATTTGCGAACATGCACATGCACTATGGATGGCTTAGGGGACTGTAATCACGTGACTACAAAGAACAGATAACAATGTCCTCTGTCCAGTGTCTTACCGGGCTGTAGTATTGCAGTCTCCACTGTGTCCCTGATATACAGGACAGGAAATGTTTAAGCTCGATACAAAATTGCTTTAAATGTCCCTGGTGGAATTTAGCTGAGTTATAACTTTAGGAACTGCAAGATCAGGAAAAGAAGAACCAGTCGCATCTAAGGAGAATAAATCAGAAAGCATCAAATATGATTTGGATTCTCAATCATGGTATTCGCCTGATGTAGCACTCAGCCTGGATAATGCTCCACACTTATGTCATGTGACACTACCTCATGCCATAAGGGGGCCTTTATGAGAAAATCGCATCATCTTCAGCGTAAGTTATCATCACCTGCTGGGGATTTAATTTTAAGACCCCGCTTCTCTCTCTCTGCCTCTCTCTCTCTTCTTCTCTCTCTTTCTTTCACTGTCTTTCTCTGTCTCAGTTTCTGTCTCACTCATTCATTTGGACTTCAAAGAGATTCAGTGGCTCGATAAGAATTCCTCCATTGCTAATGTTATTATAGCACTACGGAGGAAAATACCAAAAGGATGTATAGAAACATTAGGACAACAAATGGAGGGGCACCAGATATACAAAAATTATCAGCAACCACTCGGAAAACACAGCGACATTTCAGCGAGATCACTCAGCTGGAAAATGGCAAACAAACAACACACACACTGCACTCACTCACACACACACACACACACACACAAACACACTAAGTTTTACCCCTCTGTTGCATATTTTACTGGATGTGACAAACATGCACACATCGGCATTCGAAGTTTCTAATACCCTGTCAGACTGACTTGCATCACGGAGTCATTTTAAACTGAAGGATGACCTGTCTACTTCAGTATTTATGTCTTCATTTCAGTCCACTTGTGAACTCAGAGTGCCGTGTGGCCCTTTGCTCTTCCGGGAAAAACCAGCCGCACCGAGCTCGTTCCTGTTCTCTCGAGATCAGTTTGCGATCTAAAGCCGAATGAGCAAAGATCATAAATATTTTGCTTTCACAGCAACTAAGCACTGTTGAGTGATTCCATCCACATTTTTCCCTTTTTGATTTCAGCAGAGGCCAAGCGCATTAGACGGGAACAAATTGTTCTGTGTTGTGGGAGGACCGGCATTAGTAAACACTGATACTGGGTTTTCAGACAGTGGCTCCAGACAGCCTCATAGACAGTATCATAGACCATCTTTTCCTCTTGTTACAGCCCACCCAGGAATTTGAGCTTCTAACCTTCCGGTTTGTCATTTTCTGTGATTGATGTTTATTTCTAAAATAGTACATGCCACAACTGCTAACTGTAAGTCCACGATTTTCCTAAGCGACAAATGCCATATCCATTTAGGGCAGGAGAGTGTGATGGGGAGCGGCTGGCTTTCCTACACTTCTATAACATTCAGTCTGAACAGCAGCGGTGGAAGAAGTATTCAGACACCACAAAGCCACAATGTAAAATACCTCATTACATGGAAAGGTTCTGCCACTTTACATGCAGTTTGGTAATTCACTCTGGTGAGATGTTTACTTTTTTGGGGCTCAAACAGGTAAAACTGTACTACAATACATACACAGTATATGTTGTATTTTATAAACTGATTGTGATGTTTTTTATGTAAAAGTTTCATCTGAAAAGTAACTAGAAACTTAAACTGTTATAATAATATCTCATCCTTAAGTGTAGTGTAGTAAAGGCATTAAAGTATGTTGTGTCTCGTCATATTTGTTAGTTTCATGTTTAGTCTTGGCATGTGCATGTCATGTTTTAAGTTGAAGTCACTTATGTCTAGTCTCGATTTGCACTTCCTGTTTTATTTTGTACTCACCTCTTCCCTCTCGTTTCAGATCCCTACTTCCTGCCTTTGTGTTTCCTGCCTGTATGATTGTCTACCTCACACCTGATTCATTTCACCGGTTCCCCCTGAACTTATGTATAAATAGTCCTGGTCTTCCTTTATCCTGTGCCAGTTCGTCTTGTTCCATGTTGCGATTGCATGTCAGAGCTACCTGTAAGAATTCTTCCTATTGCCTTTCATGTTTTCTGGTTTAGAGACTTTTGTCCTCTTCATGAGTGGTGTTTTTTTTTTTTTTTGTTTTGTTTTTGTTTGTACTTTGATCCTCCCTGTGAGCGTTTTTTGTTACTCCTCATCCTTCCTGTGAACGCTTTTGTTTTGAGATTCTTTTTTTTAAAAAGCTTTAGTAAGATAGATGTTAATGTAGTAGCAGTAAAAAAGAAATCACAGTATTTCAGTATAATAGTTCCAATGCATCCCTGAAAGCTTTACATGGGGACAAAAATCAAGACTGGTTTTTGCACTTTTGCATCACATGGAAATATTAGGTCTTTCGTGCAACAGTTTAAACAAGCCTCTCGATAGTTCTTCATGGAAATTTACAATAAATGTGTGTGTGGGCGCCGAGCTTTGTTACTTCAAGCAGGGTTGAAAAGGTTAAGAACTAATAGTCAGCAACAATCTGTTCTGTTTGAGAGTGCTGACTAATTAAAAGGCTTTCTGCCTGTTAGGCCAACGTAGGACACAAAGCAGCCACTGAGTGCACACTGCCACGCAGTCTCAGCCTTTATGGCAAGGCAGCCTCAAGGCCGTGCACATTTGGAAATCCATGTTGAAGCCCAGAAAAAATAAAAACACTTTTCTTTCTTTCTTTTTTGCTGTGTTTGGTCCATCTTTTATTTTAAATGCAGTACACTGCACAATCTGTACATGATTAGACCATTTAGACATAGTAAAGCAAATTGAAAAGACAACACTTAAATCTTGACATATTGTTCAAAGCTTAATTACAAATTATTTTGTTCTTAAGGTTTAGAGACTAATGCCAAATAGAAATTTGGTGAGAAGTTGGTGGAGACCAAAACAGAGGTAAAAGGAGAGTTAATATTGACCTTTCATTTACCAGGTGGACAGAGACATGGCTCCGGATAAATACTTATATCGCTCCATATCTGCTGAATGAGTTAATACTGTGGGTAACTGTTTGCTTAGATGCTCTCCATACAAGCTTTAAAGAGTAGTAATAGTGTAAGTCAATATTGTGTGTATGGCTTTCTGTGCTGCCCCCAAATGGCCAAGTAAATTAAAGCAAGTTTGAATAAACAAAAGTGGCCTTTTAAAATGTCTTGGTTTTCCAATGGCAAAACTCTGAAACTGCTTTATCCAACACTCCTATTATTGTTTCTGTTGCCTTTAACCTAGAACCACTTTGTAACCACAACACTGGGACTGTGAACAGCACCCAGAGGAGCTTCTGACATTTTTACAACACATTTGTCACATGTATGCAAGAGGCACTTAAAAAGCTGCCTATCATAACTTCATACTTAGACAAATAGATGGTGTAGATAAATGTTGTTACTGGTGTTTGGTTGCTATACTTGTCAAGCGATGCTTAAGGAAAACCACAGTGTACACAAGCTCCAAAAACACTTGTGTATGTGTCGTTCTGACACATGTAGACAGAATGAACACAGTCTTTCTCATTACCAAGCCTTCATGGAGACAAGCTGTCAGGTCGAAACCCAGAGGAGCCCACTGCAGATGCTGCAAAGCATCAGCCTCAACTCCCAAAGCTAAGGAAATAGGATGTCTGCTAGCATCAGCATTAGAGGGAAAAGAAAATATTTACGGGGAAAGCATTCAAACTGAATTCTTGATTATAAACCAACTCTTCCACAAGGTGTTAATCCACTGGGTTCAGAGTCTGTCAGTCTGTCAGTGGTGCCATGGAGAGACTTAACCATCTCACTAATATGGCTGAACTCAGAGCAAGATATTTAGGTGTCCTAATAGCACAACCATCAATTTGCATGGCCACTATTTATCCCTGAGGAGGAAACAAAAACAACATTGGTGCTAGACATATAGTAGAATTAGAGTGTGTGTGAGAGAGAAATCCACCAAGAGTTCCTCTGACAACTCCTGTATTGACCAATACGATCAATATGTTATTATTATGAGCTATAGAGCTTACTTCACACTCAATATTGATCCAGGTGTCAAGATGCTCTTGTTTAGGCCAAGGTCAGTCAATGAATTATGTACAAATCACTGTGAATAATGTGCAAATGTGACAATAAACAAGAGTTGTGTGGGCGAACGGAGATAATGATCACTCAGAAGCGTGAATCACAATAGATCACCCTAAAAATCAACATCTTTAATGTCAACTGACTGGGTATTAACATTATTTATAATACAGAATATGCATGCTACATTCCACTGGTAATTAAAGTTTCACTTCACAGCGTGTTGCCCTTCTCAGAGTACAAGTTAGGACAGAAAACTTCATCCTTGCCATTGTGCAAAACATATATAGGGCATCAGAGCTAAGAGGGAATAGAATCATTATTTACACGAGAAGTGTTGAGAGGTAGCACTCCACCAAAGCCACAAACACTCACTTTACTCCTTTTCCTTCACCCACTTTGAGTCTGAAATGTCACACTCACTCTCAAATGACTGAGGCCGGGCAGACAGAGGAAACACCAAACACCCTTTAGTGTCATCTGCACTCTCTGCTCCATCCTGCTGGGCTGGATAGGAAGCCCCTTAAGAAAACATGCACTTCTTGTTTGAGAATCAGAAACCTTGGACACTGCAGAGCAGCACATAATGATGCTGTCAATTATGTCTTGTATAAGGGGCTTGAAGTAAAATGGGGAACACCGAAACACTTGTTACACAGAACAAGGGCTATTCAAGCTGATTGGAAAGATGAAATCAGCACAGGCTGTTGTTGGACAACAAATAAGGGCATGCACTTTGGAGAATGTGTTTTCACTGATAGAGGCTTTTTCTTTTTTGTATCAAAGGTGCATCCTTTTTTTGTATTTTTACAATACAATTTCTACAATAAAATCTCTTTCTAAATCAACAAGAAAGGAGATTTTACAAATAAAAAAATCTTCTCTGGTAGTTACTGTTCCCACCAATTAAATTAAATATTTTGATTCACTGTGCATAGTGTTCACTAATGCAATCCCGAGCGAGATAGTGTACTTCCACTAATAAATTAGCCTCTGGTGGAGAGCCATTGTGCACTACTTCTTTAGCCTCAGTGCCAAGTACGTCCTTTTCATTGCACTCTGTACACCAATCCACTCTCAGATGGACGCTCACTCACCAGCTCAGCCCTGGTAACATTTTATTCCACTTCTTTTCCAAAAATAGACTGACGCTGGAATTGTGCCTACAAGAAGAAACATATCACTTGCTCATTTCATCTGTCACCTTGGTGACAGAATGTAGAGCCGCCTGGTGGTCAAAAAGAGCAGCGAGGCCAGAGAGAGACCAAAGTCTGTGAAGTGCCCACGGGGCAACAGATGTCTCAGGCCCCAGACAATTGGGCCAAGGATGAAACAACAGAAATCACCACAGGCAAACTAAATATAAAGAGTAAGAACACTGATCACATAAAACACACAAAGGCCAATTGACTCATCATGGAGTGTACTTATCTCTCCAGTCTGAGAAACTTGGCTTCCATGGAGGAATCTCTTAAAAGCCTGCATACAAATTGGAGATGTTAAGTTTGAACGATTCAGGCATTTTCCAGGCAGTGCAGGTCTGATAAAAGATGCCATAATGCTACGTTATGAGAGGTGTGGGATCCAGTGTTTCTAGAAATTGACCCATACAAGGGACTTAAATCTAATCCTTCAAATTATTTAAGGACATCACGGCCTTGTGTGTCTCAACCGACCTATGGAAACCAAATACTACATCACTGAAACACAAAATTAAAAGAAAGTCCAACAATAAGTACATGTTTATTATAATTGTGTATTTGAATTGCAAAAATGCATTAATATTAGACAGGCACTGTAAAGCTGGTTAAAACAATATAACAAATCAGAAACTATCTCCCTCCTTATTTTTCATTTCAACATAATACCACCACTAAATACGTGCAGTAAATGGAGTATGCAGTGTGTCGTTGTTGTACAGCACGGTATAGATTTAGCCCCAGGTGAGGAACCTGGAAAAATACAAGACCTTAAACACAATCTATTGTTGCTGTCTATTGTAATGTTGTTGGAGTTTATTGCACAATCTGTATCATGGTTTGCCTGGATGTTAAAGTTTTAATAACTGTAAAGAAGAATGCCTTTAAACCAGGATTAAAGACTTAATCATCATGGGAGAGAAAAACACAATTCCTTTCAAAACACGATAAGAAACTGTTTTCAGTTTACTGTATATATTATAGTATTGTTCAGTATTTGTTATATTATGACAACCTTTGTTTGACTGAAAAATATATTTATTTTGTGGGGGGGTGTATCTGATCGAAAGGCAGTGGGTAAAAAAATCCCCCATACACTGTCAATATTAATGGCAGAACAGTGGAAAAGTGAAAATGTGAAATATCAGTGTGATAGAAACATCATTGATGAGTGTAACAAAAATAATGTATTTAGTTAGTTTCCTTCAATTCTCCCCCCTTTCTTAGTACAAGGTGCCGAACAATAACCCCATTGATGTCTTGAGATGATGCAGGAGCTGTGTGGTGCCTCAGGATGGAGCCAGTGTGCTTTGAAACAAAGAGACGTCCGCCACCTCCAGATTCCACACAGACCCACGGCTTTACATTCAGAGTGACAGCTCTAGTGGCATTATATAATATTAACTTAATGGTGGATGTGCTGTCACAATGTGAGCTCCCTGCCAGCTTTCTGAAGCTATTCATATTTTGACCGGTCTCATCCCTCTATTAACAAGGATGATGGCTTAGTAAAAAAAAAAAAAAAAAAAGCATTAAAATTACCACAGGGGTTTTGCACTTGAGTCAAAATCCCAGCTTCAGCTATCTCAGACGTCCACTGTGTCCGCACACAAATACTGCAGTAGCCTAATGCATGCATGCGGCTGTGGATGCACGTGGTAAGAACATTAGTATAGCATTGTAAACTAGCAAAGTTTTAGTCTCTGATGCTGCTGTAGATTTAACTCCAAACTGTGCAAAAAAAAATCAGTTTAATGTCCTTCAATCTCGCAAGCTGTTGGTTTGGGTATTGTTAGGCAACTGGAACGCATTAAAATTTAATCAAGCAACTTTTCCTTTTGCTGTCCGGCCACTGCTGTTTAATAATATAATATATAATAATAATATAAGAAAAATAATGTTAACTACTCGGGCAAGCCAGCACTGTTACACAATGGTCAATAGCATACATGTTGCATTAAAGGAGAGGCTTGGCATTTTGGGAAATACACTTATCTGCTGTCTTGCCAAGAGTCAGATTAGTTGGTCGATACCACTTTCATGTCTGTAAGGTAAATATGAGGCCATAGCCAGTTGCTTGTTAGCCCAGGTCAGCACAAAGACTGGACACAAGGGGAAACAGTGAACCTGGGTCCGCCCGAAGGTAACGAAATCTGGCGAGAACAACACATCGCAGTGTTATTAGGGCGACAATTTCTTGGCCGGACAGAGTTACTTCCTACAGCTCCTGCGCCCGGGCCAAGAAATAGTCTGGTGCATGAAGAACCATAACACATGTTATTTCTTCACTTCTGTTTTTGGGGTGATTAAACAAACAACGTATGACGTATTAATTACTGAGCTTCAGAGGTGCTGCTCGAAAAAGTCTCTCGCCAATCAGTGCTAAGCTAGATGAACAGGCGGCTGGAAGTGCTTTATTTTATTTAATTGTAAATATATCAGGAAAAAAAAATGTGTTGCTTGACACCAGTAGTAGGATGATCAAGCCATAGGATCACAATTTAATCAGCTGTGTGATCCCCAGTGTAATTGCACACGACCCGAGAAACAATTAATCAGAAGACAAACTACCTCAAGAGAAATATCTTTTATTTCAACAAAATATTTTTCTCGTGATTAATCTTGTTGTATAGTACAGTGCTGCAGTAACTCATAAATTCAGATGCCTCTTTTCTCCTTTATGCCTGAGTTCAAGCTGCATAATTGGTAGCCTACAGTGAGTGTTCTGGAGAGCATGCATAGGAGGAATATTTCCCTATGGTGACATATAGTTGATGCAGAACAAAAATGACATTTTCTTCCCCACACGGTTCAACTGCCAAGTATAAAGCACAGAAAAGAACTTTCCTCTGCTGAGACAGCTCTCGCAGCACAGACCGCAACACAAAAAGGTCTTCACACAGTTGTCTCCAACACAGACACACACATAATGCATTGTAGGCTACTTGCTGTGTGTGTATTTAAGGTCAAAAGTGAAAGCCAAAATATCCCCCGGATACCAGCATGGAGACATGCATCTGTGCCAGTTATTTTTCAGCAAATTTCAATATTTTCCAGAATCATACTCCCCTATGAACTTTACAGGGTATTGATATTTTGTTTGGGATATTTGTGCACACAGTAGGCTGTGCAGTGTGTGCTTGCATGCTGCTGAGAAATGGGGTAGGTACTGAATTTGGTATGGTGAAACTGTAAAAGCGTCCTGTTTTTGGAAGAAGGTAGGAAGGTAGTTGTGTTTAAAGAAAAGGGGACTGAGGAACTGTTCCCCTGTGTAAGTGGATGTGACAGCTTCTCACCCAGGAGAGCACTTGTACTGAGCACACACTAGAGGCCAGCAGGGCCACCTGTCACACAGATCTGTGACTAAAGAACTCTATTAGCGAACAAGCACCCCGGGGTAACACACATGCCCACATGCACACACCCGCAAACACACACACAAAATCAATATGCGAATGAATGAACGGGGCCATAAACGTAGAGTGATTAGGTAAGAAGATAATAAATATGGCGGAGGATAAGACAAGACCAGATTGACAGTCCCTTTCAATATTACTGCACATTTTAATGATCCCATTCTCTAGATTATATCTGCCTTGTCACTGCTGTCTGTAATATCATTGCTCAAAAGAGCACATTTTCACTTTACATGATTTACAGTACGCGGAGGGTGTAAATTCCGATGAAACAAAATTTTCTTCTTAAAACATGTTAGGTGGTGCATGACCATGTTTCACCCTGTCCACACTCCACTCGCCATATGACAATTATCAAGATGGATTTGCACTAAACCGTGTATGCTGCCATGAATGCACAGTGTATTTGAAAAGATGAGCAGCGCCCGGTGTGGAAATAAAAATGATCTATATTTCAAATGAGCGTCAGGCGGGGATGAAAGGCACACTGCCGGCTTGACTTGGCCTTTGTGCTTGCATGCATGCAACTTTTTTCCTTCCCATTTTATTGTCTAAAACAATTACCTGTCAAACACTGTTTATACATAATATAGGTTACTTAATGTGCACAGATACCCTTCTGGAATAGAATAGCCAGAGGAATTTTCCACACTGTCACTCCGTTGTGGTAAAAAAAAAAAATCATATTTGACACCGCCGCATCCTCTGGAAAACCACGACAAGTTGGGCTGTCAGGACACTTTTGCGTGGTTCTCGTCCTTGAAGCCTTTTGTCATTTTTCAAATTCTTGCTCCCTCCCCCCAGGAAAGAGAGTAGTGGTGATGTTTGATTTTTAAATGGCTACTGGAATAATATCCGTGAAATCAGGGATGATCGTCACTGTCTCTCAAACCACTGCCTCCCCATTACCTCCCCATTGCAGGCTCTCACGTGATGCTGTCTAGCTGATCCAGGGAGTGAAATTCATTGGAACAGGTGGAGCTGTGGACCATATCCCATTAGTGAGCCTGCCAAAGGCCGGTCCCTGTAGGAGTAAACCCTGCTCTTCATGCACCATAGGCACACGCTACTGTATATAGACTCAAATTTATGGGCTAAAACCTGCTTCTCAGGCAAAAACAGAGAGGGAATGATGAGCGTATAGATCACAGCTTTCATTACTTTTAATAAATCTGCAAAATACATGATATAAAACCCTGTTTCTGTGAGGAATGTACTTAGCCTGGAAACATTCACAGAACAGTCATTTGCAATGAAAGTCAGTGGCTGAAAATGTACTGTAGGCTTGCTGATGTGTGTATTGGGGGTGCATGTGAAGGGCGCACATGGCTCTGACTTTGGCTTTGACTGGCTCGGCTGTTAGCCCCTGGCCTCATGACTCTTCCCACATGGCAACACATTATGGCAACACTCTTAATTCTATACATAGTACAAGGAGTAATGTCAAAACAAATGAGAGTAATTTTGCACAGTGATCTGACAAAGTAGTTTTCCATTTTGTTTTTTTTATTTCTTTTATGCTACAAGAAATAAAATGAAGCACACTTCAAAAAGCAGTAAAAAGTGGAAAGTCCTTTTAAATGAGCAGGGTGGCATGTGTGCGCATGATGAGATGTGTCCTATATAAGACACATGACTTGCTTAGATGAGCAAATGAATGCTGTGTTTGAAGACATTTTTTACATACAGTACAAAGTGAATATAGAAAGATAATGTGTAAATGTGTGTAATTAAGTGTGTGTGTATTTGTTAAAGATGCTATTTTCTAATTTGAATTCGATCCATAACCCAGGACCACTACCATGTACATTTCATGGAGCTTATGACATAACATAATGTTACGCACGGTGCTCGCTATGACAGGCAGGTGGACCCAAATGCAGGACAGAAATCAGACTTGAATTTTACAAGGCTTTAATAATAAATCTTTACAAAGAATAATCTTCGTTGCAAAGTTCTTGAGTTTGCTGAGGCTAGATCTTGATACATACAAGGACAAGACTATGACATGACACATGGTAGTATCGGTGACGATCTGGCAACAAGACAAGGGAAGACAAGGACTATATATACACACACGAGGTAATGAAACAGGTGGAAACAATCAGGGCGGGGCAGACAATCAGACATGGGAAAACACAAGGGCAGGAAGTAAAGGGACCTGAAACAAGAGGGCAGTTAGTTTTCAAAATAAAAGACAAGCCAGAACCAGGAAACAGAAAACATGACAGACGTGGAAACTTAACATGACAACATGCATGACGAGACAAAACCGAACAAACATGAAAACCTGACATGACAAAACACAACCTGACATGAAAACCCACAAGAAACACAGGACACCAGAAAACAAAACAGGACAATGAACGAGTCATCACACATAACATTAAATAGGATATTAAAATTCAATGTTTGCGATGAGCTGTAATAACCTCTTTTGCATCATCGTTTTTATGGTCTTTGTCCTGTAAATGGGTGTGAAAGATAAAAAAAAAACACACTCAAATGGGTATTTTTGGAGTGGCGATTTTATTTTCTAAGTTTATTTTTTGGTTGTTTACTGGTGAAATAAAAGCTCACAAGTGTAGAGCAGCTGCTCACATGAGGCTACAGCGGAGAAGCAGCTTACATCACTATTTCACTATCTTGTATTTAAGAATTCTTTCAACAGTCAACATCAACAAACTGAATATTTTAGACTCAGTACAGTACTTGAACTTCAATAATTGATCCCACAAAGTAGCTGTTCTAACTTCATGTTAGAAATGTCTCTTTTAGTTGCTAGTATTAATATTAAAGTAAAAACCCAAATGTAGGATGAACAACTTAACGCGGCACACGACTGAAATTATGCTAGCGAGCTGCCAGGCTAGCTACTGTCACGTAACCACTTCCATGCGGTGGCAAAAGCAACAGGCCATGTCGATTCTGAAATGATCAAATCACATTTGCATTTGAGGCGGTGTCAGGGACAGTTAGAGTATGCTGAGGTGGATTTCTACACTCCTCCTGTTGGGAGCTGCTGGCTGTAATAGCATCTAGTGCCTAAATTCTCCCCTTTTCCTGGGGTAATTTGACAACTTGTTGAGAGACTCAAACGCCAAGTGAGGGAAGAGGCAAAAGGATCACAGTTGAGGCAAAGAGATGTGTTGCCATGGCACATAATGGTTCGAGTAGAGGATCCTGTCACTTCAGGAAAACAATATCAGAGAGCTGTGGCATATTCGGCGCTGTGTCCTCCTGTTGGGTTGTGATGCTGTTTATTTGGGTTAAATAAGTATCCTGTTCCTCTTATGTCAGTTTCCCACTGGCTGCAACTGAACGCTGTTGAAAGGCTATGAAAAATTTATCCAAGTTAGACTCCTGGGTCCCACGCTGAGCTGGAAAGCTGATTGAAGAAAAAGCAGTATAATTATCCTCATCAAGGGAAGAGCCTATTCTGTATTTATATTCCGAAAAGCAGTCTCGCTGAGCAGGCACCAATAATCTTCCCTCTCCCTTTGTACTGCCTTCGTCTACCTTTAAACTTTAGAGGAGCTCCTCTCTCCTTGTATTCGCATATGTTCAGTTTGAGTTTTCCACCTGACACGTTGCGGCGCGCAATATCATAATTGTAGCGATAATAACTGCCTCAATTCACAAGTAAGTGGGATAGAGTGTCCTTCAGCAACAAGCACTTATGAACGGAAAGTGTTGCATTGCTCTCCAGGGAGTAGTGGTGACTATGGATTCAGTTCATGATTCTGAACCTAATGGGGAATGTCAGCATTATAATAAGAGAGTTCCATCTCATTTTTCTTGACCTTTTGTTTGAATACTCCCTCTGAGTATGTACTTTACAGTAAAATCAATATGTGCATTGTGGCACTCTTTGTTCTTCATGCACAATAATGGCTAGTGGCTACACATTGTGCTTAGCATATTATGTGCTACATTTCGCTAATTTGTTTATGTCTGCATTGACCAGGTGAAATTATAGGATTATATGGTCTTTTAATCACATAAAAACTGAGGTTTTTCCCCAGGCAGGGAAGTGAATCAATAAAACTCGCAAATGTTTCGGCAGCAACAGCAGAACTGCTTAGACCTACATACACTGCTCAAAAAAATAAAGGGAACACTTAAACAACACAATGTAACTCCAAGTCAATCACACTTCTGTGAAATCAAACTGTCCACTTAGGAAGCAACACTGATTGACAATCAATTTCACATGCTGTTGTGCAAATGGAATAGACAACAGGTGGAAATTATAGGCAATTAGCAAGACACCCCCAATAAAGGAGTGGTTCTGCAGGTGGTGACCACAGACCACTTCTCAGTTCCTATGCTTTCTGGCTGATGTTTTGGTCACTTTTGAATGCTGGCGGCTTTCACTGCTTTCACTCTAGTGGTAGCATGAGACGGAGTCTACAACCCACACAAGTGGCTCAGGTAGTGCAGCTCATCCAGGATGGCACATCAATGCGAGCTGTGGCAAGAAGGTTTGCTGTGTCTGTCAGCGTAGTGTCCAGAGCATGGAGGCGCTACCAGGAGACAGGCCAGTACATCAGGAGACGTGGAGGAGGCCGTAGGAGGGCAACAACCCAGCAGCAGGACCGCTACCTCCTGCCTTTGTGCAAGGAGGAACAGGAGGAGCACTGCCAGAGCCCTGCAAAATGACCTCCAGCAGGCCACAAATGTGCATGTGTCTGCTCAAACGGTCAGAAACAGACTCCATGAGGGTGGTATGAGGGCCCGACGTCCACAGGTGGGGGTTGTGCTTACAGCCCAACACCGTGCAGGACGTTTGGCATTTGCCAGAGAACACCAAGATTGGCAAATTCGCCACTGGCGCCCTGTGCTCTTCACAGATGAAAGCAGGTTCACACTGAGCACATGTGACAGACGTGACAGAGTCTGGAGACGCCGTGGAGAACGTTCTGCTGCCTGCAACATCCTCCAGCATGACCGGTTTGGCAGTGGGTCAGTAATGGTGTGGGGTGGCATTTCTTTGGGGGGCCGCACAGCCCTCCATGTGCTCGCCAGAGGTAGTAGCCTGACTGCCATTAGGTACCAGAGAGATGAGATCCTCAGACCCCTTGTGAGACCATATGCTGGTGCGGTTGGCCCTGGGTTCCTCCTAATGCAAGACAATGCTAGACCTCATGTGGCTGGAGTGTGTCAGCAGTTCCTGCAAGACGAAGGCATTGATGCTATGGACTGGCCCGCCCGTTCCCCAGACCTGAATCCAATTGAGCACATCTGGGACATCATGTCTCGCTCCATCCACCAACGCCACGTTGCACCACAGACTGTCCAGGAGTTGGCGGATGCTTTAGTCCAGGTCTGGGAGGAGATCCCTCAGGAGACCATCCGCCACCTCATCAGGAGCATGCCCAGGCGTTGTAGGGAGGTCATACAGGCACGTGGAGGCCACACACACTACTGAGCCTCATTTTGACTTGTTTTAAGGACATTACATCAAAGTTGGATCAGCCTGTAGTGTGTTTTTCCACTTTAATTTTGAGTGTGACTCCAAATTCCAGACCTCCATGGGTTAATAAATTTGATTTCCATTGATAATTTTTGTGTGATTTTGTTGTCAGCACATTCAACTATGTAAAGAACAAAGTATTTAATAAGAATATTTCATTCATTCAGATCTAGGATGTGTTATTTTAGTGTTCCCTTTATTTTTTTGAGCAGTGTAGATTATCTTAAATAGACACAAGCCAACTGTGCTCAGAGTGAAATGTTTTAAGATACTCCTCTTGTTACTCCTTGTCGGCCTGTTACAAATCAGAAACAGCAGGGCAAAAGCTGCCGTTAAAGAACTAGTTAATAGTTGATTTAATCCAGTAATTATGTCAAAAATACAACATTTTGTGCTGAAAACTCCTCATATATTTTAAATATTTAGTGAAAAATTAATTTGAGGGAGCACCTCTGAACTAAATGATGAAACATAGAGTGTCGCATCGCACTCCAGCTTTCAGGCACTTTAAATATCGGGCCATCCGACCCGGAGAGCAGCAGCGCCACAGTTGCAGTTCAAAACAAAATGTAGCTCAGACAGCAGCAGCGGCCCCGTCTCATCCCACCCTAAGCCTCAGCACGCTGCTCTCCTGGGACCCCGCCTCTCTTCGGCCCTGACATACTGTGTGCCGGACAGTTTTGAAGCCACAAAGAGGGCTTGAGCGTGGCTGCGATCCAACCTGCACCCTCAGCCCTCTGCAGACCACAACTGTCACCATAGCCGGCCTGTTACAAAGGAGCATGTGAACTCATGAAACTGCTGCCACTGCAGATTAATTTGTTAATGTTTTTTTTCTCCATGGTATTGAATGTTTTTTCTGTAGCTTTTTGCTACCCCGCACACACATCCCCGTGCTTAGCATGACATAATCCACGTAAACCTGCCATGCATCATGGATTGAAATGTAAAAACATCCTGTCTGTTCATATTCTTTCTTTGTTTTATAAAAGTTTTTTTTTTTTAAAAAACACATTTAACACATTATTGGCTCGTGTCTTTCATACTCATGTTTCACCTCTAGGCCACCCATGCCAATTTTTCCGTGCTCCACGATGACATGAACACAATGAGCTCTGACGATTCAGTTGTGAAGACATTTCTCCAGTTTTAAACATAAATGAGCGTGAAAAGATCTGTGGCTGTTCTGAATGAGACTGCTGTGACGCTAACATAAAATTTAGCATTTGTGTGTCTCAGGCAATAGCGTAACTTACAAATATTTTGTGCTTGTGTGGACACGAGTGCCACGATACAGTAACCTATATGAGCTGAGTGACAAAGAGAACATTAGTAAACGTCCATATTAATATTGCAAGAAACTAAACCCGCTGGGGAAAGATGTAAAGAGAGAGTAAATCAAACAGCTTTGAAGCATGGGGACAAGTGACTTCATTAAGACAGCACTTGGTACTATATTATGTCCAGTGTGCTCCATGGTAAAAAAGAAAATGGGGTTATTTGTATAATATTAGTGCAGTACATTATTCAGTAATAAGTTGTACAGTGAAAGGCTTACATTAAAAACTATTTTTATGGGTTTTTTTTTCCTTTCTGCTTCCATTTGTTCAGTCTCTCTGTCCATCTGCCCTGGTTATAGCCTACTCTGTGCCACTTTGGGATGAAAAGGTTCTTAGCTCAATATGTTTTCAGACAGTGTCTGCAGCAGTGTTGGTGGATCCAAAAGATCCCTCCCCATTTGTGAGAGGAGTGAAATCAAAGCAATCTTTTTGGCTGCACTTAAGAGGCCTTCATCTGCTGTAACTGACCTGATCTCTTCACAGAGCGGATGATTTAGAACACTGGAAGGAGGAAGCTGGAGAACAGCAACTTTTTTTTTTTTTATGTCCATGTTATATAAGGTATGATTCTTCAGTACAAGCTTTAGTAATGCCAGCGTTTGAGAGTGGCAGTAATATGGAAAAATTTAAATGGCTGCACATCTCTCTGTAATGTTACTGTACATGTTGTTTAGTAATTTAATATTTTTATTGGAAACAGATTAGCTAAGTTTTAAAAATTAAAATACAGTAAATCAAATAGGAAGCCTTCACTATGCATAAACAAGATGCAAAAACAACAAATGTACTGAGAGGTTTTGATGCAGACTGATCAAAATGCAAACTCTGAAGCGAGTGTGGTCCAGGGCTGGAGCAGATCTTGGCTTAGTGCTCTGCAGGAGGGCAGTGGAGCCTGCTGCAGTGGCTTGTAGAAATTGGTGAAAGTGGGAGCAGGGGTGGTGGCGGGTTCCTGCAGTACAAGCAACACACAGGATAAGAAAGAAGGGCTAGTTTGTAAATGGGGAGAGCAAGACATGGTGGGAAAGTATAGAGACAGAGAGCTGGATCAGCTCATATGGCACAAATGTAGCCAAGGCTCTTTTCACATCAGTGAACGGCCAAAATAATTTATTTTGACACTTTTAATTTAGTTACTGGTGGATAATATACAGTTAACATGACACAGACCGTCCAAAAACATATTTCCACAAGCAAAATATGTAAAAAAGAAAAAATAAGGAAAAAACAGAAGAATGACACAGAAAACCTTTTAAATGCTGCAGCACAATACATCAACATTGCTGACATTAGGATCTGCTTCAGCAATTAGAGCAGGACTGACAGGACAAGACAGTGAATAGTGGGATTAGTAGGTCTACACTGACTGGGCAAACTGGAATAAACAGATTTTATAGTGCTTATTTGCAGAAGTGAATAGTTAAGTCGGCAGATTGCAACCTTAAGGCTTGATTGCGTTCCTCATGATACAGCACTATTCAGCAAAGAAGCCAAACAAGTCTGATCATCTACTCTAATATAAAACTTTAAATCAAATTAACAGTGCAGCTGAAGCCATTTGCGGCCTGAGGGTTTGTTTTTGTGCCACAATTACATGTGCCTTCTTCCTCTGCATGGAGAAATAAGTGAAATAATAGACAGCATTAATAACCCATCATTAAAGGAGTTCAAACACTACATTTCCAACACATGATTGACTGAGCGCTCCTCTAAACACAGTGGACGTTAGTCACAATGAATCCGATGTGCAGCTAGTCAGGGAGTGGCACTACGTTTCGTCTCGCATGAAGCACGGGGGCCTCAACGTGTAAGATGGACTAGCTGTGCTTATTGGGGAAGACAAGTCGTGTTCACTTGAATTTTCACATGCCTTTGTCAAGATGCTAGGGTGCGTTCAAAAGATTCGGTTTCTTTTTGTTTTGTTTTTTTTTCTTTTTTCTGCCGCAATATAGAGAATAATTTATCTGGTCCTATTCAGGAAATCTGTTTTGTCAACAAAAGACGGATTCATAACAGAGATTGATGACAGTGCCGTGTAATGAAGAAATGCCAGTTATGCGGTATTCAAAAGCCTCCACCTGTCACTTCTGTCATTACTGTATTCATAGAATAGCCTTTAGTGAGCTGTGAATAGCAGCTTGATATCCAAGTATAACCAGCACTGTTTCTATTTTTTTTTCACATGGTGAATGTCAAAAATGTGATCAAACGCTGTGACTCCAAATTGCAATGGGAATGATAGGGTGTGGAATATAATGTTAGTGAATGCAAGATGGTTTTCATTTCTTATTTACAGTTTTCAAATAGTCACCATACAAACCACAGCTTTTTAATCAAGGCTCTTTGTGTTGATGAAACCCAAAACAAACAGTGCAGCAGAAGCTCTCTTACAGCCATTTGTTGGTGAAAATATGCCCAGTTAATGGCCTTAAAACGCAGAATGAATTGGTTTCATAGTGTTGCAATTCCCTTGTACAAAAGCAAACAGTTCTGCTTTCTGTAAATGCAGTATGTGCACTATACGTTACGAAGCAAAATGTGTAGGATTTAAGAAGCAGTCTTAAGTCTTAGCTTTGTGCTGGACTACAGCAGGATTGAAATCATTATACTGAGGCATGGTCTCGTCTATATCTGTGCTTGACAGCCCTTTTATAGTCTTAAGACTGGATGGGTTGTCAGTTCTTTTCTGAATCCACAAACATCCACAAAATGTAGTGGAATATTCATGCTGCAAACATTCAGTTGCACCTCGCGCCAAAGGTGGCTTATTGGGTTGAGTTCCTGGGAGCGAGCTGGCAACACTGTGACACTTCTGGAACCATCTTAAGCCCATATGACGCATTGTGCTGTTGGACGAATTCATCTAAAAAAAGGGGTAGGCTGTGGACATGAAAAGACGTATTTTGTCAGAAATGTTTAGGTATGCTGTGTCAGTAGAACGACGCTCTGCTGCACCAAGAAACCTCCAGTAGCAGCCCGTACAGCCTCCATATAGGATGGAGCCGTGGATTTGTGCAGTTTATGCTAAATTGTCACCCTGCCGTGACCGTGTAGCAACACAAACCTTGATCCCTTTGGACTAGGCAACACATCCCACTGTGCTGCGGTGATGACATCCCTACCACGGCTTCTTCTCATTCGTTTTGAGCTGACAGAGTGGAACCCGGCATGGTGTTTGGCTGTTGCGGTCCATCCATTTTAAGATTTGACTACTTGTCTGATTTAAGATGCCCTCCTGCACATCACTGTGGTACCGAGCTGTTACTCGCATCTTTGTGGGCCATCTGTCAGCTTGAACAAATCTTATCGTTCTGCTGTGACCTCTCCCGGCAACAAGGCTTTTTTGTTTGTTTGTTCATACTTTTTGCTCTTGGCACCATTCTGAGTAAACTGGAGCCACTGTACAGCAAACTTCCCAGAATAGTGAATGTGTTTATGTTGGAATTAGCACATCTGGGATCAAACATCACACCACATTCAAAGTTGCTTAGATCACATCCTGCCCATTCTACCATTTAGTCAAAGAGTTACCTCGCAACCCTGTTTGCATGCTTTGCACTCATACATTATTTATATACAGTATGACTCACTGTCTGGAGGAGCGAGCTGTTTTTGTAAATGAGAATGTGTACTTAATAAAGTGGATAGTGAGTGCACTGTCGATCCTTTTCCCTAGAACAACAATCATAAAAAATCTAGACACATGCAGTTTTAAATGTTACCAGGGGTCTCCACCTTTTAAATGTTTAAAATATCTGGGAGCTCTGTTGGTCCTTGTGCTTGACAGCCTTGATGTCAGAGATAACTAAGCTATGAAATTAAAAGTTGAACATAACAGAATGAAAAAAAGTGCGGGGAAAAAACAGCAGCTAAAAGTTCAGAGTAACAAGAGAAAGCAACTCGCCTCAAAGGACAAAATAATTCATGCTATTTTCATATCTTTCAAAAATCAAAACAACAAGCACAAAGGGAGTCTCTCTCAGTCACGCTTGTTGCAGGGTTGTATTTAAGGTAAAGGTGCTCGGCCAGTCCACTACTTTAGTCTAGGCTGAAATGTTGGATGGATTGCCGATATTTTGGACAGACATCCGTTGCCCAAAGAATCTTAAAGACCTTGGCGATGCCCTGAAATCGCATCTAGCGCCACCAGAGTTTTCACTTAGCCAGGGGAATATCTCAACATTTCCAGCACTGACTGGCTCAAAATGTGGGCTGTAAACCCCACTGACATTACTGATTTCCTGACTTGTTCTCTAGCAGCATCAGAAGGGTTGATGTTTTTGTATTTGAGTGAAATATCTTGAAGAATACTGGATGGCCTGCCATGAAATTTGTTGCCGTCATTGGCTTCCACCTGGCTGCGGGGTGCTTGTTTCTATCCGCGTGCTCTACACAAGTTGCACAGGGCCCTGCCTCCCCCAAGTCTCCAAGCAGGTGTCGATGTTTACAATTTCGATGAGAGGATGAAGTCTACTATCCTTCTGGTCACGAAAAAAAAAAAGAAATGTAGGAACAGCAATCAGATAAACTTGTGTTCTCTCCTTTATTTGATGTTAGCAATAAACCGTAATGTGAAGTTGAGCTTATAACGCATCTCTCTCTCTGTGTGATCTGTGTGGGCAGTGCAGCCACTTCCAACTTGACAACAGATAACTGCAGCAGTCACACGTGGACAGGCGTTCACTTGCATTCATATGCACACGTACTAATGAATTATGATGCAGCTGATAAAATAATAGCATCGTTGTCTATAATTACAGGTACTATGCTTGAGATGTCTATTTTGTATCACCACGCCTTAAAATATGGCCGGAGCCTAATTTTTATTCTTCATCCAATTACAATTACATGCAGGTGAATTGTCTTGTGATATTGGTGCTACAATCTGGTACTTCATAAATCAATTTAGTCGTTAGGAGTTCATTTAGAGGATAGAACAAGGGTTTGCATGATATATTTTTGTTTGGTGCTTTGCTTAAAGCATTTTGATGAGTGTAATAAGCTCAGAAAATTGTCCTATTCATTTGTCATGGTTAATGTTAGCCTACTTGACTATAAAGGTTCTGCAAAATGGGAGACAGTTATGTGTAGGCCTGTAGCTTATTCACTTTGTGTTTTAGTCTATTTTTAGTAGAATATTCATGCATATAAAAAATTCTGCGCAACACATTGTTTTTCCAGTTATTTGGTTTATGCCCATACCTGCAAAACTAGGTGACATTTCCACCACCCATTCTGCATTTACAGTGGTGCTAGTTCGCAACTGTTAGCATGCTGATATGATAAACATAACATCTGCTATACATTGGCATGTTAGCAGTGTCATTGTGTCTTGTAGCCTTGTTTCATTTCTCAAAAACAATCGGCAGACATTTGAAAATAAACGTACCAGATAAGTGTTTGCCCACATACTTGTGATCAATCATTTTAACACTAAATAACCACTTCAACATCCAAATGTGGACCTGATCATAAAATCATACAGTCTCGTAAGAGGGTTGTCACTGTGATGGTCAACTCAAGTTGGTCAGACGTGCCGGAAAAAAGACCAACTACTTTGCGTTGCCTGTGTCCCGATGTCAGGAGTGGGCTTTGAAACAGAGGCACGCTGACTCACCCACTGATCCCACTGAATGCTGACATCAAAACAAACAGACAGAGGAAATAAGCCGTGGCATTGAATCAACAAACAGCTGTCAACCATCCCGGCGTTACAGGACGGGCTCAGCCGTGGTGAGAACAACAGAGCGTAAATGGGAAGGGACAGATGGACACGCTCCGTTTGGGTGACAGACTGCACAGCCCAGGGAAAGGTGTGGGACAGACAGCTTTTTATAAAGAAATATGCTTGACAGAGTCGAAGCCTGCTGCAAAAATCACATCAGGTCGCCTGAAGAGGCTTTGTAACTCTGGTGTCGCTGATAAAATGTGAAAGTGTTCCAAACATTTCCAAGCTGTGGAAATACCCACCAGTAATCGTTTTCTGCATGCCGTGGGAACTTGATGATCTAATTAGGCCTAATAATCAAAGCCGCAATCAAGTGTCGTTCATAGTTTAAACTCTTCATCTATCTTCGATTTGATCATAATAGATGCATTGCGCGACGAGCTCTGAATGTGCACCATTAGAATGTGAATAGAAAGTAATCAAAGCGAATTGCACTGGTGAGGTTGTCATGAAAAGATGCATGCCAGGAGTCCCCTGATAATGTGGCCACAATAACAATAACAATGCACAATGATAACAATGCATATGCAATCTCCAGGCTAAGCCCCCCCCCCACCCAAGTGTATTCTGCATGACTTGCCTATCTGGCAACTCAGATACAGTCACAGAGCAGCACTCCTACGAGTTTTTGTTTTCCTTTTTTAAAGGCAAAGTTTTGCTCAAAACTCTGTGTGCCATCACTTGTTGTTGATCACAGAGGGAGATATTAAAAGTCAGATAATATTAAGTATACTTTTGTGTTATCACCAAGACTGTTAATATAACATCTTGCCAATAGCATTGCACACTCTGAAGCTGTAGGGGCCTTATGTCTTTTGGGAATAACACTATGTATTCTCTGCCTTCATCAACATCATAGATCTTCTCGAATTTGACAACCCCACTCAATTGCCCTTGTCTAATGGCTTGTATTCTGATATTGAAATGCATAACAATATGCAACCGCTTCTGGGGAAACAGATGCCAACTGTCTAGCCTGGGAAATATTTTTATATGAAATTATATATTTCCTTAATAGCAATGCCACTTCATACATCTCTGATATGAGTGATCTGGGATGAACTTTGATTTTTGGAGCTGTCAGAAGCCGCCAGAGACATGTTCATGTTGCTCCGAGTTTTTCCCTCAGTTGTGTAAACAAATGTGGGCCGTAGACTCTCACAGACATATTTGATGTTCTGCGTAATGTTGGAGGAGCAACGTACAAGCCGAACAGGCACACATCAGACAAAAAAAACCTTAAAAGATAATACCGGCAACAATATACAGTACATTCTAGCTGTCTTTGTTGTCGCTGTTATGTGAGATTAAAGGAAGGGTTATGGCAGAGAATGTTTAAATTCCATGTTGTGAAGTACAAAGGGAGAAACTGCAGGGATCACACAGCTGCTCGGGTGAGACTGAGGAATGGCATTGTCTATGAAAATGGATATGTCAAACGTGTGAAAACATTGTTGAATCATTCTATAACGTGTCCCAGATGAGCAAAAGTGTTGCTTTCTGATGTGATCAGACTGGAAAATGGGTATGGGAAATGGATTTATTCTGTCACTACGAAAACCAACATACTTTAAACATTCTGGGTGTATAAGCATATACTTTGTTTTTGGTATATATAAGCCTTGCAACAGTGTTTTTCATAGCGTGGAAGTTGGATATGGATATGCAAATGATGCAAAAATGTGTTTCTAAAGTCATTAAATTCTGTTTTCTCGCCATGAAATGCATGCACAGATGAATACAGGACTCATTTGTTTTTTGTGACAGATGCAGATGTCTGTGACTGTAAAGAGCAAAACATTATTGGAGCCCAGTGGAAGTCGAGATAGATTGTGATCAACGGCTGCTTTTGAGAAAACAGATCTCGTCCGGTGACGCTCAACAGCACTAATTAATGTGCCACTCTCCTGGCAGCGACACAGTGTTGACCTAATCCTGTTTATAGCACCGCATTTTATTTGACAGTGACCACAGACGTGAAACATTTGCTCTATATTTTTTTTGCTTACATGGAAGACTGACAGACATAGCCGGCGGTTTTCAATACTGAGCATTATTCGCTCCACATCAAAATAGCAGTGTGTTTCATTATTTTCTCAAAGCTGCTACAGAACATTTTCCTTTGAAAAGAAACCCCGGATCTTTAAGGAAACAACAGTTCCAAGGACTTCTGGTTCCTGGCGTATTAAACATGTAATTTGTGCTATTAAAGCATGCACATAAATATATTTTGTGAAGCATCCATTTTGTACGGTGTGGCAAATTTCCAAACACAAGCATGGACCAGAACACCATTATTTTGGTAGCTCCTAATGGCCACAGGGCCAGTCAAACTCACCTCAGTCCCTGATTAAAAATGAGAAATTACAAGCGAGGAATGAGGATACTTATGCATAAAAACCATTACCAAATTTGCAGCACCCATAACATGTCGGGAGGGATTTCCTTCTATAAGAATGTGTTGCAGTTCTTCATTACTGCTGCTTTTGAGAGCCACTTTTAATATGTTTTTTCTATCTTGTGCTGTTAATTACAGTTAACTTTAACTGTGAAGACCATAGGATGACTTTGCCCTCTCATGCCTGCCATTTATGAATTTATGTGTGATGAGGATTCATTACTCCAACTATCATCATTGGGTTTATCTAACTTGGGTCCATTCTTGTTTATCTACAAGATTGACTTTTACCAAATTTTTGTTATGCATGCTTTTTTCAGGACTTCACTCTAGATACTTTAAAAGTTTGGTCAATCTACATATTTTTTCCTCCAAACCTCGTGATATACAGTGCCTCAGATGAACACTCTAAAGCTGCACATGTTCCTGTATTCCTCAAATGTAAGCCTGAAATGAAGCAGCGCACATTACCTAAATTATATATTCGTGACTGCGTGTGTGAATGTGTGAGTGGTTACGTAAGAACGTGTTCAAAAATCGACAGTTTGCATGATACATTTCTTTTTCTCTCTCTTTCTGGTCTGCTGTGAAAAAAAGGTGCCTTTGTCGCTTTATTCTGCCTTTGAGTGACAAAATATTCTCTGTTTGGTCTCAAGATTCATCAGGACCTTTAAGAGGAGCCTTCTTTTCCACTGTTACTTCAAATGCTTTTTCGTTATCAGTTCTCCACAGTCGTGCTGTCACGATGCTTGACTTTTTTTCTTTTACACTACATTGAACCCTTAAGAATTCAATTATGGCCTGCCCCCAGCTGCTGGGGGGGTCAGAAAGCGGTGTCAACAACTGTCTCTCGGGTAGAGAATTGGGGTCCTGCTCAAGGATACTTCCACTGGTGGATGTTTGCTGTCAGTGGAGCTTGAAAGTGGGTTTGCAACTAAAGGGTGGTCTGACCGTTCTCTCAGATACCCTTCTTCTCAGTGCCTGATGGATGAAAACTACTGTACAAGAGGTACATTTCAAACTAACAAAAGACCGGAAACATTGCTAAAAGCTAGCAATTCTTTAAAAATTACATTTAAGCAAAACAATCAAAACCTAAAACAGTCTGTTGCCTCTAAACTACTAAACTTCCCACCTTGCCTTCTCTACAGGATACTGTATATGATTGTGTGTCTGTGATTTCGATGGCTTCTCACATGATCTGGCCTCATTTTGTAGCTGTCTCTCTAATATTTGTCTGACAGAACAGGCAGGTAGGAGACTACCATGCAGTGGACCTGTTTCCAGGTTTTTGTGTTTTTAAATCTAAAAATGATGTTCATATGCAACTATTCGGAAATGATTGGTGGTGATTTGGTTATTTCCAGTGCAAGTAAAGACTGCGGGGTGATGATCATACGGCAAAACAATCAATTTAGAAACCTTAACCAGGTGGTTTTTCTTATCCAAACCATCCTTACTCACCACCATACTGTAGGGAAGTTGCCCTGACCAAAGTCTTTCCTTAGATTTACCCGACTTATCTATCTAAACTTCCAACCACCTGAACCACACTTTAGTTGCCTGTATATATAAAATATTGAAAAATCCCAGCAGTGAACATCCTTCAGATGTACTCAACATGAATGCTCTACATGATGCTGTATGCGGGAACAAAACGTATTCCAGGTGGCTTCACATGTCTCCTCAAAATGTCTTCTGCTGGAGATGGAGTACAAGAAATTTGAAGTATAAAAAGTGGGAGGATAAGGTTGGTGTTTTCAGCAGTCGTTCGCAGCCTCTTGCTTCTTGTCTCTTTGACATCGCTGTGGTGTCAAAACCGGCTGCTTCAAACAGCCACATTAACAGCAATTTAATCATGGCTCGGACTGCCTAACACTATTACGGCTCTAATTATTCTCAAAGTGCTTGGTGTGTGAATGTGATCTGATCTTCAACAGAAACACGTAGAGGTTCTGGAAGTGCATAAAATCTTAAAGGAACTCAGGCTCTTCAGGGGATAGAGACTTAACGAGCTCAACAGCCTTTGAGTTGCCTGGAGACAGTGGCAGGGTTATAAAGCATTAAGGAAGGAAATCAAGTCCCCCCCCCCCGAACACTGAAAAAAAAAAGAAAGAAGCTGCAGAGACTCTGACTAAGCTGTGGGCGGTGGCTACAGAGGCTACAGGGCTGCTGAGGACAAATGACGAAGGACCCTGAAGAAGAGGTATGATTTAGGATCAATACAGGCAACATAATCGACAATCACTAAGGCAGTGACATTTAGATAAAGCCCATTTAATGCCGCATCCAGACTTAAATCTTTAGGAAACAATTCCCTATAAGATACTGTTGAGCGAGGTGCAGGCTTAGAGATGACATTTCAAAGTGCTGTGCTATTGTGCGGACCATTTCCTTTCTTAATTACAGAGTGAATCACAGCAGTGTTTAATAATATGCAGTGTCAAGCACTGTCAAGAGGTATATTTCTATTACCAATCTTTTTTCGCTTTTTTTCCCCCTGCCTCTCTCTGTCTCCCACCTTCACTTCCGTTAACAAAAACTCTGAAACGTGACAGTTGTGTTGATGGGATTGTGGAATTCTGAACTGCCCTACAGGCAAAGTCTTCCTTTGGCACCCGTCTTTCTTTCTCCCTTCCTCTCTGATGATAACATGGAAAGCCTTTGGTTGAAAAAGTCAAATCCTCATTTGCATCCTCCTTCTCTTAATTTTCAGTGGGTTTTTTTTGTTTTTTTTTTACCGGGGAAGCAAAAGAATAATTTAATCAGGCGCACAACAAACTTACTACAAACTACATTTAACTTTTTTTTTTTTTAGACATGCTTGCTTGCAGCTCAGCTCTGGGCATTGCACTTTCGGTGGTTTGGTCCACCACCATGTGATGGATTGCAGTGACATTTTGTGCAGACATTTGTGGCCCTCAGAGGTTGAATTTGCAGGACTTTGGTGATCCCTTGACTTTATCTTTAGCGCCACCATGAGGTTTGCGTTGGTAGTGGTTCACAGTGAAAATCTCCACTGCTTTTAGATGGATTGCCATGAAATTCGGTGGACAGTCATGTCTTTCCTCAGGATGAATGGCAATAATTTTCACTCCTGACATTCTGTTTAATGCCATTATCAGGTCAAAATTTCATTTTGTCCAGTACTTTAGTTTATAAACAAATACATGCCGAGCCAATAGGGCAAATTATCAAATGTTAGCATGCCACTACTACACTGCTGTCATGCTCCACTGAGATGTGAACGTGGTCAACATTACGCCACAACAGCTCAGACATCAACATGTTAGCGTCGCCTTGTTACTATGTTGCCATGCTAGCATTTAGCTCAAAGCATGCTCTCCCAATAATGCCTCTCAGAGCTCGCTAGCGTGTCTGAGTGTTGCTCCGTTGTGTTTCCATTTCTTTCCAGGGTTCATGGAAAAGGCTAACCGCTGATACAAATCCTGGGGGCATTTTCTTCATTAAATTTCTCAGAGGCTGTCGGTCGTCGCTGCCGGTGAGCTCTGCTCGAAATGCCTCATCACTCTGCACCGTGGGCTATCTGCGAGGGCTGTTATTTAAGGCTTCTTCAAAAATAGTTGATCTAGATTTGAATATTTAATAGGGTGGGTTTCGATGACGGAATATTGTCTGAAGAAAATGAAAACAGTAAATCAGAGGGTGAAGGAACCTTCTGGGGATGATTGTATAGTCTTGTCTTCCGAGAGGCAAACGGGGGAGAAACACAGACCTCGACTAATTTGATTGGCATCTATTTTGATGGCTGCTGAAGTGTCCAGGTGCCCTCTTATCTAATTCTCCGTTCGGCTGGGAGGCTGGAGTCTATAATAGCCTCGTTATGGAAGCCTGTTAAATTCATTATGAAAGAAGGAAGCAGGAGCGACAGTGGGGGCAAGAGCTCAGTTGTTCTGACATTCTTCTGGCAGCCTGGGCTCTGCAGGGGGAATAGTGTTTCTCATTTTCATTAGATTTCATTAGATAACACCTCGCTTTTCACAAGCAGTTAAAAAGATGAAATGCTATTTTGCACTTTTGCTGTGTCCTCTGCCCACACAGAGCTGATTCCAAAATAGTCGTTTTAGGAATCGGTGAAAAAACACATATATCTCTCTAAGATTTCAGCTGAACTCGTGTCTTAGGTTGCTCGGGAGACGATTTTAATGTCTCTCTATATTTACTGCATGTAGCAAACTAACAAGCAGCAGGACTTGAACTGATATATTAATATTGCTATACAATCCAGACAGAGCAAATGGAAAAAAAAATCATTGATACAGCAGCCTGCTTTGAATCAGCGAATGCGTGCCTCAGTCTGCAGCACTTCCTCGGTCGCTGCATAAATTATCATGGCTCCAATCAGATGAAGAATGCACACTGTCTTGCTTTTGGAGGAGAATATGTTAGATTAAGTTTGACAGGGAAAAAAAATCACAGTCCTGGACACTGGTGCTGTCAGGCATACTGTACAGTTCCCAGTAATGAAAAGAGTCGAAATGTTGTGTTTTAAGCATCCCACAAGCACAGTCAGAGCCACATTGTATATTATATTATATATTTGGATTTGGATGTATTTTTTCAAATTTACATGACAGTATAGTGTAATGTGAAAATAACTAATGACAGCATCCGTTTAAAAAATATTTATTTATTTGCAATGAAACAGGAACTATTATGGCAAATTTCCAGTATTTTACTTGCTCTTGGGGTCTCCAGTTATTTATAAAAACAGATGGATGCACCTAAAGCTGGTCCAGGTCCAGGAACATTAATTCACATTCCCCCAAAAACCATCTTTGAGAAACTGCTTGGAGTTTAACCCACATTGAATACCAATGCTAAATGGGTGAGAAAAAAAGCTCTGTGCACACTATGTACTATGTGGGGAAGGAGCAGCTGGTGCAATACGAACATCAATGTAAATTATGAATGAGTGGCAGTAAGGGCACACTCAGCTGATAAAAATACATATGATCAAGGATCTTGAATTATAATTGCCATGAGCAGAGTGCTACATCAGCTTCTGGATGAGATGCAACAAATCAATGACTTAGGTAAGAGAGCACACCAGCTCAGAGTCTAATCAGTGGCAGTATCCAGATGTGCACAAACAGGTGTAATGACATGACAGACACAATAAAAGTGTCACCAATTAGATTCCCTGTAAGCAAATGTCAGGCACCCTTTTGAGTAAAACATGCGATATGACTAGCAAAATAAATTATTCTTCCATCTTTATACTTATACATGGACTTAAAGTTTATTCAAGGAAAAAAGTTTAATATCCTGAAGAATAATATAATAATGAAATCCATATATTTCATGTATACTCATAACTGTAGATCACATGAATGTGAATATTTCATTTGTAAAAGGAAGTTCAATGTGGATTATTTTGTATGAAACAACCAGCAAATGAAGTGTACAAACTCTGGAGGAGCCATATTCTGTATGTTGTCTTTTGTTGTTGTTGTGCTTTGTGTTTGTGCGTAATGTATAACCTTTGCTGAACACGGCCACTGTGGCCACATGTTACAGTTACAGTGGCTCATTGAATTTCCTTTCATTTTACCTTCATTGTGTCTTGAGTTGCTTGCATTAAAGACGTCACCCTTCGGTAGTCTTACTGAGACTGAGTAACCACAAGCAGCGAAAAAAAATCGAACTTGTTTCAGAGTGTGGTTATTGCTTATGAATTTAACTTCTCATTTGTAACAGGCAGTTTACAAGGTTTTTTTCTCTCTCCATTGGCGTCCACCAGCAGTTTTTAAAACGCCTATCGCGGGAAGCCCCACTGGGCTTATACTTAAGGTGGATACCACATAACCACAACGCCCACCGATCGACTCCCAGCCAGACAATTGTTGTTGCATGTCATGACTCTCTCTCTCTCTCTCTGTCTCTCACACTCTCTCTCTCCCCCCATGTGTGTCCTGTACATTTCTACACTGACTGCCAAATAACGGTAAAATGCCAAATAAAATTGTTAAGAAAAAAAACAATCTAATGAGAAAAAAATCTAAATTCCTGTTGAGCTGATAGAGGGGGTAAATCTATTGTAACTTAACTAGCGTTCAAAGATTCATAACAGTTTAGAACAACTTCAAAACTTTGTTGTTGTTTTTTTAACATCACAGTTCACTGCCTTCATACATTCATTATGCTACTATATATTCACTGTGAACAGTTAATTTAAGATTCCTCTCAGAAATATAACTTGCCTTTCATAACATACTTGTGCATTGCTTATTGATCCATAAATAATAACCCTCTGAAAAATCTCTGAGAAAATATCAACAGAATTCTCATTAAGTTGGGGCAGAAGTTCTGATATCACACCCTGGCTCATCTGTCTTAACCTCCAAACAGCAAACCCCCCCTCTTGCTCCGTTGTTTCTCTGTCCTGTCCGGCAACCACATAACCTCTGCAGAATATCAATCGATTGAGCAGCAGCACGCCTCATAATTTGGCCCTTCAACTCACCCTCCTGTACTTTCACTCAAGCAATCAACTGATTGTTCTTCAGCCTCCGAAACCGTTCACCGAGTCGGCCCGCGCAGCTCGGCTGAAATGTCAACCAAATTAGCAACCAGACTACCTGCGAGCATCGCCAGCACACAGAGAGACATTCTCAGCCACGGCACCGCTTCCACACCGAGCAAACAACTGTGCAAGACAAAACAACCCCACCACTGGTCATCAGCAAAGTTCCTGACAAGCTGCTAATGTCAAAGGTGCATCTATTTGAAAGTCCAAACAACTCCTCTGCTGCTATGGGCAGGAGCCCCCTCCACCACAGCCTTTGTATGCACCCTGTTGTTTCTTTATTTCTAAGTTTATTACCATTTGGGGATAGTTTGCAGTGCCCCCTGCATATTATTTATTATGTTGTTGTTTTTCTGTGCTTCCTTGCTATGTAGATGCAGCAGGGAGGCTCCCAAGAAGTAGAACCATACTGCCATGTCAAAGCGTGCTGACATCTGTATTTGCAACATGGCACAAGTGTTCCTGACAAGCACACATATTGCAGTCATATATAATGATCAAAAAGGTTACCTTTCTAAAATTAGAAATGATCCCCAGGAATTGAATTTCCAATTTGCCTTCTTTGGGCCACAGAGGCTGATGGGCAAAAACATGCATCCCGGAGCATTTGAATGGGAAATAAATATTTCATCAGCTGATATAGTAGTTCCGTAAACTTAAATTTAATGTGGGTGAAAGGAAAGAGTCCAATTTTTTTGTCACCAGAGAGATGTTTTTCTTGCTGCTGTAATGGTCTTGGGAAGAAGGCATGAAGTAAAGGTTATCACAGTAAACATTGTGGGACTTTGGGATCAGCCAGCAAAGTGTAGCAACAGTGGAAGTGTCTTCTGTGTTTCCTCCTATTTGTTTGGTAGCAGCATTATTGGCTTTTACACCCTCTCCAACAGAGGCAGAAGCTATACATTACAGAGAAATGAGTCTCCCACCATATTTTATGCCATGACTGCATACATGACTGCATTGAACCAAGTATTCTTTCGCTGCATGTACAGTATAGGAGGATGTTTATGATATTTAGATGGGAGGGCACGTGTGGCTGCCTGCATTCAAAGTGCTTGTGTCTGGGTCAAAACATGCACTTAAAATGAGATGTTTACAGAAGATTAAATTATTTACCAGAGTTGAGGGATGTCTAGGACTGCATTCAAAACCTTTACAAATATTTAAAGACGGGTAATTCTCTCGACTTTTATTGAGCCTGGGGCATGGTATGCTCTGTCTCCAACTGTCAGCTGTGAGAGAAAGGTTCCTGTTAGTACATATCCTGTATGTGAAAGATTTTTTTTTTCATTGCCCTTGTTAAAGACAAGTTAGCTTTTTATTCAGTTTTGCACAGTTTGATTCAGGGTCTTTTCAGCACAATTATACAGTAAAGGTGGGAACAAGCCTTTGAGGCCATTTCATTCATTGCAGATATCTCTTGTTCAGTACACCAAATATCAATATTAACAGTAGATAATTAATAATATCAAACACTGTGCACACTGTAAATGATTCAGCTGAATAAAGAAATGTAGCAGCATTGTATCTTAATTAATTCTAGCCAGCAGGGACACATTTTCTCACTTGTTTATGATTGTGCCATCATCCTCAAAGGCCCTGTTCAGCCCCCTCAGTATGTCATGTTTAATCAGCAGTTTGTGCCGTGAAAAAGATGTAGGCTGGTGCTTACCTAAGACAAATGGCGCCTCTTTACATCCTTAACTTACATCGTCTAAGTTTGGCACACGATGGCGGCAGCTATGCCATGCTGCTCCGTGTTTTCCACTGCCGTAAACAAAATTATCCTAAGGCATTTGTTCCCTGCCATAAAGTGTGTGACAATCTGTCCGATATCATGTTTCACACAAACAGCAATTTCTTGACAGGGCTAGCTTACAATGACAGCCATACTGCGTGAAGATCGAAGCTACTGTCAGAATTTCAGTCCAAGGTAACAGTTTTTATGCTCCTCTACAAGAAGAGTGGGGGGGGGGATTCATTTTGTGTTTCATTGAGAGCTGTTTATTAGTTCTCGATGGAAAAAAATAGTCTTTACTGAGACAACAAACCTATTTGAACTATTAGAAACACAGAACCACTGAAGTGTAGAAATGCCTGCTTCGAATAACTCGCCAGCAGTCATTACAACTTGTTACAGCTCTATTGTAAGCATTTGCTGCTGTAACTGCAATGCTATTAAAAAGAATAACTGTAATTCAGTGGAGTGGAATGGACTTACATTTCAAATCACACACTTTCTGATTGCCTCTCTGTTCCTACCTTAATTCCCTATAGACCAGGGCTTCTCAAAGTATTGATGACTGAGTGCCAATCTAGGGAGTCAGCTTTTGATTGAGGGCCACACAGAAAAAATGCACATATAAGACAAAGAAATTCCAAAACCAATCATTTATTTTCGAAACACTGAGATGCCATAAAGCTCCCCCAGCAGCACAGGACAAACTGTAGAGAGATAGAGAGTGAGAGATTTTTTCACTTTATTTTATTATATTATATTATTATTAGTGATAAATCACAATGATGCTGGTGCCCTCTGGTCAATTTGTGACAGATGGTAATTCATTCAAGGTCCAAGATGCCACTTGTTACTACGCAACCAGCCAGTAGCTTTCCACAAGTTGCCACTCTTAACCTCACAGACGTGTGTCGGGGCAAGTTTAATGAAGTAGCCAAATAGTGTATTAAATGTAGGCTCTTAAAAGTATTCAAATGGCTAGTGGATGATTCAGATATAGGCATTTCGTGTCAAGGTCAGGGGCCGCACAAAATGTTTCTAAGCACCACGATTGATGCTATAGACATTTTTTTTTTACACTTATGCATATATATAAGGCTTGTCCATTCAGGTGATTGGATAATCTCCACATTCTCTCTTACTGCTCTCTGACTTTCTGCATTTTCTCCCTTTTCCCAAATGTGTGGAGAAACTACAGACTCTACAGTACATATTGTATAACTTCCTGATCTTGACAGTCTGCTAGCCAAAGTAAAGAGCCAACTGGTGCTTATGTCACAGTTATTTATCGAGCATCTTTCAAGAGCAGATGTCAGACGCTTTAAAAAAGTGAATTAAACATAGACAATGAGCTGCACCCACAGGAACAGTCCCAAAACAGTTAACACTAACCTGCTTTTGTTTGTTTTACATTCAAAGAAATTCAAAAGTCTCCTCTTACAAGTCAGCGCAGACCTCAGTGCCAACCTCAGTGTCTACTTTAAGGTAGCCACTTATTACTCTTTGGCTGGTAGGATCATGAGGTCAGATGGGACTACATCCATTCTCACAACTGAATTCACTATTTTAAAGAAGGAAGGAGGAAAAAGAAAGGGAGTCAATATGAGATGGCAATTAATGTGTTGTTAGCTTCCACATGTGTTGCCCCTCAAACATCCATTACCTCCCATTATCGCCATTGTCATGGTTTCACTGTTGGTAATTAATAAATATTGAGCCCTGCGATCACAAAATGAGCCATGGTTGGTATTACAAGATAGAACATTCAGTTTCAAGTTTTTTCAAATTCATATCCAAACTAATACATTCAATTTATAGTTAAGCAATTATTATATTATTAGAAGCTATTTCAATGCAGTTATTCAAGTTAAATCTAACCCTAACTCTCTTTCTAAATTAATTTATTCGAATTTATTGTTTATCTTTTCTCCATCTAATGAAACATATTTCTGCCAGTGTTATTACTCTTCTGACAGAGTAATACTGTAAAAAAAACAAACAAACAAAAAAAACAAGACGTTGGCATTCTGTTTAAATCAGCGACTGTTGGACAAAGGTGAACCTGCACCCGAACAGGAGGCACATCGGCTGAACAGGAGAGTGAATATTAGCAGATGGAGGACCATACATTTAGGTGTAATGTCACAGTCATATTTTCTTATAAAACATATAGTGTATGTCTCTGAAGTCATAAATTATTCATTACATGAAGTCATGGGGGAAAAAATCCTCATTTTAATATAGAACACTTACTGTAACAAGTGGTCATTGAGTAGTAATTTCATGTTTCGGGCAAAAGAAGTTCACAATGAAATGATGCAATAAAGAGTAACAATGTTTTCATTATCAGTAACTGCTGATTTCTAATCCACTGTATGAAGGTACTGTGATTTCTTCCACATAGTTTCCACACAAGAGGGCTTAATTAGTAATCAGTACAAGTGCTCAGTGCTGATAAAGTACAAAAAGATGATCTGCAAAATACCTTTCGTTTTGTCTGCAGTTTTTTTTTCACCAGCTGAAGCCGAGGCTTTCAACAAAGTGCTGCTATTTAAATCAATACATCCCTCATTACAGAATGATGAATATTTCATCAGCAAGACTATTACTTCAAATGAATAATTTAACTGTGTTATATCAGTCAGGGTTGGGGGTTCAGTGGTACCCTGGTCCCTCAGCTTTTAAACCCAGCCACTCATTATGAAGCTCTTTAAAACACTGCGTAACCCCCACCAAAAAGGTCCAGGATTAGGTGCTGAGATTGTTCCCTCTGAAAATGCCAGGGTCGCAGTTCAAACTACTGGCAGTAAAGGTATCCTCAGCTCCAATTAGTCATGATATACACATTGTATTGAACACATTTCTCTTTATTTTAATGAGCTTCATGCATGGGTAAATCCCACATGGATGTATGGCTTTTGCGCTCATTATAAATGCCAAAATCCCTCGCAACCTAAAACTGTGATCTATCAAATATTCAAAGGACTGAAAAGAGTAAATGTGGGTGGCACTGGAATGATTTCTATGTAATCTGGTTTGTAATTACTTCTTATATTTTTATTGTTTTTTTATTCAACTTGAACAGTTTCACTGTTTATTTGTTTGTTGTTTCAGGTGCACTGATAAATATCAGTTACATGCAATAGGTGCTACAGCCTAGCACTTTACCCAGTGTCACAGCTGCTTTCAAAACAAAGGGCTCCCAATATTTCACAGTTTCTTTCTCTCTTTTTTTATCTTTTTTTACTGCCTCTCTTCTTTTTGCTCTTCCCCCTCTCTGCCTTTTCTCAGTTTTCAGCTTACACAGCCAATGCAGCGTAGAACCGCTCCGTGATGAAATAAAGATTGAAGGCGGTGAATTTAAATAGAAGATTTTAAATAAAAATCTTTCACTAATCGTTTAAGCCCTATAATACAGTTCCCATGCAGTACCAACTGAGCTAAATCTGGTACCCTAAACATGGGCTGAGCTCAGATAGTGCTACAAAAAGGATAGCTTTATTATCGGTGACATCAAATTCTCTATCATACATTAAATATCGAGTGAGTAGATTTTAACCTTCGGGATTTCCACTGGGAAAAGGGATGAATCCACTTCCCCTCCCTCTGAACTTCATCAAAATGGAGATAAGAGTTCTTTCAAGTGTTGAGCTGTGCTGGGTATTAAGTAACACAAGGTCAAATTCAGTGTTCATGTAAGATTATGGAAATGTCAGTCTTTTCCCTTCCTCTCAACTCTGTAGTTAAGAACACTGACACTGAGAGCACAGTGGTTAAGTGTGTCATACACAGACAGACGTGCTGATTGTATGAGAAGCACCTATTTCAGTCACATGCCTGCTCATCTGTAGTCTTTCACTCAGACAGGTTATAATTTCTGTGTAATTACTTCCATTAGCATGAATTGCTCTTCTGAAGCTTGAGTATGTAATGACATATTGTGAATGCAGATAGTGGAGCATGGGCATCACAAGCTCTGCAATCTTCTCCTTCAAAAGGCTGCGCTGCCTCTCTGTAAATAAGGCATTTATCGAGTTAATTCATCAGTATCAAAGCTTAGAAATATATCTACAGATATACCTTTATCCTTTCGGGCATGATGTCAGCTGAGGTGGATTAAATTGCTGCCCATTTTGCAAGCATGAAAAGACATTTATGCCACATTTTAATCACTGTTACACTGTAAGGGATGTCCAACTTCCACAGGATGTTTGCATGTTTTTGCATTCATTTTGTTTGAATCGTTTAATCTTTGACCGGCGTCTGAATGTCACTGACACTCGCTCTCTGTGAGGTCCCTCCCAAGGTTGATCTCTTATTTTCCTGCCCTTGAACTGGGATTTTTATAAAGGTGTCACAATATCTTATTATTATTTTGCGATTATATATATTATCAGAATTTACATCACGCTCCTTTTTTTAGCATCTGATATTGACTTGAGAGGCTCAAAGGGCTGTGAGAAGCCAGTTGTTTCCGCCTTTGTAAAGAACCGCAACTGTGGTGAGCGTGATTTTGTGTCTGTGTCTGTTGAAAAAGTTTCACAAGTTTTTACAGCGGAAAAAAAGTGTCAAAAGGTCACAGAAGCATCTTAAACCTCCCCTGCAGCAATGTACACTGTCCATCTGTAAGCTTAGCATCCTCTGAACAATACTGATTTTATTCAGATATGGGCTTTATTGGCTGGTATACAATAGACCCAATTTGGGCACATGAAAACAATGTTCTAATATGTTTTAACAACGCTGTTGTCATTACATGCCTTTCAATATTTATGGATAAATTATCATTAGTTCAGCCAGCGTGAAGAGAAGACTTCTAAATGGCTTCATCTGCGTTACTAGTGAGCTTCAAAAGCTCCTCATGAAATTTACATCAGAATCATTTTCTTGATACAAAAGGGCTCCATAACTTTTGATTCTGGACTGCAGATCCCCTCCATGCATGTGAAAAAAAGAAGAAACACAGTTTTTCAGCATCCTAAATCGAGACAAATAAAACTAACAACATTTTTTAAAGAGCTTTGTCATTTTGCCCCATCAGATCCTGACCTTTGAGCATCTAAAACAATGTATTTAGCATTGCTGGTAAATCTGTTTAGCGGGGAGCCATTCATATCCTCTCTAACAATATGTCCTCCTAGACTGCGCTGATAGCGATGGCAGAAGTAACTTATCTGGATGCATCTCTCCCCGGACTCTCTCCTATCTCTCCATCCTCTGTCCGTGAGACCTACTGAATGACAAACTGTACTGTTCTCTGTGGATCAATGGCTCATAAGTATAAACCAATTTCCTTTTCAAACTGCACTCTGGGAAATAAACAGACACACTGCCGCAGGAGCTTGACACAGTGTGAGCTTCAACAGCCGATTATTCATTTTAATGTTGTGGAACTTTGGCAGATACGCCAAACTTTGGAGATTAGGTTAAAAAGTAAATCTTGCAAAAGTAAAACTTAAATGGAAATAATGTTTTATATAATAGCTGTTGTACATGAAATCATTTTGACTTCTCTTTAGAGATAATCTCCCAAGAAGAGTCGCAGTCTTACATGTTTATAGTTATAGTGGCATTTATTAAGAATTATGTGCATTTTTGCAGCCAACTCTTTTTGAAAATACATGTTTTGAGATCAGTTCTTTCTTTCCTTCCAGGAATCCATTCATTTCACTTTAGCAAGAAAGTAAAGTTTCAGAGACTCGAGACGTTTGAGACTTGTAAGTCTGCTGCTGAACATAAATATTTTAAAACAAAGAGAAGCCAAAATCATGTCACCCTTTTCTCAACAGTTTGCTTCCTCAGCCTTTTGAGTTGGACTTTCCAACAATGTCGCTCATCATTTCAGAGCACGTCAACAAGCTGTTCTGGAGTACTGAAGAGTCCTTGAATGCACCACCAAAGAGAGTTCTGATAATCATTGTCTGTAGTTTTCAAAAAGATTGAAATGTTTTGCTTTTTTTTTCCCCATATGGATTATCTTGAGACTAGCGCACACCATATGTCAAAATAGCTAGCCAAAAAAACACACCTGATGATGCACGTATGATTGAAGAACTTTATGTGGAGATATTTTAACTAAACAGTGTTTGAAAACCTACTGAAATACAGTAAAGTGAATAAGTGGCCTATGCTTCAGGAACATTTTGTGTGGATTTTCTAATGCACCCCCCCCTGTTGTGAGAACCTTTGGAATCGATTGCAACCCAATAACGAACAATGTCTAAACAGCCAGCTTTCACGCTGCAATATCGATTTAACATTTCCCATTATTCCTAACGAAGCTTTAAAAGATTTGCTAATGGCTTGATAGGTAAGTGGTGGTCACAATAGGTCATGTCAATAATAAGACAGAAGACGCCACTTGCATGGTCAGATCTGTGTCTGTTAAACTCTAATCCAGCATTAAAAGTTATCAGAGGATCTATATACTCTATGTTTGACACTGGGATGCATGCCCCTGTAAGTTTTTTTGCAGTCTCTGGATGAATAAAGTTTGTGCAGGAATTATGAACCATAGTGCAAACAAGGATAAAAGTACACACTTTTTTGTGTAACTTTATGCTTTTGCACTTCCTGTTTACAAAGTAACTGGTAAATAGACTTGAAATGCTGGCTGGTATAAAGAAACCTTTCAAGACCTTTTGTAGGTATGGCATTGTTCTCTTCTCTTCTTCCTCTTATTCTTAAATTGCTTCCACACTAATTACCGGGAGCTCTCTGGTCTTCAACGTCCACCTACACTCGTCATTTCCTTGAAATTTCAGTGTTTGCTTTTTCGGTGAGTTTTAAAGCAGTATCATACTTAATGGTCAATACTGCAAATGCTACACTAATGCCAATTTAGAATAACTAAACACAAGCCCGTGTGAGATAAATCTCCGATCTTCTGCACTATGGATTTCTGATAATTGAATCGTGGATGAGCGACGGAGGATTTGCCCCATTGATTGAAGCCACTCCTGATGGAGTTGCAGCCCATTTTAAACTTCTCATTTGGGTAATTGGGCTTATTGAATAATGACAAAATGTTCCGCCTCGTGTCCTGGACCCAGAAAACTCACAGTCAGAGCATTCTTGATAATCTCATGCTTTCAACTTTTGCATTCATCGACTTTTCCAGCGCTTTTGCACTGGACAATATGAATCTTGCTGCCGTTTTATTTTGTAAATAGCTTCACAAGAGATGACAGAATTGCCGTTTGGACTCACCTCACTTAATGTTGAACTTGAAGAAATATGGTCATTGTTTTGAATGTTTCCCAGCCTGCCCCAGCTTTTGTGTACCTGCCTCTAGTGTTAACGTCTCTCAGCACACTCACGGAGGCTTTCTGAACTCTTTTTCTTTTCCAGCACCACTTCAATGCCTCCACTCAGTTCTGAAGAGTTTGTTGATTGCTTTAACGGCACTTGCTTGAGTTCTCTTGATGCTGTTGCTCCTTTTTAAAAAACAAAATTATTAACAACAAAAATCCCTGCCTTGACTAAATGAAACCACTTCAGCCGTGTAGAGAGGATGGCTTAATGTTATATCATGAATTGGCATAATGTTTTCAATTACTCGTGAATACTCATCTGCAACAGACATTATTTTTGGGGTCCCTTGGGTTCAAAATCCTTCTGTGTATTTGAAAGCAAACAGTGCAAACATTTTCACTGTTGCACAGTTACATTCGCTTTTTCCACGGGGCCATTTACATAAATCACAAATACACTTCCCTCTCATTTACCTACTGCTGTTACTACAAAATGATAAGTGCCTCTCTAACAATGCAAACCCAGCGGCAAAAACATCAGAGTCACCCATTTTATACTTGTTACCTGCTTCAGAATAGGTGTTTACCAATTCATAGCTTTATACCATAACTCTATGATCACAAGTTGAGCCCTGTGGTGGAAATCTCCTTCTGAGCCCCTGAAAGAAAGAAGCACTGAAATGACTCGAAAAACTCCTCATCCTTGCATCTCCGCACACAGCTAGATGGCAGTCAGTGAAGATTTTCTGTCTTTACAGATCACACGATATAGCAACATATCAAAACCACTGGAGCAACTGGACTTGTAGTTTGGTCTTGATGTCTGCTCATCAAAAAGGTTTTAACAGCTCTTCAACACGAGTCCTTAGAAGTGAGAGGCGCTATCATCAGCCAACATCATTTTGATAAAGCTGCCACCTAAAGGCCATGAAGACGAGAAGCGATGTTGATGCCATAAAGGACCCTCCAGTAGTTCATCTTTTACTGAAACATAGAACTTATGCTGTAAAAAGTGTCAGAAATAAAGCAGCTGCGATAAATATTTTAAACAATTGATTACATGACTATGTATGTGACTTTGTATGTGAAAGTCACTCGCTGTGACTTCACTCTGCAGTACTTACAGGATCATAATAACACCTTTCAGCTCACTGTTTTGTTTATTTGGCCGGCAACTTTAACATTTTTGTTCATCTCTTGAAGTGTTTTCAGTCAAGGTCAAAAAAAAAAAAAAAAACCTATGAGGCCTGGAACCAGACAGACAAAGCTAGCCATTCGTTCACAAGCATAGTGAAACAGTTAGCTGCAAAGAGACAGATTTTTTTTTTTTTTGAGAGCAAAAAAAGGATCTTAAAAAAAGTGAAAGAAACATGAGATGAATAGATGAATGATAAATCGTTGGTCCCTGCTTGTATAAATGGGCAACCGTTTTCCAATAGGTTTCAACTTTAAGCTCAGTTGTGTTCGCAGGTTGTTTCTGCTGCCCCCAAGAGGCCAAAAATGATTTAGTGCAGGTTTAAAATCTTATCAAATTCCCTTAGATTTTTACTGTGTTTTTCATATTCATCTTCCTAAAGCCACTGTATTATGTTGTGGGTGTGGAGGCTTGTCAATAGCGTCAGCATACCAGACTATATGCTATTGTTCATAACTCATCAAAGCGCTTTTTATCATCTTAATTGTCTGATGTCAATGCTTGTTGAAAATGACTCATGCAAAGTCATTACATTGAGATGGGAAAGAGGAAGAAAGCAAGATAAACTTGAAAAACCACATATAAAAATGCATTTTTATGAACATATCTAGGTTAAAAATGCAACAAAAAAACTAGACTGTCACAGAGACACGAGGGAAACCAATTCACACAGAACACTGAGTGAATGGTTTTGATCTCCTGCAAGAGCCATTTTCTCTGAACCTCCTACTTAATGTTTCGACACTGGTATCCATGTAAATGCTCAGCGCAGCGCTTATGAATACTGAGAGCTCTCTTTTGCACATGAATTGTCAGAGTGGTTGGAGATCATTTAATTCTTAGGAGATGGTGATTAACACACGCATTCATTTCAGGTTATGCACCTCTTTGATGCCAGCGGAGGGAGAGAGACCAAAAGAGGAAGAGGGGAAGATGGAGTGGGAGAGAGATGATGATGTGGAGGAGGAGGAGGAGGCGGAGGAAGAGGATAGAGGAAGGGAGGGAAAGACGAAAGAAAGGAATACAAAGAGACAGAGAGCCACATGGGTATGGGAAACGCAAATCCCTCCACGTATTTCTGGTGTGTGGCAATGTGCAGGAAAAGAGTCTTCATTAGCGCTGTTGATACTAAGCACAGCCTCATTTAGAGGCACAAAGAGCACTTTGCACTGGCAGACATTATCAACATTGCTCTTAGCTTGACAAAGGCTGGAATGAAAAGAAGCAAGCGTGTTTTGTACAATGAGAACTACCAGTACTCAAGTTCCAATTTCCTCGTTAACGACATTGTCCTTCATTGACATCGTGTTCGATTAAAAGCAAAAATTCTGCACATTTCTGCGCGCGATAAATGTGGTGTTTGTTTTTTGGCATTTTTTCCCCTGACGTCGTTTTGAAAATGGAACAAACCTAGATGAATAAATTACATGCCTATATACATCTGAGAGTGGGGACCCAGCATAATGTGGGGAGAAAGTTGTTTAATGTATGTACAAAGGATAAATGATGGGCGAATGAGAACTCTGATGGTGGCTTTGCATCACAATTATGGGATTTAACCATTTAAAGGGCTACTGAGACAATCGTTATCCTCCTTGTAATGCTTTCAGCCAACCTCATACCGTATGGAGATATTTCCATCGCCTCACCACGGATAATATGCCAAAACCTTCCTTTGGGTAAATATCTCATTGTTTTTAAAGGTCATGTCCCAAATACTGATTCATAGCTCATGCAAAAGGGCAGATGTTCCTGAATGAAACCACAGCTAAGGTCATTTGCACAGTAATACCCACATACGCGCTGTATCTGTTATTTGTCATCTTCTAACCATCCATGCATGTTTTGTTTTCCACATATACATCATCTCCGTGGATCATCGAGTCATGTTTTTCAGATGCAACAGAGGAAATACTTTATTCATTCTCTAGTCTCTTTCTCCCCACATCTGCTGGTTGAATCCTGTTCATTATGCCGGGCATAATCCACGTCAGGAAAAATTACGCGAGATGTGTTTTTGTTCATTTGTGGATGTAAATTTAGAGCAGTAAAGCGCGTCATTCCGTCAGGGTGCCACATACAGCACGGAGCGGCAGACAAATTCACGTGCTCAACTCATCCTCAGCTCCACTTAAAAGCGGCGAGCCGAGACAACACAGGAAGGGCCGACACGGGCGCCGCTCAAACTGTCAAACTCCTACATTAACTTGAATAGTGTCATTACTTGAGTTAGCGCTGTCGCCAGATTTGCCTTTTAAATCTATGAATGAAGTGTCATTTCTACATTCAGCCCTCACAATTAGTCACTAGTTTATGAAAAGACATTTGTGGGGAGGGGGTTATTTTAAAACCTGAGTATGAGTAATGCACAGAAAAACATAAGGCAGCGAGAGGGCTGTGTACTGTATAATCTTTAAATTACTTTTAAACCTACGGCCTTGTAAAGTATTTATCAGTCTTAATTATAGAGAAAAAAACTCCTGGATGTTTTCGGTGATAGCTGTGTGCACATTTTGAAACTATGATCCTTGATGTCCATGTCCATTGATGTCCATTGCACTTCTAGTTTGCAACTTTGGCCACTGAAATATGAACTATTGCCAGCACGTCAGTTGTAGCTAGCTGGTTAATTCAGCTTTAGATCCATGAGGTGGTTGGAAACATCGTCTTTTTTAATGTTTTTTATTTGGGTATTTTTAAAATAAGAGCCCCATAAAAGAAACTGAAGCTAAAGCATCCTCCCAAGCTGATCATTCATGCAGATAACTTGGAAATAAAGAAAAAGCAGTGTTATTGTTATGAAGAGTATATTAGTATAAGTCATTAATGTTATAAAGAAAAATGTAACAGAGACGGTTACTTTATTCTAAGATAACCCTGTTAGTCTGCTTAGTGGGACACTTGTTTGTATTTTTTAAAATACAATTTACACTTTCAATATTGCAAGAGAAAAGTACCTTAGGAGAAGATGCACTCTAAACTTTCCTGAATTCAACCAGATGCTAGTGTTACGCTAAAGTCTGATAGCATGTAGAAATGGCTGCTACGGAGTGAGACAAGAGGCTACCACACAATTAATTTGCCTGTTGTGATGGTAACCTGTAACCCTAATAAATGAATGTAAGTTGTCAAAGGTGTTCACTGTGACCTTGGAGGGGCACTGCAGGTAGTAAGCTTGTAAGCAGGACCTGCTAACCACGTTAGACCACAGAAACATTTTAATCTATTCTTTATGCTTTTGCTTGTGTGTTTTTGGTTTTGAAAAAGCAATAAAACACTCCAAACCTCCAAACTTTTTAAATGCCAAGAATTTCTCTTTTTAATGCCCCATGCATATCACTTCATCGTGTTAATATATCCAAAGCTTGTATAGTATGCTGTGCATAGTTACGGTTGCTAAGCAATAGTGTTTGGGGGTGGGGTTTGCAGATCAAAATATGATGGGTTATTTATTAATTATTATTATTAATTATTTCTGATGTCTTAGTTCACTGGGTTATTAGACAGTTTCTCTGTAAACATCAATATATGACAACACACAACACACACATACCACATGGATAAGAAAAAAGAGATTTGTCTTTTCATTCTGAATTTTTAGTCAGAAAAGGTTCAGTTCATAGATTGAATTCATATAACAGTATTATTGGTCATAGGCCTATGTGTTGTTACATGTATAGTGTATGTGTGAGATGAACTTTGTTGAAGCATTTAAACATGAGCCAAGCCAAAGGGTTAAAATCACATGTAATAAAGTATTAAACCATTATTTCCAAAGTGTGCACATGAAAAAAGTCACAAAACATTAAACCGAGGACATAAGTCTGTAATGCTACAATCATAAAACAACAAACCGAGGTCACTTCATGAAAAAGGTCTCTTGACAATAAAAGATACTAACTTTATGGATGACATGGTGGAGTGATATATATTTTCTGCTCCTTCTTGCTGAAGGTGTAAATGCTCAGACTGCTTGTTCACAAAGTCAGCCTAACGTGCCATAAAATATTATTTTATCATAACTTCAAAAAATTGGCCCCAGTCTTGTTTGGATTTCAGCTCTAGCTGCACAGCTCTTTGTCTTGAGTGACTCACATGAAATCATTTACATTTATATATATTTTCGCTATAAATTTTACTGTCAGAGTTGGAGCATGGACACTTGAGACTGTGCGCATGGTCATAATGTTTCAGCAAAGCCGCTGACAAATTTATGATAGATGTCTTTGTAAATAAAGGGTGGTATTTTACCCTAACGGTGAACATGCACTTCCAGCCTCGTACATTTTCATCTGGATCAAGGGATGACATTAAAATATTTATGATGCTGATGAGATATTTTGGCTCCCCCCATGTAAAGTTAATACCATTTGCTCTACTTTGTCACATTATTCCTTTCAAAAGGATGCCCCCGAGCATTCAGTGCTTGTGTATCTCAGAGGGTACATTTGCAAAAAAAAAATTCATTTGTAGTGCACCTTTTAGTGGGAAAACCTCTTTATATTTTACAAGAGCACTTTGACCAACAGCAGTCTTTATAAATCGAATTACCCAGTGTCCTTGAATGTCGATGGTAGCTTCTACAGAGAGGGAGGAATGTAAAATAAATATGAAAACTGCCACAGTGCGTTAGAGTGTAGCACTCATTTCGGCATTTGTTTGCATGTGATAGTGCGTGCAGGAAATAAGAGAGTAATTGGGGACTTGGGGAGCAGGAGAGAAGAGGCGAGGGTGCTGGTATCATCACTGGCCTGTCACTTCGTGTGGACAAACTGTGTGGGGATGATGGGGGACAAAGGAGGCGATTAGTTGGACAGAGCACTCGTAATGCACTCTCGGGGGACCAGTAAGTCAGGCAGCTCAATGCTGCAGCCAGGTTCACCGAGCAATTAAGAGAGCCGGGAGAGTCAAAGTGGCTTAGCCCAATGCTCCGCAGCTCTGTGCCAGTGTTGAGAGCAGAGGGTCACTTTGAACCCCTATCAGTCCACCTGTGTGTCTTAATGCACCCATCCACACTGGCTAGACAAGCCGAGAACAGAGCCAAAGGGACAAGTGGGGCCAAAGCAGTACATGGGAGGAATTATTCTCCCCTTTCCCCATAATTGTGTCTGACATATCCTTTGGCTTCTCTCCCAGATCACCAGCAATACATATATTTTTCTTTATACCCTTGTTATCCCTGGCTCCTTAATGAATTATTTATAGCGGGAGAGTGAAGGGGTAGAGAGGGTTTCCCTCAGAGTAAACATAACCAATAAAAGGAGGGACGACTGCAATAAAATGATATGGAAGGCATCATTTGCCCTTTTACCAAAATGGGTTTCAAAGTATAATGGGCTGCGCACCATTTTTGAACTTCAAAAAGAGCTGAACTCAACGTGATGAACATGAGTGAAACTGTGGAAATCTTGAACCAAAAGAGCTGCATTGCAGGGGCACGTGTTTAAAAAAAACTCCATCATAATTAATTTGTCATGCACAAACAATTTATCTAAACTGTAATAATCCCTGCTGCTGCATAAACGGAATCGATTAGATCCTCTTTATTTTCTAAAGCGGTTTGACCTCCATGGTAGAGGAAGTGCAAACATAGTCATTAGATTGCTACGGCCATCGCAGGTTTCTCCCAATTTCAGTGAAAGTGTCAAATATTATCCATGACTACCTGGCAATCAGGAACACCAATAAAAACCTTACCGCACTGGAGGCATTTTTACAGTAAGTGCTCCGCGACAATCCTCAAAAGGTGTTTTTCTGATTTGCTTTTTTTCTCTCTTTCTTCCTCCCTCTCCATCAGTCCGCAAGACAAGCAAGACTACAAGAATGAAGGCAGTGATGCCTTGAGGGGAACAATTTCCAACTTACCAGCAGCACATTTATGAGCACTCTCTCACCTAAAGGTCTCCTGAGAAATCCGCGCTCCAATTTGCAGCTTCTGCAAGAATGTGAGAAATAACCGCCCTGAAATGAATAATCAAGCTCTTTGTTACATTTCATTAATTTGGAGGAGAAGCCGTCAGCCGTCATTGTCATGGAAAGATCACGGGGTCAAAATTGAACAGCACTCAATGGCTCTCCCTCTCTCCCCAAGCATGTATATGTTCTGAAGTCTTAATTTGGTCGTTCTCATTCAGTCTAAAGTCCTCTCAATGATTTCCACACACGCAAAAGTGAATTACTCTCTCACATATGAATCTGCACAAAGTTTATGCTCACTGAGGCGTACTTCCTTGCAGAGTTCCTGTGTTTCAGAATCGCAGGAGAGGGCAGCAATAGGTCAAAGCATAGAGCCTGTTAATTGAAGTTGTACATAATAAAAGAAAGGGAGGAGGGAAGGGAAGGTGGGAAGGGAGGGGGGAGGGAGAATCTGTTCATTAATAATTGATCAAAGAGTCGTTAAATTGAAATATGTTTGCATCAATTAATCATCCCCCCAGATGCCACTAATAGGCCTTTTCCATTGCAGCATCATAACTAGCCGGCAGACTACACCGGTTGTGCTGAGCCGAAGCCATCGTCAATCATGTCTTCCTGTGCTCTTAAAGCTGTGATTAAAACACTATTGCTTTACTCACAAGCTCCTCCGAAAATTGGCTGCGGTCTACGCTGTGTACAGTGTGAAAGTCGATTACCGTGTTTCTACGAGTTATTGATATTCTCTGAACTTTAACGGGGTGGCGGCGAGGCGGTCCGCGACAGTTTCAGCTCTCGCTCTGTGCGGCTCAATCACTGTCAGGCTCTCACAATTACCTGGTTTGTTGAGGGGGTGGACGTCCATTAGCAGCCTGTGAACGGTACAGAACTCCAAACAATGACTTAAAGGATGACTTAATTATAGCTCCTGGTTACCTTTGTTATGTGTGTCGGGTTTGTGCTGAAAACAGCCGCGTGCATGAGCGTACAGCTGTTGCTCAAGAGAGAAAGAAATTGCGAAGTTTGGACCGTGTAGTTTGAGAAAGAAAATATCTTCAAATCTTTTAGAGAAAATAAAGAAGTTTTGAGAAAAAATGAGAGAGGAGAGAAGTTCAATTGAAAGGGCAAACCGTGGAGGACTTGCAGCCTTGTGACGAGCAAGGTTCCAAGAAAAGTAGAATTCAAATAGGTGTGTACAGACTATATTTACCTGAGTCACTGATGTGTTACAACCCACTCTCCATAAGAGAATATCAGCAGCCACTGCATTGTGTTTTTTTTGGTATTGTGTTTAGCGTTTGGCAAGTTACTTGAAAACTGTATCAATTACTCATCACACATTATGCACTACTCATGAGTGGCATTATTAATTACTCAGGAGCAAAAGCAATGTGTTACATTACTCGTTACTTCACTTTTGTTACAGAGTGCAGCTTCGTCAAAGGTAAAAAAATATAATGTTGCATCTTTCTTCTGAATCATAAGGGCCTGTATGCAACAGTTTACATGTATTAAGTGCTTTTTAAGAGTTTTTTAGTGTTTCCTTAAATTATTCACGATTCATTTTAGTGAGGTTACACCGGAGAAGGCTGTAATAATTGGTAGTCCTTTTTATGCATAAGCTGCAAATTGGCATTGTATGTAAAATAACTTGTTATTTGGACAAATGGCTCTGTGGTGCAGTTTGCAAAGCAGGAAATTGTTTCTTTTTACCGCATATGAAGAGATAACACAACAAATGCCAAATTACTATTGTTATTATTTTGCATGTTTTTTTTGTTTGTTTTTTATCACAGATGTGTTTTTTCTTTCTAGGTGTTAGCTATGTTACCCATGGATAAGGTCATTACAAATGTAATGCGTTCCAAAGAGTCACCTCCATCTAATCTGCCTGAAATCAGAGCGCCCATCTTTAATTAAGATGAAAGCACAAACTGAAGCCCTTTTATATTTACTACCTCAGTGAACATCCAGGTTAATCCAAGAAGGGATTATTTGCACTGACTGAGAGTGACCACTCATGTAATAAACTCACAGGTAAGGTGACTCAGTTTCAGAGGGCCTGCGGAGTCACAGAGTTGGCCCGGCCACAAGTCCTAACAGTCAGTCCCACTAAGCCATGGTCGGAAATGTCCCCATCATCTTTATTTAAAGTTTAATATCTCCAGGCTGTGTCTCGGGCCCGGTGCTGTTGACATGAAAATGATCAATGACAGTAGATCAACCCCATGGGAAATGCAAGATACACATCACATGATTAATGGCTTTGCCAGCTGTCATGAACTATACTGGACCAATACAGTGAAGGCTTCATAAATCATAAGTGTTCTGACACATGAAGTTTTTGTGCACTTTATAAAAGCCCTTTTTTCCTCGTTTTTTTCTTTTTTATTCCCTCTATACTCTCAGGAACATAAACAGAATAAATTCTGCTTCCAATTTATTCTGTTTTATAGTTACTGTATTCTGTTGATGGTCGTGCTGCAGCAAAATGCCTCCAGTCTAATGATGAATTAAACATGAAATTTAAGTGTACAAATAAGATGTCCCTCAGGAAAGTCTGTCATGTGCTGTCATACGCTAATGAATGTCTCTTAAACCTGCAGTTAGTGTTTACCACTGGAGAGAAAAGAGACTCCAAAACAAATTCACAGCAACGGAGCCCTGATATACCATCAGCTTATCAAGTGCTCAGGGCTAAAGTATTAGTGGAAAATTGGCTGCTTACACATCCAACAGACACAGAGCAACATGGGCATCGCTTTGGAGTCTCTTGTTTTTCTTTCTACCTGTCAAATGTAAGCCTGATATACACTGGCGTTATAGCTCGGGTTTGGTCCATGAGCGCTTGAGAAAAAAAAAAACTATCACTGGATTTCTTTGGTCTTTAGACACATACCTCACCTAAATTAGCAGAGTGCAACTGAAAGCTGCAAAAAGTTACAGAGCCTGGTGTTGATTTTTAAAATTTGAATCCTCAAGGTTGATTTGACACCCGCAGTCATTATGAAATCAGTAAAGTGGTGTTTGAAAATGCAGGTTGCTTGCAGCTCTTCATCAAACAACTCACTGTGGCTTTTCTATCTTGTGTCATTACTCCCTGCGATACGTTGCCAAAAATGACCGTTGGTCTAGTTTTATTGACACAGTTTTGGGCATGTTTTGGACATAACTGCATTTTGAATCATGTCCCCTCTCGTTACAGGCTTAGTTAGCTCAAAGACAGCATAGTATAGTAACTCATGTCTCACCTGCCGAGCCTCCTTATTTAAGGAAGGTGGCCGAAGGTAATGAAGTCTTGTGTGTTTGTCGTGGGCCACAAACCGTGCACCTTGTTGCCACAGCCATGGAACAGCTCATTTCGTTCGGTGTAGTTAAGTTACTTTAGTCAACCTTGGCAATATTAGAGTGCTGCTATAAGTGCTGCTATTTTAAAAATCGTAGCAGAGTTGCAGATCTGGAAAGGTTACATATGCAGTCACGTTGACGGCAGAATCAAGCTTGATGGCAGATGATCGGATTTGTCCCCTTTTGTGATTTTTTTTTTTTTTTGTCTTTGTTTTGTTTGTTTGTCTGTTTTGCTCTAAGGGCTAAGCATTACCAGCAGAAACACTCCATATTTAGCATGAAAAATGAGCTCATTGATCCAGACTTTATAGAGAGTAGCATCCCTTCACATTACAGGACATCATTTGATTCAGTGTAATAAAAATAAAAACAAGTCACTCAATGGAGCTTTAAATGTTCTATAATGTTTAATCAGTACTCATTTATATTCTTTTAAAGTGCATGGGCTTAATTACCCAAATTACGCTTTCTGCAGTTTTCTGTGTGTTTATGAGAAACATTTTTTTACTCTTTATTATACTGTAGTAATGAACTTGAGATGCTATTCTGTTCCATTTTTCTGCCTTTGCATTGCTCTCGAATCATTATGCTGCCACGCAGCCTTAATAACTCTCCTTAATGGCCATATTAGTAAGATAGGTCACCAGGGGTACAAGCTGGGAATGATTACATATCCACCCACCAACCACCTACACATATGTATGCACAAGTTCATTACTCAAACATGCATGTGTGCGCACAGGCTGCAGAGGACAGCAACAGAAGGAGGTGATATGGAGAGAGGGAATGAGGAAGGAGAGAGATAGAGGTCAAAATGAATAGAACACTGAACCTCTACTAACACCGTACAATGGTGAGGCCATTACAATTATAATTACACTCATTAGGCTAATATCTCCTCCTCCATCCTGTCCAGGATGATATGCAACTCTATCGAGATCCATCAGCTTGATACCCATTGGGACTCTGTGAACATATGGTGCATTTAACGATGTAGGGGAGAAAAAAAAGAAAATAAATAAAAAAATACATTTCACATAAATCTAAAATAATTGTTTATCTGACCATTCCTTTGGGAATGCATGGTATTTCTATTAACACTGACAAATATGAAAAGAAAAAGTTCTGTATTTAATTGCTTATATTACTGCACAAGCCAGCAAGGCATAGTTATCACTTTTCTACAGTATGTCTTCACTGTAGCTTCACTAATTGAACCAACATGTTTTTATTACTATCAGAGCTTTCATAGCGAAAGCCGCGGGTGATTGTTTCAGCGTGGAAAAGTAAAAGTTTGAGACAATACTATTGTGAGAATGTTTTTTTTTTTGTTTCTAAGGTTTTAAAGCAGAATTTGCCAATTTCTTAGCAGTGCAAGGTTACTCCCCAAACCACCTTTTCCACCCTGTATTCAATCCAAACAACAGCTTGAGCGAATTTGCCACGTCTTACATTTTAATCTAACACGGCAAGGTCAACACACAATGAAGAGCAGCTATTATCGCTGAGTGGATCTGCAGAAATGTTTGCCAATACCAACAGGCAAAATGAAAAAAAAAAAAAAAACATTGGAAAGACATCACAACTTTAAATAAAGCATGTCAAAAGGTATAAGTGCCGTTGTCTGTGGCCGGGTAAATGGAATCAGATTGCCTAAAATCTCGGTGTTTACCGCAGTTGGAACATCAGTGTATCCATGTCAGATGTCCATGATTTCTTTGTCATTTTAGTTCGTGTTTTTACCTTTATATTTTTTGAGTGTTTGTGTCCCATGGTGCGACATGATCCAGCCCTACTGGGACCCTAAACAGGATAAACTGGTATAGAAAAATGGATGGATGACTGGATGCTGTGGAGTCTCCCTTGAGAGATGTTCCTGTTATGAGAATGACAGGCAATCTGTTCTTGCTAGTGAATAGAGCAATGGTTATTCTCAAACATAAAAAGTGTGCATGCTCATTGTGTGTTTGTTGGAGAGGAGGCTGGCTAGTATACTGTACCTTGGGTCTTTTTTTTTCTCTTTTTTTTTTTGCAGCATACAGATATGCAGATACAGGCAGCCAGCAGACACCAGCATGTTGGCCAGGAGCACAGTCAGCGCCAGCCTTGTGGTTTCCTGACACAGCCGGCCGCACAAAGGCAACAGAGCCAGGACAATGTGCACGTTAGCACAAGTAGGAAATAGTTTGGTGAAGTGTGCTTGGTGATGTGAAGTAGCGACCACTGGCAGTCACACTGACCTTAACTTGCCAGAAGAGGAAAACTGTCTTGAGGCTCGAGTGCATCTCTGAGGCCAAGAGCAAATACGAAGAGCGGGCAGCAAATGGAGTCGCGGCACAATGCTCAGCAAGGTGCAACCACTATTCCGCTGAAAAGCACAATTATTTTTTCCACAAAGCGACTCTGAAGTGACACGATTGCACTCTTAGCAGGTTAGCTCTCTTATTAAGGGCAATGTAAGCGGTGGCGGCGGCAAGTGTTACATCAGACATCAGCCATCTAATGAACAGGGCAGCACCTCAAAGCCCGTGAAGACCATGTGTTAACAAAGGGTGCTTCTGATGCACATTTCAGCCAGGAGACTGCGACACGTGTGAGTGTGGCAGTGCTATTTAAGTTGTCTGCCTGATTCACAGACTTCTCATTTGATATAAAACACAGGAAACAGATCTATTTGCTAAAAGACCAATTTGTAATGGCTATAGGCATATTTATTTTTTCATGAGTCACGACAATGCCTTGTATTGTGTTGGTTAGCACTGCGGTGTCCACATTTAGAGACACGTATCAGTACCAGGAAACTATATAACGATTCTAATTGACTGGCCTAATGGTCCGTATGTCCACAGTAGATGTGAAGTTTCGTTTTACAGTTAGGCTATTGTTGTTGTTACCAAGAATTATTTTGAAATGCCAGCTCTTGTGCTCCATGTGAGGAATGTCCAGGTATTTGAACTAACAGTGAGAGGTCTTATTACCAAAGTCTGTGAAAAGTGCAAAATGAAATGCTGTAATCAGCGCAATTATGTGTCCAGTAGCTGACAGCGAAGGCAGCCTTAGTGTGGCCGAGGGAGCCGGCACACAACGCCCTCATTAAATGCTATGTCTCAGGCTGCAAACAGTAAGGCCTGACCCTTTGATTACACCAGCACCGGGGACAAAGGCAATCTGAAAAAAAAAACCTCCCCTCACCACTGTGATTAATACTGCGGGAGGCGAGGCTTCCCCATGCTTTTTTGATCATGTCAGATAACTTCTGTCATGCCGGCTTCCAAAATAAATAAATCAATAAAACTGAAAATGAAAACAAATAAACACTGCGAGCACTATTAGGCAACATGGGAGGGAGATGGCTACAGTCTCGTGGAATCTGCAGGCAGTTGAACTTCCAGTGTTATGTTGCTTCAATGAACATATCTGATATCATTAGTGTATACAACGACTGTCAGACATGTAAACTACATTTTGTCATATATGTCTTCAAATGCACACACCGCAAACATGAAATATCAACTATTAAATTGACTCTGATAATTGGGCTTACTTGTTTTAAAGACAATAAATTAAATAAATGACTAAATTATAAATTGAATAAAGCCACAGATATGATTTTTTTGTGAGCTTTTGTTTTTCCTCCACTCTGTTGCAGGCAGATGAATGAATAACTAGAAATTCACCACAAAAGAAAAGTGGTTCAGCTATAGGCAGAGATGAAAGTGGGCCGTGCCGCTTCTTCCTAAATTAAACATCGAAGACGTGATAACAAATATCGTAGGAGGACAACAAGGAGTTACATGCAGTACGAAGCAATGCACAAAAGGCTTTTTGAGGTGTAATTGCAAGCTTCATTCCCACACTAACATCACAGATATGCAGGGTATAAATATAGCATGTGTATAAATGACATATAAATATTAAGAGACTGAGAATCTCTCAAATTTAATCTCCTCACTTCAACATTTTTTTTGAGAAATAGGTACCTATTACATTTTCTCACAAATCCATAATTAAAAATTAAATGCATGAATGATTACCCCCTGGTTTATTTGGTCACGCTCTCTTTTTGCTAGCTATAAATTATTAGCTTAATTAATTAAAAGCATAGACCAAGAGCTGCTGTCATGAAGCCTGACAGTTTAAGCTCTTCCTCTTATTTCACAGCTCGATGATGGAAAGCAAGCGAAGTGACCGATACAGCCTGTTGCAAAGATGATGGACACTCAGTCAGGAGAAAGAAGGGCTCTGGCATATCATGTGATACTGAAGAAAGATTACATGGGTTCCAACCTCACAGTGAAGTAAGGTCTTAGATCAGTAATGTGGGTTTAAAAACAGAACTGAAAATATTTCCTTGCTCAGCGGGGTTTCATTAGTTTTCACAGCCTAAAAGTGTGCTGATTCACAGCTCAAGCTAAAGGGGGAAAATGACCAAAGAAAGCAGTTAAATAGTAAAAGCCAAGTGAAAATGTCCATTCAGGAACAAGCTCTCAGGCCCGAGAGGCAAGTGGCAGCCGAGAAGAGTGCAGAAGGTAATAAGCCCCGAGCAATGATGTTACTTGAGTAAATTTCTGCGCTAAACCAACAATCAAACACAGGGAGGGTTTGAGCTTTGGCGAACATCTCTGTGCTCACGATGCAGTTCAAGCTCACACATTTTACGTTCTGTTTTTTTTTTCTTTGGGTTAAAGAAATATACAGTTTGTATTTTCAGAGAGTCCTTCAGAGACAGAAAATTATTGATTTTAAGTGATATTTCTGACTAAATGTGACTTTTCCCTCACGTCAGGATACGGACTGATAACGGGAACAAAGATGTCATCATGTTTGATAACAAGGTGTGCAGTCATTAGCAACATGTTAGTGCTGGAAGTGACATCTAACCAAAGTAACAGTTGCTATATTAAATACTGCTATAGAAATATAATTAGCTGGGCAGCCTTATTAGTGGCTCTGTTCATGGTAAATAATGTGAGGTCTTATGGATCTGTCTTTGTTGTCACAGAAAAATGCAGTTATATGACTCAACTTTCACTAACTAGACTTGAAAATACGATTAATGAATTTAAAATTACAAATAAAAGTTATTTCCCATATTTTGAGAATTGAAGTTAAGGTTAAGTTATTGTCCATTATATGCACACAAACAGGAGATTAATTCTCAATTCAATCATTTAAAACATCGTATGAATTAGACTGACGCACAAAGTGAAATCAGGAAATATGCTATACTGTTCATACAGGAAATGGAAAATATGTTATTCCAAATGGCTTCATATTGTGACAAATACATGTGATTATAGATTGTTCAGGAGGTTTCTGTATTCCATTTTTAGCTTTAGCATCGTGTTGTGCCATGTGTCCAACTGTTTCATCATGTTCTAAAATGAAACGGCTGTTGCATGCGATTATGACTTTGTCACCTCGTAAGACCAAGCTGCATCTGTACCTACTCTTTGATTGGTCATTTTCTTGTCATCTGTACCGCAAACAGAAAGTCATATAGTGTTTTATTTGCATTTTCTGCACATCGCTGATGCACTCCGCGGCGTATAGTCCCAAAACACAGAGAACATGCAGGCAGCCCTGTGCGGATGCGGTCAGGTAATTTGTGACCACAGAGAGCGAGCCACAGGAATGAATTTAAGGGGCGAGGGGGCTGTCTCCTCCTCGTTGGTGTGAGAAATTATCTGTGAACACTTTTCTGAAAGCAGACAAACAAAGTGATGGAGATGGTGTCAAGGCTAATGCTTTGGGTTGTTAACACTGCTGATTTTTGGTGACCAGGCTCTGCCCCCGGTCCACATGTGGCTCCGATTATGTAAGAGGCCTCGTGGTTTCACAAAAGAGATTGCCCTAACGGCTTAAAAGCTGTTCTGAATCAGTATCCTTCCCAGGATGTTTATTTTACCTTTGCTGTGCTGCCTGCTCTAAAATATCTTAATATGGTCATCAAGATGCTCGGCGGCAGCATATACAATTACTGAATACATTTGTCTGCAACATCTGGAACCATTAAATTTCACTTTTTCTGAGGTTTGGTGAAAGAGTCGTTAAAGTAACTGGTGCGGTATAAAACTTGAAATATGTTGGCAGGTGGATGCGACATGATATGTATGCTAATCCCTCTTCCACCGTGAAACATGAATGAATGTGAAATATGAATATGGAGGAGTGCCATCCCGTCTGCTGTTTCAGGACACCTGGCTATCGCGCCGCCACATAGCTGCCACTTAGGCAAGTTTCTTCAAGGTTGCTTCGGTGCTATACTTGTACTCGCAGACTGCACATCTTCATTTTAGGGATACAACATCGCTAAGGCTTTTATCTTACGCATTACAGCACATCAGAGGAGGAAGTGTAGTGGCGAACATTTCTTAAGCATAAAGCACATATCATTCTCCGAAACCCATTTTCAGAGATGTGCTCATTACACGGCGCAGAAGGAAATGCCACTTTTGAGTATTACAGCACAAGCCAGTGGCTGAAAATAATAATAATAATTTTAAAAATGGAAAATAGATTTTTATACATTTTGTTTGATTAAGAGTCATCCCAGGGGAGCTGTACAGCTTCTCTCTGCCCGTCATTAAACGGGCGAGCTGTGAGAGGATCAAAAGAGTTGGAATGAAAGCTAAACTTGGAATAATTATCATCATTCTGTAACTTTTAAGTTCCCACTGTGGAAAGCTCGCACTTGTCAGTATCTCTCCACACAAGGGCAGGTGAGTGTGCAGGAAACGGCTGCACCGTGTGCAATGCGTGTCATGGCCGCCTCGCTATTTACCAGTTTCTATAATCTCCTGTGAGTCTTAATCACTGTCTAAGTGATTTAAGTTTTTCTTTTGGGCAACAAAAAAAAGTAAAAAAATCGTTTGAAGCTGTGAATTATTCATTTTGGGGAAAAGAAATCATTTTGGCCCCGAATTTAGACACTGCAGAATTCACAGTGCACTCGCCAGGGCAATAAAAGCACAGATGCACATGGATGCATTCAAAACAAATACACAATGCAGATGCAGGAAACAAGCAATGCGAAATGGGTCCAAACGGTCTCCCCCTGCCCCCTAATCCTGATGGAATATTTAGTCATTACTGGGTCTTGTGTGAGGGAGGATGCAGCAATGCAGCATCCAGTAAGTGGTGCCCTGTAGCCAACGCTGGGAGAGCCCCTGCTAGCCCGATGTGTTCTGCTAGCAATCACAGCCCACTGAGTCATGGGCCAGTGGAAAATGTCAGATAAACATCACACTGGGAACAAGCTTCCTCCCTCTCTCTCTCTCTCTCTCTCTCTCTCTCTCTGGCAGTATAAGTGGTTTAAGAATAGCACTAGAGATGGGGCTGCTTATTTTAAGTGACACCGTGAGAGTCAAAAGGTCAAATGAAATATACAGGGTTAGAACGGGCGAAATACAGCGCTGAGTAGATCAGATGACTGAGGCACATGCCAGGGTGTGTTGTGGCTTTCACTCTGATTCAAAAACGCTACGCCGCCTGTTATTGTGTCTCGCCAACATCTCCGCTGTCATCTTCTATTATGTACAACGCATTACAGGGGGAAGGTTTATAGGAGGCAGGGAGGAGCTGAAACCTGAGTCAGTGCTTCGAGTTCTGCTGCAGAAACACTGCATTAGCACTAGGATGAGGCTTCCTCTCAGCCATCTCAGTTCACACCTTCTCACAAACGCTCGCAAAAGCAGGTTGTAGCAATAAAGATGAGAAAAAATGTGATATAAAATGTGCATAATACAGGAGCTGCAAGAATGTGCAACGTGCAAAAGTTCACAGAATGACGCACAGAGAAACAGTGCAATGTACAGATGTACTCTCTCTGCAGGCTGCTATTGTAAATCACATGAGGGCAGCTTTGATATTTCATTTTTGCCGAACATTTCTCTGCTCATCGACCGGTGGGGGGAAAGGAGGCTGTGAAACATCTCTTCCAGTTTCATGACGTATTACACACTCTGTGCTGCGCCGCAAGTGGGACTTACACCATGTAACATTTTTGTCAGATATAATGGCTTTTTACTTGTTAAAGTAGAGGATACAGAAAAAAGAATTCCCTTGCTTCTAAGGTGTTACGCAGCGGTGGGAAGTATGGAAGTGCATTTACTCAGGTACTGTACGTTTTGAGGAACTCCGCGAGAATATTTCCATTTCATGCTCAATGATACACTGCATCTCAGGAGGAAATTTTTTTGCTTTTTACTCTGCATTTATTTAAGAGATCTAGTTCCAAGTTACTTTGCAGATCGTGAAGTGTCTTTGTTTGGAGTCAGGCCACCGTGAGCCCCCAGAAGAGCATCTATTAGAAATACTGGAGGGATGAGCAGCATTTCCTTATTTAATCAGGTAATCTCATTGGTGTCAAAATCTCTTTTGCAAGAGAGAACAAAACACACAAAAAGTCAGACATAACAAAATTGCATAGAGCATCAGAGACATCACTAAATAGATTTGAAGATGAAAGTTTATATATCATTTGGTCTTTTGGTGATAGGGGTGCAGAGCATCGTCTCACACTTTGGTCTAAAAATCTTCATCTCTGGTGGCTGTAAAGGCCTCAGCATTTTGTTCACGCTATTTTCAGACTCACCAAACCATTCAGTGAGCTCCGGTGCACTGAGGCGTCCGCATTTGTTTCTCCACTCTTCTAGTGAGGTTTCTCCTCATTTGTCCCCCGTCTGTCTGACAGCTTATTAAACAAAATATTACACCGTTAAAGAATACACTGCCAACAGCATATAAAGCAGTTAAAAAGTAGCTTCACCTCAACCATCTGCTGCTTACACATAAATACATCAGTAATAATAATTTACCAGTACTTATTTCACACTGTCTCATAATATCACATATATATTCTGAATCACTTTGTTATCGCTCTTCACTGAAGCTATAAAGCATTTCAACTGAGTGATGTCTTCAAACTCAAAAGACTTTATACACATTTCTCCACAACTTTGTGCAAAGTGTGGCCGAATAATTTAAGGATTTAAGTAAAACAACTGAACTCTTGAAAAAAAAACTATACTAAATAAAAAGAAATCGACAGCACGAAAGTTCTATTATTTTGGACCAACTTTGAGAGACTTAGTAAAACTACATTACAAGTATCTCAGCCACAACATCTGATTCTACCTTAATTTTTTTTTTTTTTTTGAAAAGCGTTTTCGCTCTATTTCCTCAGGACTACCTCATGCCTGTGCTGAATGAGTGCTGCCCAGCCCTCTGCTGTGTAGCTGCTGCACAGAGCAGGGATGAGCTACTGTAGGAGCTGCGGTCCAGTTCCTCCTCCTCCTCCTCCACCTCCTCCACCTCCCTGGCATTCACTCGCGGTGGCAGCCGGTGATCATGGCAACGGCAGGTCTTTGGCGGGGCCAGTCAGGTCTAGACTGGTCCAAGCTGCAGTGCTAAGGCGCTGTGTTTAATTAGGCCCATCCTGCTGAGCTGCTGCTGTTTATTTCCCCTGTGACACTCCGCTGATCTCCGCTGAGCAGCCCAAGCGAAAGAGAGAGAGGGAAAGAAAGAGAGAGAATCATTATGCATACATTCCTGCACAAAAGCACCTATACTATACTCTCCGTCTGCCATATAGGCACATAAAGTTACGCACACATGGACGCTCGCACCAAAACACAGTGCAGCAGTACGCGCTCATGTGGCCCGACTCTGCTCTGCTGGATACGCAGCCGTTTTTCTGGCTAATTTCATTCTGTGCACACGCGACCACTTTCGAAAGAGACAGCATAGCAGCTCATAGTGCTCAGCCAGTGATCCGCTGGTCTTAGCCTGCACTCTCACATTATCACACTGCAGCAATGTGCTAGCCTCACACACCTCTAAAAAAAAAAGGGGGGTTTAAAAATAAAAGAAAAACACTCTAAAAGTCTGAGAGGCTGAGCTGACAAGGTGTGCGCTTGATATTAGCTGGGGCACGTGATCAAATGACAGATTAATTAGTTGTGTCATGTGTCCTGAGAGAAGAGAAAAGTTCTCATTAAAAGAAATAGTTGGACATTTCCTTTTTGGAACTACAATTATTTTTTTTCCTGCTGAGTTTCGTGAGCAGAAGCCGCTGGTTACTTCGGCTTAGAACAAAGACTGCTAGTCTGAGTATGTCCAAAGGTTGAGGTTGCAAGTGACCCCCGACACACCCTCCTCCAGCCCCACCCCTTCCTGTAAAACCATGATAATTAGTGAACTTTAGCCTACCTCTGCATTACGTGGTCTAATTTTTTATACACTGAGAAAACAATTTGCTTTCATACTTGTAGTCAAGCCATTGACAACAGTGTGCCTGAACAACCTAAGAAACAGCTAAATCTCTTCTTCTTTGCCTTCATTTCAGTTGGCATCACAGCCAACAGCCAAGGAGTAGGACAGACACAGCTGACCATATTGTTATTTCATAGTTTCAACGTAGCCTGATAAAACTGACTGTAAATGACTGTAAAAACTGTAAATGCAGCTTAATATGGACGTGTTATTAGAGGTGCTGTCAAGTGGACCGTGCCACATTTGGACATAGCCAGGCTAGCTGTCCAGTCTTTGTGCTAAGCTAAGCTGAATGGCTGCTGACAGTAGCTTCATATTGACCGGACAGACATGGGCGATATTGATCTCCTCGTCTGACGCTCGCCAAGAATGCGAATACGCGTCACACTTTGGCAGAGGGCCACATGAGCACACTGCACGAACGTAAGGAATGAGGCTTTAATGCAGAGAGGTTTTTAGTGGCATCTGTTGACGCACAACTTAATGTTAGAACACCTCTGGACACACACACAACTCAAAATGGAGTACATGTCATATGGGGGAAAGGGCAGTAGCCGTGTCTCTACACAGTACAAAAATCATTCCAAGAAAAAGAAAAACAAAAAAAAAAAGCAATAGCCCTGACAGAAGTTAAGTTGGGTCTGTGACTTTCTCAGGATCCCTGCAGGGGAGAAACTCCACTGAGTTCTTTTAAAAATTAGCTGTTTAATTTAAGTGCGGGTCCACTGGACTGGAGCAGAATTATTGTTCATCACGGCCGAGCCTCTGTGCAGCAGGGAGAAGCATCAGGTCAGCACAATGCTGCGGCCAAACAGAGAGACATAGATAGATGGATTGTCAGAGCGCCTCAGTACCAAACAGCTCATACTGTGGGACGCATCTCCCTTACGTGCAACTTAAGCTGCTTAGCTAAACAAATCTGAGCCGAGCAAAGATGGACGAACAGGATAATGTACCGTCCGCACACATTTTTCCCACTTTTTACTTCCCTCATTGTGTTTCAGTGGCTACAAACTGAGAACAATTGGAACACATGGCATGTTAGAAATCAGTTTGACTACTCTGGCACCTACCAAACTGTGAAAGTAGGACTGGCAGAGCAACCATATGCTCTGTGCCAGATCCTTCTTGTTACACCAACACTTCTTCACACACACACACACACAGACACACACAGACACGTAGTTATTTAAGGGAAATATGATTGATTTCCTGCCTTTGAATATGAACATCCACTGATTTATGTCCTCCAGTTGTGTTGTAGAATTAAACACACAGAGATGATGGTATCTACATTGCCTTCCTCATAGTCATAATGTCAATATCAAGGTCGTTTAGATGTTATGACACTACAAATTACATTTTTGTTTTTTCTTTGGAGGGTTTCTGGCAAGCAGTTCCCTTGGCCGCAAAGATAAGAGGAGAATATTTTCTTTGTTAAATGGAACAATTTCTCCTCTTTAGGCTAAATATATGTGAAGAATAATTCATGAGACACACTTTTATAGTATCCGCCTTGGCTTGTAATTCATTGGCCACATGGTGTCATTGTGTCTGGATGATAAAGTGACTGAAGGCAGCAAAAAAGGACATGCAGGAATTCTTTTGAAGTGCACAGCTGTGCTCATATCAGTTGTATATGGAGTATAATGAGGGACCTCCTTGTCACTGTCACCTGTGATAGACTCATCAGATTCCAAATCACAGGGCTAATGGAGAGATCGCCCAGTGGGATACAAAGGAGAGATATTGTTGTGCGAGGTGGCAGTGGCACCTTAGCATTAAAATGGGATGCGCAATGGCGGATTTATTTATGGTGTTAATGTATTTGAGAGTAGCTCATTTGTCTGTCACTATGTATACTTGACTGGAGAGGATGGAGATTAGCTGTGGAGTCAATGTGACCTTTCTGCCAGTCATTCCTCTTTCCTTCTCACTGTCTGTTGCACCCAGCTCTGTTTTTCTCCACCTGTGCACACAGAGTGACCGTGAACTTGTATTAAAGAAGGTCTTTGGCAGCAGCAGCAGCAGCAGGAACGTTTCTGTGCGATGACAAAGAGCAAATCTCAAAAGGGAGGGCGCTTTCTTGATCCAGTGCCTCGGACTAGAACATTTGGAAAATGATCCTCCTGGAAGGAGCTGATTGCTGCTGGTGTTTACTTAAAAAACGCACTTATCATTGCACACGGATACGAGAGCAGTTACGCATTTGGAAAGCGCAAATCTCACTCTTGGCGTATTTGTTTGCTCTCGTCTGTCATCACAAAATGTAATAAATGTAGAACAGATAAGAAAATATGAGATACATGCTCAAATTGGTTCTCTGGAAAGTTGCACAGCTTTAAATGATCAGAAATAAGAAACGATAAATAATGTAATACCCAAGGTATTATAATGACACAAAGACTCTTTTATTAAGCAGTTTTTCAGTGTTTACATAACGTTTGGACAGACTCTGAAAGACAAATGTTGGTTTAGTGCCTTGACAGGCATCAGAATCCAAAGCCAAAACAGATTCATTGCACAAAACCTTCTTGCCAAATGTTTGTAAAGATTAGCCACAGTCTAACTGGCAGTTTAATTATTTTTGATTGCACATTATTAGCAACGCTCTCAGTACACATTTCTGTGTCTCTTGTTTGGCAAATGAGGCCCATTGTTGATTTCTTCTTTCTTCATGTCACCAGAGTTCAGGACAACACTGTTGGCACTGAGAATGATTGGAAGAAAAAAAAAGAGAGAGAGAGAGCAGTGACAGGCTCGAACAAACAATCTCAGCATGATCAAAGCTGCTGAGTGGAAGAGAACACTGTGTACGATGATTGGAGAGGGGCAGGGAGGAGGGCGCCGTTGTGAAACAGATCACCTCAACACAAAGTTTCTCTGACACTGCAGTTCACGGGATGGAATCGGGGAAGGCGGGGGGTGGTCGCCGTTTCAATCCCATTAATCATAACCACCACACTAATATCAAGCAATAGCTTTGTCGCCCATTGTGTAACTTTACAGCGAGCCGGAGTGTGATGATAATTAAACAGTAGCCTTTATTTCTTCACTTTTATTATTACCTGAGGTGCGACGACCGGCAGCAACAATAACAACAAAACAGGTGTGAGGCCCGGTCATCGCTGTACATCCTAATCAAACTGACAAGGTAGCATCCCTCATTTTGTATCATGTTCACAATCTGCCTACTCGCTACATAATTACTGCATTTCTCCCCCCGCGGTGAGCATCGAGTCCCTGTAGAGGGAGAAAGACATGTGACCGACTCGCACTGTCATTAGACACTGATTGGAGGCAAAGTTCAGCAGACGACTCCTGTGTTGGGCCTAATGGTGGGCACATTGGGGAGCGAGCAGCTGATGGGGAAAGGGCAAGTAAAAACATGTAATAGGGTGGTGGAATTAAATGGAGGCAGTTAACGGGGTGTGATTCAGAGTTAGCCAAATGGCACTGGAGGCTGCAAAGTGGTAAATAATGCTTACTGTTTTCAACAGTATGACGCCATCCTGTTCACCCTTAAAGCAGCAGCTTGAGGCTTTTCTGATGGTTACACAAGCAGCATTTGTTTTGGTGGTGGGTTTTTCGCTCACATCAATTAGGGTTTGACTGATATGGTTCTGTAAAGAGTCCGTTTTTAAAGAACCAAGGTTCCTCATCAAGACTTGTTTACATCAGTATCGTTTATAGGCACTAACATAGGATTTTATTTTCTATTGCTATCTGCTGAGCAAACAAAGTATACATTTTAAATCTGCGGGTGAATAATCTCAATTATATATGTGAGTACAACTACATTTTAAACATTTTATGGCCCAAACAGCATGGATCGGACCTGTAAGACAGAGCCTTGATCACTTGATCAAAGTTTGTACTTTGTGCTCTAGTTATCCACTAATGTTTTTATTTAGCAGTTTCATATTAGAATAGAATAGAATAGAATAGAATAGAATAGAATAGAATAGAATAGAGAAATAGAATAGAGAGTTTAGGCTTATGTCTATTACACACAAAGATTAAAAATTGCTGTGTGTTTTATTCCATCTATGGACAGAATTCATTCTAGGATTATGCTGCATCTTCAGTGTACAGTATGTGTGCTTTTATGCAAATGTGTGTATACATTGTGTGTACACATTGTCGACATATACGCACATAAGCAGACACTTCTGGGTCAGTTGCCTGGTGAGATTCTAATCCAGTCTGTTCCCACTATGTGCAATTAAAACACCACTCAGGAATGCTGCATTGTGTCCCAATTATATTTCTCCACATGTTCCCGGCAACATTTCTGCAGCGCGCGCTCCTCTCCCACTCCTCCCACTGCTGAGTTTGGGTGACAGGCATCTGAACTACCTGGTTTGTCTGTAGAGCTTTTCACAATGCCCCAGATCCATCATCGCAGGGCCATTGAGGCTCATTGTGCGCATCCATTAACTGTATCTATGGTGGAACCTTACAAAGGGCCAGCTTGAAGAGGGTCACTGGTGCGTGGGCCTCCGCCATCATAAATCTGGTGCAGTCCGGAGCTGAACCTCCCCTGTGCTCAACTAATGGCGCTCTAATCGCTGGTACCACTTCTTGGGTGGGACGGAGGGGTGTGTGTGCGCGCGTGTGTGTGTGGTGGGGGTTGGGGGCTTACGAGCGGACGGGGTGTATAAAGCATTACTCATTTGTTTCCAAGCTCCGAGACCAATGAGCCCTAACTAATCACCCGGCTTTTTGTCTTTTCCATAAAAGTGTTTCTGAAGACACAAATTAGCCAACCGTTTTAGAGACACTTCCTTTGTCAAGATATTGATATTAATCATTGTCTTTATCCCCACTCCAGTGCAGTGTTAATATCCATATGAATAAAATATAGACTGCGCACTGGGGTTGGTCAAACCCCCTTCCCTCGCTTGCTTTTGGATAGATCTCATTGTTCCTCATTATTGAAGTGGGTCAGTGTGTCTGCTCACCTGTAGGAAAACATATGGATTTAGAGGGATCTGAAATATTAATGTCCCCATAAAGCAGGCAGGACCGTCTCTGCAACCATATCCCACCATAAATACAGTTCGTGTTTTGTGGTTTGTGTCTTGTTTCTCTACTGGAAACCAGCTCTATAAAGATTCTGTCATTTGTTCCCCTGTACCTGTGGTCTCAGTTTTAAAGGCATCGCATGATTGTTCACAGCACCTACGATATTAAATCTTTTGTATATCTTGACCCATTGTTGATATAAACATTCATTACAATAGGTTATGATTGCTAATAATTATCACAGCACTAAATTACTAAATATTATCAGCGTAATTTGTAGATTGTTCCAACATCTTACCCTGAGGCCATTTATAATTAGTTGTGGAAATGTAGTCATGTAACAGACAAACTTTATGCTAAAAGGGGCTTTTCAAAAAGGTTTTCCACTCTCTTTTTTTTAGTTGTTATGTTGCTGTGTGAAAACTGGCATTTGCACCAAAGTCACAAACTGTTAAGTTGTCTAATTTGTCTCCACGCACTGTGAATGCTGAGCAGTATCCCTGTAAGCATCGCCATGCAGGTACAAGTGTCTCACTAATTTGCCTGCAGGGCCCTAGGAACGGCTAATTCCCCCATGCTGTATATTGCCGTCTAAATTGGGTTATTTTGAGAGAGCCGAGCAGGATATGAGAGCATTCTTTAACACCCAGTATCCCACAGTTTGTCCTCTGTAGAGTGGGCAAATAATTTTAATTTTTTTTTTATCCTTTCGCTTTTTTCTTTTTTTTTCTTTTTCTCTCTCTTCTCTCCACCTCCAGCTTTGTAGGCAGCTCAGTCGGAACATCTCCCACTGGAGTCTGTGGGTGTCCTCTCAAGTAAAAGGAGCTCCTATTGGTTTTTCCTACTGCATCCTACCCACACACATCCAAAGGTTCCCCCACTCTTCGCCAATCAGTCCCTGCGAGTCCTGGCAGCCGCCGCAGCGTCTGAAACACAAAAGAAATGCGTCCACCTTAATACTGTCCCTGAGTGCAGGGAGATGCAGAATGCTGGGGCTTGCAAAAAGGGAAGAGTACCTCTCCTTTGGGAAACCCGGTCTGCTTTCCTTCATATGGTGGATGATCAAACCTCGAAGGGAGATGTGAGTCAAGTGCTTAGGAGACAATGGTTTTTCCCTGCCAAACACCACGGGGTGACTAGTGGAATGCAGCCAGACATATTCTCACATCAATTACACCATTTAGATAATAGACTGTGTCCATTGCTTGATGTCCAATCATGGGATTCATGAAGCCCCGCAGTATTCAACATTAGATCCATCAATATGAAATGAGTGCTAAATAAATAACCACAGTAGTTTGTTTAAATACCCACAATCAATAATCTGTGAAAAACTAAAACACCTAATCTAATTAATTCTCAACTCATTATTATGAAGTGTTATTTTCTCATTCTTATTTTTGGTGGAGTTTTTTCCTTCAACAACCACATTCAACTACCACATTTAGACATTTAGTAATTACCCTCCGCTTTTATTTCACTTTAACAAAAGCTGCACATGCTACCTAGCAATAACTAACTAGCCTAAGATGTTGCTCAGATAAAGACTGATAACGCGGTCAGGAGCAGAAATGTCTCCGTTTTTAACTGTACATCAAAAACAGCAGAGAGCAAAGTGAAATAATATTTTATGTGGCAAAAAAAAGAGCAGGCAGCAGAGCCTACAGAGTTTAAGAGTCATCTAAAACATGCTGAGTAAGTTTAGTTTGCTCTTGCAGCACCATCATGGCCATTACAAACCTGTGACCGGTCATGACAGCGTTTGGAGACAGTGTGGGTGTCAGCATATGGTTAATGGTAAAACATATGGAGGTACTTTCACTAATGCGCACATACCATACAGTGTACCTAAAGGAGATGTTCTTTTTGTGCCTTTAGGTGCAATCCCAACTAAAAGCACACCTAATGATGCATTGTGTTCCTCTTTCCCCATGACTTTGTGTCACGGGTTTAATAAAATGTTTTCTCCAATGTAATCTACAGAAGTAACACTTTATTATCGGTGAAGCGTGCAGAGTAATACGCCAGAGGAAAAAAAAAAAGCATATCAGATATTCATCTCAGGTAATTTCCAATGTGTAAACATGAATGTCGCCCTTGATAAGGTTGTGCCCAATAGTCCAGCAATGATGATAAATGACCAGTGATCCACCCGTATGTTATTCAGCACTCATCAGCTGCAGAGATTACCATTCTGCTTGGGGGCCTTCTCCTGCTGCGTGCCAGGACAGAAGGCAGGGGCGCTGCAAAACATTAAATACATATGCAAACAACCCGATAAATAAATAAGGGGAATTATTCATGCGTACCTGTTGGATTTTGCTTGGTTACGATTCCAGGATCAGTCATGCATACAATGTGCTTTATTAAATGGAATTTCTTCAGTGCACTTAAAGGAATTTCACTGTGTGCATTCAGCTGGAGATCAGATTATCTGCAGTGTTGTACAATGGCTCATTTTAGGGCTGGTGGAGATTTTGTCAAAAGAGATTATATGATTATATTGATAATCCTTTTTTTCCTGTCTCTCTCCTTGTGTAAAATGCACTAAATATACCTAATATACACATTTCTGTCTGTGAGCTGGGAATTGCAACGCATGCAGGATCATTTCCCCGGGGAATACGTACCCAAGTCGGATATCCTCATTTGAATATTTACCGCAAAGTTTGCAGCTCAACAGCACGGTGCATTCACACTCCACTGCACAGGTAAGTTAAAGGGATATTTTGATCTCTCTGTCTTCCCCCCCCTTTCTTTCTGAATATCCATTTTTCAACTAAATTTGCTAAGCGTCCCCTTTCTCTCCGAGCTCTCATTAGCGATAAATCCATGCGACCTACAGGAAGCAGGTCTGAGGAGCGATGACGGGTAGCTCCGAGGCCTCAAAATGACACCGCCGTCTCCATAAGAAAAACCCACGTTAAACTCAGAAAATCCAGGGTGAGAAATATGGACTCGATCCTAAAAAAGCCACTGCAGCATAATGAAACCACGAGACCGGCCGTATGTGTCAGAAATCAGGCGGGAGGCACAAAACAGAACAGAGGAGCAGGTAAAAGAGGGAATCAGGTGAAGGACTGAGACAAGGTTCACCTCTTTCTTATTATAAGGTGTGATTGATCACAGTATCATGCCATTAATGGTGTTGCAGCTCACATCGAGACGCCGAGATAACAAGGTCATGCTACCACATTATTGTGTGGTGCTGCTCCTCGACAGGGAGGCAATATCCTCCGCCTCTGACTCCCACTTTAAAAATCTTTTCATTCAGATTGACTCGTGTTAGTATTACAAGTTTGGATTCTTTGTAAAAAAAAAAAAAAAAAAAACTTATTTTGCATGTGAATGTTTCACGACTCGCACCCTTCCAGCTACAGCTAAGGAATTATTGGCTTTGCATAGTCATTTCAGGACTAATGTGTCTTAATGACATCTCTATGGCTCCCATTTAAGACACTAATGGGCAGTAACGGATCTCATGCTGTGGTGTGTTGTATCAAATTAATTATCGATCTCGGCCTCATATGCAATTGATGTCTCAGTCCTTGGATGCCTGGTTATTGATGTATCTTCGCTGAGGTTGTACAGCGTGTCTGAAGTCAAAATGCATCAGGGCTACAACACGTGTAGACGTCTTCGGCTGCAATGATGCAATTTGTGGCCCACATTGAAATGAGGGAGATCAATGGAACGTGCCTGTAAGAGATACATCCACGATGAGTGGCTCCGATGTATGAGGATAATGAGCAGAAACTGTTATGTTGTGTATTAATGGTGGGCATCATTTCCGCCATGTTTTGCACTTAATGAGAATGAATCTGTGTTGCTGTTACAACGCTGGCTGTGTAATTGAACAAGGAATTGTGGGTGTGACGGGATTCATGAGGTGGTGAGACATCGCGCGAACCATGTCACAAATATGCTGAATTTCTAAGGCAGGCAATTCAATTAATTAATTAACAGATTAATACATTTCATTGATTTATTTAACTCCACGTAACCAATAACTCGTGCAACTGGCTCACGCTGCACTGTATTGCATTTCTTGGCTGTCTTGCACTGCACACTGCTGCCAGAAACAGCAACGTTCAAACGACAATATGAAAAGGCACACTGGCACTGTTGTTTCCCCCGTCTTATGTATTGTTATTGCTCGTGCACCTGACCAAAACCACTTCCAGTATGTTCTACATACCGATAATAAAGCGGTTGCGGAGTTCTGAGTTCTGTGTTCAGGACTTGAAAGCCATGAAGATGATTTATTCATCTTGGCAGGCATGCATTTCTGCTTGTTTATAAAGTGAGGAGTTTATGGGGTTCTTTGCTTTGGCACTGCTGTCTTCATCTGTCTTTTTTGTACTCTGTTCCCTTTAAAGAGGCAATCTCAGTGCTGCGGGAGGAAACAAAATATCTGAGCATCGCATTTTAAAGCCACCTCGCACACTTTAAGACACAACCTGCCAGCAGTTTTGGATAATACTGTACTGTTTGACCAGTAAGATAAATCAGACTGTAAATATAGATAACCTACCGGGTGTGAAGATTAATCTTGATGGTAAACTGGGTAAAGGGTGAGTTTCCCAGGGATGCAGTTATTTCAGCTTCGGCATCACGCAGCACACCCACCTTAGCTCTGTGGGACCGGGCCACATCTGGCCTCTCTGTATATTTGTGTGCCCATAATGCAATCCTTCCTGTGCTATAAACACCTCAAGTGAGACGGTCCTCTCGCTGCTTTGGTTGAGGATTTTTCTTTGTGCTGCTATTCAGTCCTGTTCTTTTCTTTCTTCTTTTTTTTTTTTTTTGTGGAAGGGGGGGGTGCTAAAAATACTTTGTGTGGACAAACCAAAAAAAAAAAAAGCAAAAGAAAAGAGAAAGACGGCGAGACATACATATTCTGCTGCAAAACTTGAAGCATCCAAAGAATGTTTTGAAATATTCAAAACCGCCGTCAGACAGACACAGACAGAGTTTTATTCCCCCCTCAGTGTCGCAGTTATTAAGGCGTTATTAGGGCTGTAACGTTATAGAAAGGTATTTCATGGATGCAACCTTTAAAAAGAGTCATTTAGCTCTATAGTGCGCAGACTGTACACCACCATAAATCAGCCTCTCTGAAGATTTAATCTACTGCAGCAATAACTGGATGTTTTTTTTTTTTTTTTTATCCCCTCCATCCACAAGAGACAGATGAGCAGATGAGCAAGAGGCAACAAGGTCCAATGTGACACCTCTGAAATCTCCCCTGAGTAAAATCTTGGACTTTGGACTTCTAAAGGACACAGCTTTTAAAAAAAAAAAAAAGAAGAACTTCCTGCTTCAGAGAGTGAAGATGCTCCCAGTATAAGCCAACCTGCTTTTGAAGCTCCCCTCCACTTAGAATTGGGGTTAAAGGGTCAAATCAAGAGAAGAAGGCATTTGTAAAAACGTCGGCCTGAAGAGAGATTAGCTGGCGTTGCGGTGAAAACTCATTTAACATCATCCAGTCGCTGTGTAAATCTGTTTTTACACCTTTTGAGGGTAGCTGGGGCGACGCTCATATTAGCATGAAACACCAGTTTGAGCTGTTTATTATGTCATGGGAATTTTATCAATTGAATTTAAAGTGCCAAAAAAAAAAAAAAAAAAGGATTAAAGGGAGCTTACAATTGCCACGCCTGCCACCGCTGAGCCATTCACAGGCACACGTCAGAGTTGACTAATGATTTTCAGTCGCTAATTCATATCTTATGTCACAGGGATGAGCCATAATTTATGTATTTAATGCATCCTACAGATGTCAAACAAATAATGGGCTGATTAAAAAACACGGCTGAATTGACTGCACTCGTATCGCATCCGGCATCCTTTGACAACGTGTGAATGAGAGCCGACTCCGGAGTTTTCGTTCCAGGCCGTGGCTGATGGCTTGTCACTCCAGCCCTCGGCTATCCGTGAGAATGGGTGACTACAATGGAGTCAGTAGACGGGAAAGGCCGGCCTACCCAGTGGCCTCTTTTCTCCTCCGTACAGACAATAATGTAACGACCCAGTTGTACTATCAGCAGCACATTGATCTGAGGGCCGCCTTGCCTTCAGCACATTTATTAGCCGCTGATCACGGAAGTCCCTCACTAGTCAGCGGCAAGACCAGAGGAAAACAGTAACGTATTTGCTCTCATTGGAAGAAATGATCTGGTTATTGTGCGGATGTGGCCGAGGGACATAAAGCCTTAATGACAAGAGGGTGACTGAATGTCAAGTGTTTAAAAGCATGAATAAATCTAAAGGCTCTTGAGGGAGTCCTTGTTTCCCATCTTTTTTTTCCATTTTTTTTTAAACTTGCTGTTCCTTTCCTTCCCTCGCTCCATTTTTCACAATGTTTTATTCCACAAGAGGATAAAAAAAAAAAAATCAAAAAGTATTTCTCCAGAGTGCATGCCGTTGCCATTTGCTTTTGCTTAATGTAATTGTTTTGGGCAGTGATAAAGAAGGTAGAAGAGTGCAGTGTGTGTGTGTGAGAGAGAGAGAGAGAGAGAGAGACAGAGAGAATGGAAACACAGAAAGAAAGAGATGGCCTGGGTTTCTCAAAGTGTGTGTGTGTGTGTGTGCATGGTTTATGATTACATGTCCTTTTGTGGAGCACATCAAGCGTTCATGCAAGAGGAGCCGCGGCGAGATGAGAAATTCCTTCCGTGTGCTCGCAGGCGGCAGAAAGTGACATTGAACGTTCGTACACAAGCTGAAAATCTCATGCTCAGATGATATGCATCTTATGAAAGAAACAGCGTTCATCATTTTCGTCTCAGCGCACTCCTCCCTACCCACAATCACCCACCCCCCGCCTTCGCACTCCTCCCCAATTCTGCGACCGCGGTGTCACGGCTGTGCGTGGACTGAGAGTAATGGCAGGATGGGGCCTGATAAATGAGGGCTGATAAATCAGCATTGCGGACAGAAGCAGAACAATATCTGCTGAAACAGAGGCAGAGCCATTGGAGAGATATCCGCCTGCAGTCAGTGAGAACACAGGGAGCTGTAGATCAAGGCCGGATGCTGGTGTGATCGCAATACAAAAAAAAAACAAAAAAAAACGTAGGACTCAAGAAGAGGTCCCTTTCACTCTGTGGGTGAAGCAATCCAAACAAATTGATCTGATATTATTATAGAGGGCATTGATCCTGCACAAGTGACTGTGGTGTGGTGTATACACAAATACATTAAAGACTGCATGTGCCCTGTGTGTACGCTCTCTGTCATCCAGCCTGCTTACTTATTCATTCAATAGGTAGCATGCAGGGGATGGGAAAACCATGAGAAATATGCTCTTGCTGCTGCGGGGTTGAAATTTCTATCGATAGCCTGGGTAGCATCCATCTTCCCAAAGTCCACCAAAGGTCAGAGGCAGCATAACTTAGAAGCTGGTTTGCATCAGATTCTAGTCTGTATGCTGCATGTTTACTGACAAGTCCCCCCCACGGAGGCTGGGGTGGCTCTGTGACACTTGCTCAGCCGTCCACACACACACACACACACAGACACTGAGGAGCTGAGGATGGCTGTCTTGTAAATCTGCGATGGTGAGGGGGTGTTGGTGAAAGCATTGTTTCACAGTCAATAAAAGGGGCCCTGGGGTGCTTGTAAGAACAGCAATCTGCAGCCATTTTCCAAAGAGAACATCATGGGAGTACTCAGGGGTTATAAGTTGAGTTCCGCCTCGTATTTGGAGTTAATATTTCGAATAAAAACTAAAACAATAATGCGCCCGGCACATATTGTGGTACCTAATGGGAACAAATATGGAGTCACTGGATTGCAGTTCGCACACAAGAGCCAGAATTCACTCCAGGATAGACAACAAAGCCCACGACGGTAGCCAACAAACGATTGCGCGCTCATTATTTATTTATCCCTTTGTATTCCTGAGGTGTTTGCTTTCTTTTAAATGTGCATTATGTCAAAGACGTTCGCATCAGTGTCATTCCCATCCAACTTAATTAGCTTTGCAAATAATTTTCTGCATATTTAAATTCCCTTGCACTACTATTTTTACCCATTTGTGAGCAAGCTAAAATGTGCAAATGAGATACTATTTTAAGCAATTATTTCACCCATCCTTGCTGGACCATATGGCAAATAAATGATGAAAATATTCCTCTCACACAATAGTCATTCTAATTACTTCTCAGTCAGTCAATGTCAATGATTATAATCCTCAAAATACATTGTCCTTCTTATTCCTATATAATGTATTCCTGCATCAGACCCCCTTCCCTTACGCTGTTTAACCGTCTCCAACACTGCATGTCTATAAATGGCACTGAACTGTATGTTTTGGGTGTGGATAGTGAAGGAGATGTGTAGCTGCTGCCTTTATGTCCTGGGTCCTTTTAGATTGCCAGCTTTCCTTTGGGGATAATCCATGTTGTGAAATTGAAGTGCTGTGCAGGAATATCAATTCTTTTTTTTTTTTCCCCTGCTGAGGGTTAAAAAAATGAAACAGGACTTGACTGCTCAGTGGATATGAACCCGTTGGAGCAATCTGAACATCAAGATGACAATATGTCAGGGTGGTGGAGCCTGTTGTGGAGCTAAAGCCGGGGAAGATGCGGCGTTAAGAAGTTAAGAAGTGGACAAATGTGCACCGTGGCACTACGCTCTGGCTGCAGAGCTAGTCGTCTTTTGTGAACGATTTGAAGACATTTTGGTAAATGCGCTTAATCGCAGTGTAGTTGAGAGCTGGATGAAATGATAAACCGGCTCTCAAAGCTCTTAGTTAAAATGTAAAGTTAAAACCAGTAGGTCACTCATAGAGCCAGGCTGCCTGTTTCACCATGTTCATGTAAAATGTTGGTTTGCTGGCTGCAGCTGTGAATGTGGTGAAACAGCAAGCCTGGCTTTGTCTGAACATAACAAAATCCACCCACCCACAAATATATATATATATATATTTATTTATTTGTTTAATTTGTACGAAAACAACCAAAATTATTCTCCCAGCTAAAAAGTAGTCTGACAATTAACATGTTAATCCAGGAGCTATAGAGTTGGCTGTATTTTGAAAAATGTCCATATGCCATGTTTTTATATATATTGATTAGCTAGGATTAGCTAGATAACAAGATCAAGAACTCTGGATCAAATATTGTGTTAATAAAACCTGAGAACATCCATACGGTTACCCTTCCCTACTTCCAGCCAATCATATTGTGTTAATGTGCCACATCATCTGTAAACACACAACGCTGAGCAGACCTGACAGGCTGAGCCAACTGGGCACCTTCACCACATCGACCTCGCTCTCGAATTCTGCGTCAGGAAGCAAAAAAAATCTTGTTGTAAGATCTTGCCCTGAAAGTATGTACCGCTTGGCTGCACGGTTATTAACTTTGGGGCAAATCTAAGCCACGAAAAGGATTCGATGAAGCTCTTTTGAGATGCTGAGTCACTACCACATCTGTGCCTGCCCCGCATCAAAGCGGGGAAAGTAGTTCAGCAAAGGTCTGAGTGGTGTAACGCGTCTATTAGGAAAGCAGAAACAAAAGGAAACACATCAGAACCAGCCGTGTGGTTTGGAGGGCTCAAAGTTGAGGGAAGCAATTTTGGCAAAACAAATCTGACTCAGTTTCAGCTGAAGCAACACCGCGAGGTCGGCCAGTTTGTTGTTGTACATTTCATCCGACCGGGCAACGAAACATTTCATGTTGCTCCTGGCGAACGGAGCGCGCAGCTATGCATACTCGGAGATAAGCGATATGCAGCAGACGAGGTCATTTAAAAACAACACCGCAAAGAGTAAATCCTCACCTCACGCTGGAGGGTGTATGAAAAGGGCCGGTGTTCTTAGGAGATACAGGATGTGGAACTGATTAACAAGGAGCGGCAACACTGATTACACCAGCTGAAAAACAAAAGGCAAGTACGGTTCACCGGTTCTTCTCTAATAGACATTCACCGCGTTTTGTGTGAGGACTACAAAATCAAACTTGCTCCTGTCTAATTTGGTTGAATTAATAAGCCATGTCCACATCTATTCAACTGGGTGCACGTGGTGGCTCCGTGAATTACAAGTCCCACAGTAACAGAGGAGGGGGTGGGAGGGGGGAGGGCAGGTGAAGGCTAAAGGGTCGACATCCCGTGACTTTCCTCGTCCAAATTCACTGCCCGCGTGATGGCTGAACAGATCGTTACTGCGACCACACGCACACACGTCATTCTCGTCTTCATCCTTTCCGCTTGTCCCAGGAGTACAGATACATGCAGACTCCCTCGGGGCAGTTTTTGGAGGCAGCCTTCATTTTGGGGGTCAAGTCCAATGTGACCTACGGTGCTTTACAGTACAAATCCCTGATAGCAGACAGGTGCTGGATGGATTTGGCATTTCCATGAGCTTTTGACCTTGACTTAGCTTAGGAACCTGCAGATAGTGTGCACACAGAATGAGCTTATTGTTTACTTCTTAGCCTGCGAGCCACACAACTTATCATCTGCGGACTTGTAGGGGCCTCAAGCATTTTTGCTTGTACACAATGTGGGCAAAGAAATAAATAAGAGTATAAATGATTTCTTCCCCCCTCTGGTAAAACATTGTACAGTGAACTTTTTTTTGTTGTTTAAAGCTATTGTCCTTTGAGATAGATTGCACATTTCGCAATCTAATTAAGCCTCTGCAACAATGCTGAGTTTGAGTAAAAACAAATAAATAAAGAGGCAGTTTTTAGCTCCAAAATTAGCATTTTATTTGGATGGTTGGGGTCAGAGATGTATAATTTGTTTTCCAGTACACATGGTTATCCACAAGGCTTAAATTCAAAACCTTTTCCAGTCTTAAAGCTGATTCAGTAATTAGTGCCTAGCATGTCATCCCACCCCACCCCCCACCCCTTTTTGGTACAAATTCAACAGTTGTGCTGACAAGATCACTACTTTTAAATTTTTTATCGATGTGTTTTTTTTTCCTGTTTTATACAAAAAACTCTCTTAACTTCTACACATTTAATGTCACCCAGATTTTTATTTTTTTCACTTTGTAAATAAATTTGGGAAACAACATTTTTCATTTTTGTTGTCATGAAAAGATAAAAACATGCAAAAAAACTTAAATTTGTTGTCCAAATTATACATTTACAAGTTTGGAACTTTTTGCACTTCTTCGTATACTACATCAAAAGAAAAAAGTAAAGAAAAAAAAAACATTATGTACACACATCTTTTTACAGTGAAGTAAAACTTGAAAATATCAGATGATGACTAAGGCAAATGAAGTGTACATAGATTAGACCAAAACTGTTTTTTTGTTGTTTTTGTAAAATACTACATCACTTCAGAAAAAAAGAGGAAAAAAATCTGCTACAAAAGTATGATTCATAACTCCCTTTATTTGCAACCAGCTGCATAATTTTAATTTTTTAGTGAAAAAGTCTAGAAGTCTAGCGTACTGTACAGTGCTGCTCTTAATTGTTTTTCTTTCTATCCAAGCTAACAGATGATCCTTCATTTTCTTCGTCTTTGTAGTTTATTTAAATAATCTTCAACAAACAGGAGCATTGTGTAACCAAAGAAAAAAAGCATGTAGAAGCATACCAGAGTGTAACATACTTTTGTTTGAAATCACTCCAAAAGTCAGTACCATTAAAGCCTTGAACATAAAACTAATCATTTAGATCCAAAAAAATGTACAAAAAGGCACATTATATCCCAGTGCTTCTGTACTGTGAAATTCAAGTGTAACTGAGCGCATTCAATACCAACAATCCCAGTGGCGACAGTCCACCAGTGTTCCCTCCCACATCCTCCATGACTGGACCACAGCCTATGCCTAAGCTTTCAACAAGCATATGTATGCGTAGACTACAACAATAAGCCTAGGTTGGTTGTTTTTGAAAAAATTTCTGAATCAATGTTTATTTTTTTTTGTTTCTTTACTGTCACAGTTCCGTCACTCTCTCAGGGAATATCAGAAGCTGTCCATGTCCATCAACAGGAAATCGTTCCTTTTCTTCAATGTTTTTTTCCTTCGTCTTTTCTTTCTTCAAGGAGTGGCTGTGTGTCCTAGTCGTCACTTCCACCGTACATGTCTGCCAGTTTTCTAAAGCGAGGGCCCCAGTCGTTGAGGTAATCGTAGTCCTGGTCGCCCCCGCTGCTGGAGGAGTTGAGGGAGCTTAGGGAGCCAGCTGTGGAGCCGCTGCCTTCGTAGTCGAACACTAGCAGGGAGTCGTAGGGGGGAGCGGTGGGGTCGTTGTCTGCTGCCTTCAGTCCCTGGACAGACGGAAATAAAAACCACGGTTAGATGAGAAGATTACGCCACGTCTGCACACCAACACTGTCTGCAATAAGGAGGGGGAGCCCCATCAGCACAACCCCCCTTCCCTGCTGCTACACACAAACAGACTAATCTATCCTAAAACCAGTCAGTGGTTCCACCTCCACTTGTTCAGGAAATAAGATTAATCGGGCTCTAGTGTTCCTGTGAGTTGCCTCTGTGTTTTTTTGATCGGGGCTCTCCTGATGTTTCTGGGATGATTATCTTGCTCCTTGATCAAAAGGCAACACTGAGTCCAACCAGCAGTCTCAGATGACTGGAATCATCTTCCCTTCCCCCCACTGACCCCTGTGCGAGCCCGCCATCTACTTCCCTCGACTGGCAGTGCAACTCCAGCAGTGATGCATTACTCTCTATAATCAGATAGCAATATCTTTAATATATCATATTTATCTGACTCCTGCCTAAACAGTAGCAGTGAGCTCAACTGAGGCAGAGACGTGTGTGCGATTACCATGCGTGTCTCCATGTGTTATCTTGAGTGTCGCGGTGCTGGTGGGAGTGGTTCTATTTTGAAGATTGTGCTCGACATTCCTAGAAATCCTCATAGCGTCATGAGAGGTCCTTATGGATTGTTATTGATTTGCAGCCCTGTTCCCTAACGGGACTCGGGAGACTTGATGGATTGCTAATTTAGGAGTTGAGATGTGCTTTGACCATGAAGCACTTTGGATCTGAGCCTGGCTTTTCCCTCTTATCGCCACAACTGAGGTACGCAACAAATAATAAATGAATTAACAGAAGTGGAGCAACATCACACACAGAAACGAGACCTCAGCTCATTGGGAAGTTGTCAAAGATTTATAGTTTCCTCTACGCTGCCATTATAGCGTTGAAATGCTCTCAAATAAAAAGATGGATTGAATTAAAGTGCCTGGGCACTTAGCGATTATTTTCCACTTGTTAGCTTTCGTTAAGTATTTGCTCAGGGCTGTGGTGCTGATAATTTGGTGGGAAATATGACAGATGGATCGTTCATAACAATTACAACCATAATCGCTCTGCTGGTTATAGCCCCCTTCATCTACAACCAAAACCCCACTGGCAGTTTCATAAGGTTAGTCACTCACACAACTCAGCCTCGTAATTTCATTATAACTGAGTCATCCGCCATGCGGGAGACAATCACGACTCTCAGCAAAATGGTGAACTCGCTTCGCTTTTTTTTCCCCAGAGTCCCTCTGTCCCACGGATGACAAAAGAGATGTGTAATAAAACCCAGTGGTATTTCCATTTAGAGTATAAACTGGCCAGAGCTGAACCAACACACCATGCAGAACAATGAATGTAATCACTTAAGCTTTGTGGCGCCAAGTCCACCTGTGACCAACAGAGGTCACGTCAAGTTGCTGCTAATGTAGTTAATGTTACCCCCCTCTGTGGGAGCAGACCAGGAACTGACTAATACTGGTTTGTTTGCCTGACTGCGAGGTTAAAGTCCTTACGCTAAACCTAGGCCTCAATTTTTTGTCCCTCTAATTTAATTAAGAGCCACAAGCTCCTGGGCCAGTTTGTGCACATTACAGGATGGCGATCAGACCCCCCCCCCCACACACACACACACACACACACACACACACACACACACACACACACACACACACACACACCGCCCACCCTTCCCCCACCCCCCTGTCTCACTTCTCCTCTGGCAGCGAGCCCTTATCAGTTGGTCAGGTTCCAGCTCCATGCGAGCGCTGGAGCTACCATGACTGAGCTTTAGCGACAGTCAAATCTGGGACTAAAAACAGATCAGCATCGCCTGGTTGCGGCAAGCGTTTTCTGGGTCAGGACGCTCAGACTTGAGACGCCTCAAAAGGTCTTGCGAGACTGTCGAAATGACGCGTCTGATGAGGGCTGGCATGTATTGTGAAACCGTCCTTTATTGAGCGGCGCGAGACATGAAATTTCACTCGATATCAGCTGTTACGACCAGCGCGTTTGGCCATATTCATGAGACGTGCGGCGAGAGCGAGAATGAGCGGCACCTGGGTTAAGGGATCTGAGAGAGGGATGGTCGGGGAGCGGGGCTGAAAGAGCAAGTTCTAATCTAAAAACATTGGCGCCATCCAAAAACTAGGAGAGAACTCCATTTGTAATGCTGCGAAACTCTTGTCTGTTGGAGCTTGTGAAAAATACATGACGGCTCTTTTCATTTTACATTCTCCCTTCATGCTGGAGTCAATGATGGCCTCAGGCAAACGAGGGCACTCTGAACACTGCACTCCAATAGAAAGCCAATGTATTGCTTCTCTCATCTCCCATTTCTATGCTGACACATCTATAACTCTGCTTTGGCGGAAAGTGAAGAGAAAAACAATTATATCTAAGTGAGTTAGCATCATGTACTTTTTGGGCTTTCTGCATGTCTGAGCGGATATATGTGAGATGAGAGAAGTTTCCAGTTTCTGCTGGGAAAAGATGAAAACAATTCTGATAATAATTGATTCAATATAAAGTATTTTTTTTTTCTTCCCACTACAAGGCGGTGCACAACTGCTTCATACTGAATCATATGAACCAAATTGTTTATTGAGATACAAGTTGATTATAAGAAAGTCATTCGGCTTGAAAATGAAATTCGAGCTTTGTGACAGCGCCGATCCTTTCATTTCAGCCCGTTTTCCTGGGATTTGATTTCACCACGTGACACAACAAACTCACTTTTCTGAACATCGGGCTTACCTCGTTGATGAAATCGCCGATGTCTCCAGGGTGGGGTGCTGCTGACCTCATGGGGTACTGTGGCTCGGGATGGAGGGGTCTCTCGTCTAGACGGCGGATTCCCACCGGCTTGATGGCATCGGGCTCTATCGTGTCCGGCTGCTGGAGCTGACTCAGGTCGTAATCCTGAAGGGTGGGGGAGCACATGGACAGATGGGAGTTAGTTGAGGGGCGTGACGAGACACCAAACTAAGAATGCTGTTATTTCAGACTAAAGGTTAAAAAACATCCTGTGCTGTACGGAGAAAGAGGAGTTCAGCTAAGATGTGAAAGTTAGACTGCGGAGGGAAGAGTTGAGGGAACACAAGGGGAACTTTAATCTTCTTGTCTGTGAAGCACAAGCCCAGGGACAATTTGACACATTAAAAGATCCAGCACTGAGGGGGTCCGGGGCTGAGGACCACATCATACGCTGCGGAGTGTTTGTACTTGTGCGGCGTGCTGCAGGAAGGATGTGCAGACGACTGTTTTGCTCTAATCAATGCCCAGACACGGGATAGTGGATATGCATAAGCCATCGCTAATCCTATTAACATTACCAAGGCAACCTGAATGGCTAGCAGTTTGTGCAAAGTCATGGGCAATGATGGAGGAGGAGAAAGAGTGAATGGGGAGGGGGGAAAGGAGTTGGGGGAGAAAGAGGCAGTGGCGAGGAGTTGAGCTGAATGACTGTTTGGTATCACGGTGACAGCAGATATGATAGAGAAAATGCCATTTGAGAATCAGGGTGTGTGCCTAATAAGCGTGCATGATGGATTGTCCCTCTTTAGAAGATTTTCAGTAATCCATCCATCTCTAATATCCCCCTTCAAAATTGTCTTTGCTCAGTTGCACGTGTACCTACACACACACGCACACAGACACTCCCTCATTCACGCCTAGGAGGGGGAAAAAAAAGGCTCCAAACACCCCAATGTAAAAATAAACATGAGAATAAATATAAACCCTGTGATGATGTGCAAACAACCCAGATATGCAAACACGGCTGGCACTTGACAAACTCCTACTCAACTCCACACTAATAAGTATCATGTCTAATCTAAAACAAACACATTGATTATTCATGTGTAATTTGATTTCATGTGGAATGACAGTAACACCCCGAGGCTACCTGGGGGAAGAACGGCGGCCATCGCGCAGCAACGCCATCCATCATCTTTGGTCTATTTCAGCCTGACTCCTGTTTGACCTTCTGAGGTCGCACACCGGAGGGGTCAGAAGCTGGTGACAGGAATTGCAACAGAGCCGTATAATGGCTGAACTAAGCAGGAAGGTCTAATGACATACCAGCCCCCCTTCAGGGAATTGACTTCTCACAAGTACACTGGCCTGGTGAAATGGCTGCCCCTGGCACACGTTCAAACATGGGAGGCTGAACATTGCTGAGCCTGACACACTTTATCTGCTGAGAGACACGGCTGAGCAATCTAAAACACAACTGAGTCTATCATTTTATTATTATTTTCATTGTTTTTGCCATAATTCACACAGGTAATAATACCACTGTACACATTTAATTAATGTCTGTCAGCAGCAACATCGCTAAAAATAATTCCAAAAGGAGAAGAAACATGAGCTGATGATCAGACAGGTTATGTAACAGGAGGCAGGGTGTGAAAAAAAATCTTCCTGTACAATGAGGGATTATAACCAACATTTCGTGTTTTTCTCATTTTAGCTTGTCCTCCACATAAAGCAGTTTAAGTAACTGGCTTAAGTGCTAGATTGTTTGCTACATATTTATATTATATTATTATGAGACAAATAATTTGTTAAATGTGCTTAATTGCTTTCTTGCTGAGATTTAGATAAGAAAATTGTGAATGTCCATTCAGTGTAAAGCTGGATCCAGTTAGTTTAGTACAAAAAAAAAAAAACTCAGGTGCTAGCAGACAGATTTTGTTTTATTCCCTGAGGCACAGTCAGGTTAGCCGTTTCTCCCTTTTTCTATCTTTGTGCTAAATTAAGCTTCATATTTCATCTACCAGCAAGAAGGCAAATAAGCGTATTTCTGAAATTTCACACCATTCTCTTACCTCTGACTGCTCATGTCTTCTTGCCCTGTGGAGTTTGAGACAATGTTGCCATCATCCCAAATCTTGCCAATTACTTCCTTTTGTACAATGATTTAATAATTGAAATGATGGCCAAAAGTGCTAAAAATAAGCCCCAAGTTGCAATGAACTGGAATTATCCTGGGATAATATTGGGGATGATACAGTACATGCTAAACTTGTATTTTTCTCCAGTGACAAATATATAAGACACTTATCTACGCAAACAGGTCTGGCTTGTTTTGTGTCCCTCACTTCCTGGGATTGAAAAACAAATCAAAACATTTTTCAAAGCATGCCTCCAAAGCCACATTGTCTGAGGTTAATGGGCATCAAATTATTTCTGAGGTCATTTGGAGAAGCAGATGACTCGTTCCTGATTGACATTTCATTTTTTTCCACCTATGAACCTGTGGGCGACGATTTCTCAATTTGCTATTATTTCTGCATCGTTTTTTCCCCATGTCCGGGCAGCGCGGCCTGATCAGCTGTCTGCCTTTGATGAAATGAGTGCTTCACAAAACCAATACAAACCAGGGCAATGGCAGCAGCAACTAAAATCATATACTCTGAGAGCGCCCAATGGTCTGACACTTCAATTTCCTCCCCAGCGGGAGATAGGGAGTACAGAGGTGGGCATTATAAAGACCGCATCGCTAGGACAGTAAGGGACATTTTTTACCCAACACTGACTCCCCCTGATTCTGCAGACAAGACCATTTTCTCCTGACGCCCTGCCCTCCTCTGTGCCACTCAAAATGGAAGCTTGTTTTCCTTCAATAAATTGCTGCATCCGCTCGTTTGCCTTTGAGGGGTGTTATATCAAGTTTTCTTTTCAACATGTTCTGGTCCACAAGTTTGTGCGTTTTTTTTGTGTGTGTGAAAGTGAGGACGTGAATACACAAGTGGGTGCCCTCCCTCCTGCCTAATCACTGGCTGATGTGTAATGGCTTCCCAGTCATATTGTTACCTTACACAGAGCTTCATTATAGTGCCACAGCAGATGTCTATCTCCAAACGACATCAGCTTACCAATTACAAGTCTCCGAGGCTAATTTGGCAGTGTGCTGGGTCAGCCCGGGGTCTCCTGCTCATTTCTGTAATACCTAAGCCACCGGAGCACTTCAGCCAGCAAGAAAATGGCCCATTTGGTGTATCATTGCCTTTTTTTATGAAATGATTCCGTTCTGCTAACAAGGGGTCATTAGGACAATTGAATTTGTGTCTGTGTGTGCCTGATCAGTGCAGGTAGATAAAGATTGGTGACTTTATTGATGCCTGTACTGCTACATTCCCATGTGTGTGTGCTGGGGTTGTGGAGCGGGAACCAGTTCCAGTTGAGGAATCAGTTCCAATATTTCCAGAACCGATTGGATCAAAACGTGTTTGTCTTATTGATTCCAGATTCCGGTTCCCAGCTTTTTCAGGGGAAAAAAGGGGGTAATATTTCCAGTTTACAAGAATGAAAACCGTCTCTTCGCTGTGCGTGACTGTGACGTGTATCTTGGAGCGGCATAATGAGCAGGACTGACACTAGAAAGAATGCATTGTAGGTGCATGTATGCTTGCAGAAAGAGTCTAGCTGGTCCTCTTTGTCCTAATGCTGCTTCAATTTTACAGAAACTGCCACTGTGCTTCATAATGTCGATGTGACCTGAATGTTTCTCCCTAAAAAAATACCACACACTCACCTTATGTCCCCCTTTCCAAAACACTAAACAGCTTCAGGGCATATAGGGCTGCGTGTTGTTTGACATTTTTCTATTTAAGTACCAATACCAAGACCAAAGTTCTCTGCTGAAACCAAAGTGATATTTTTTCTGATACCCAACTACCATTTTATAATTCAACAAAAGCAGCCAAAGCCTTAACACAAGCAGCTGTGCAAGAACTTTAACCAAACTAAGACTAAATCCTGGTTTGGGCTTAAAAGTATGTGCCTCCAAACCAATGAAAAGACCACAGACTGAATTTTTTCCTTTGGCAAAATTAGTGGTATTCCCATGGGAAACCTAGTCGCTAGTAAGAAGCAGAATGAGTAAAATAGTTTTCTGGGCTTTCAAAAATAACAACAGACCTGTTAAGGAGTGGACTCTGTATGTGATGACTGCACATTATTCTTACCTGATCCTCTTCTCCTCCACCTTCCTCATCATACTTGAGGATGTTGTCTCTCACGTCGTCTTCTGGATCGATGAGAAGCTGCTTGGCCTGGCGTTCTTTGTCGCGGCGCTTCATCCACACGACGAACAGCAGCACCACCAGAACTGACGGGGAGACAGAGAAAGAGATCTCATATAAAAAAAAAAAAAAAAAAACATAATAACATATTTTCATACAAATGTAATCGGATCCGATGTTTTAGAGCTTGGATTGTGTCCTGATCAAGGCTATCTTTTTTTGTAATCCTACAGTAATCTAGCCGTATCTCAGATAATGTTCAGCTGCCTTTATAATCCCTGTGTGTGTTTGTGTAATGTGCCGTTTGAGAGAGGCACTGAGACACTCACTGAGGAGGATGATGATGCAGAGGAGGATGGCGATGATGGCGCCAGTGCCCAGGCCGGCGGCCATGATGTGCTGCTGGTCAGTGCAGTCTCCGTTGATGTCGCACTGGCACACTTTAATCCGCAGATAGGAGGTGTTGGACATGGGCAGGTTGCCTGAGTCTGTGATTATGATGGGGATCTCATAGATACCACTTTCAAGGAAGCCGATCTTCAGGCTGATCTGAGCGTAGTCACCTGAAAGAGACGAGGAAAGTGAGTGATACACAGCTCTGTGTCAGAGCGAATGCGTGTGGTAGTGAGACCAGAAATGGAGTTACTCAGTGTGTTTAAAAATAAAATAACATCTTGTTTCTTTAAAAGAGGAGTCTGTCAGAGGGGATTAAATAAAAACTCTGAATATTTGCTTGTATAGACTGTGTTCACAGTACGATTACACTCCTATTACCACAAATATGCGGCATACACTTATACCTGGAAGTTGCATCAGCATATCTAATCCAAAACATGGTCAGGATTTAGATTTGGAGCTTATAAATCTACTGAATACCTTTTGATAATACTGCTTAGGCTAAATTCCCAGTAGCAATAATCCAAATGCCATTATCCTATTAATATATATTCACTGCTTTTCAACTCGCACTATCTAATAGCTAACACACAACAAATTCGTTCTTCCACACGTTTTAGTTTCAATTTAGTATAAACAATTAATAACTGTTTGGTAGATCTGTCCTGGCTCCATCTGACCCCTCTGGCAGTGTGCGATTTACACCTTTTTTTTACTGAGTGTTGTTCAAAAGGTCCACAGATCAGTCTCAAGTTCTAATTACAAAACAATTTCCTGAATGTTATGTATAATGTTAGATATTTCACGGTTCTTACCCATTATCAAATTATCCAATCTAATTCTTTCATTTTCCAGCAACAAATGCAAATGCGGGCCAGTAAAGGCTAAAAAATTGAATCAACTAATCAAATGAAGATTAGTATATTACATATTAGCATATAATGTGCATCCAATTAGGGTTATTTTGTGTGTGTGTTGTGTGTGTGTGTGTGTGTGTGTGTGTCGTGTGTGTGTGTGTTCTGAGTCTCACCGCTGATTCTTGTGATGGTCCAGTTTCTTCTAACATCAGAGGGCCGGTGAGCCAACTCAAAGGCAAACGGCCCGGCGTTGGGGTTCAGGTCTCCATCGAGCGCGGTGATGTTGATGGCATTTGGCTCCGGCTTCTCACATATCTCAGCCTCCTGAGGGAACACCTTGGGAGCGTTGTCGTTGATATCCAGCAGGTAGATCTGAAGAGTACCTGTGCCGCTTGCTGGAGGTACACCTGCATGAGCCATAATGTGACACATACACACACTCAGTGCATGCATATTTATGGGAAAGGGGATTCTTGCAAATTTACATATGGATAGGAATATATAGTATTGAAATGCCACCTCTCATTTTGCAGTCATTATGCAGTCGACAGAAAAAAGTAAAGTATGGAGTTTCTTCTTTGGGTCTCATGTTATAATAAGACCCTCTAAACAGCTATTTACTCTAGTGGGAGAAGACCCATCCAAACTGCATACTGATCTGAGAATCTAATCTCAAGTGAGGGGGTAGACAGAAAGTGGGAGATATCAGAACATTTGGATAGTGTGTGTGTGTGTGTGTGTGCTATTGTGTGTGTGTGTAAATGCGTGTGTGCGTGTGTGTGTGCGTGTGTGTGTGTCTAAGAACGTCTTCCTGACGAAGGACACGGGATGGGAATACTAAAGCAGACAAACAGAGCCCACTGTCGCTCCTCTCAGGCTCCTCTATGTATTCACTCAGCTAAGAGGCTTTTTTACCATTCAGGCCACGCTCAAAGGAGCTAGTCATCCAATCCTGACCCATTAATGCTGAGAAACCTCTTTATTGGTAGAGTTTTTAAGCCTATTGGCCTAAGCTATGCTCCGCAGAACAGGGTAAACCTGAACAGAGGTAAATCCCGCCAGTGCAGGGAAGAGGTGAATGTATCCACATGCTGGATGGTTCTGGGATTGCTAGCACATTAACCTTCAACTGAGGTGGTCAGCGTTCCAGACGCGCCAAGTACCTGGTACAAGGTTGACCTTCAAGCATGGAGGATGTCTTTGTGGCTGTAACTGTTTTTTTTCTCCCCCAACAGATATGGTGCGTTTGTGCACTAGCTTCAGGTGAAAAACATCACAGGGGTAGTCAAAGTGATGCTAGCTGGAAGATTGACCTTTGAGAGGTAGGCTACATTAGACATCCGCTAGGCTTCCTTTTGAAAAGGGAGCATTATCTCCTCCTGAATGCTCCAACAATAATGGACTGGAACAGAGTACTTGTGTAACAGCCTGACTAAAACACCTAGACCATGTAACCGGTGCAACACAGAAGCTCAACAAGGTATTTTTGGCAACAGCAGTACCACTTGAAAGGTTACATACCACTGTCAGACGCCAGGAATGTTGCATTGTACAAACTGTTCTTCACATAGGGTGACTCTCGGTCCAAAATGGCAATTGTTGTGATACGACCAGTGTTCGGATCAATCCGTAGCCAGTTGGCAGGATCTGAGAGTTTGGAGTATCTGAGGGGAGGAAAAAAAAGGAGAGGTTTACACAGCGATTCATAATCCTTACTATTCAGTTTAAGCTCAGTCGGGTTTTATCTGCAAGTTCTTTTTTTAAAGTAGCAAGAAAGTTTAACAAACGTTCAGTTTTGTGTTCTGCAGAAGGAAACCTTGTTGGGGAATTTTGTCTCCACTTCCAGTTTGGCATCTTTTTCTTCTAAAAATGTTTTTGTTTTTATTTGTTTACACAGAATAAATATTTCAGATGTCATGCATTTTACATAATTATTCCAACTTTTGAGAACAGCCTCATAGGGGAGACAAACTGGCTTGTTGTTATCAGTAGCTCAAACTAATTTGTAGGACAAACCGTGGAATTACAAAGTTAGCTTATTTCACATGGACTGTTTTCAGGCAGATAAACTCTTCCATGGCCAAACAGCTGTGAGGCGAGGCGTCTGATGATGAAAAGGGGGAAAAAAAGAAATAGGGCTCGCTCAACAAGACTGGGATGTAGACTACGCTGGCTGCATAGTTTTATTTGAGCAGGACTGATCCAGAAAGTGGCCGGTAATTTTAACGAATTGTGTCGCTCGTGTCTCACACAAAGAGGACTGTGTAACAAGGGGGAACCCTACCAGCATCCTCATTGCTTCTGTTGCCAATTATTTTAGCTAAATATGTGATTTGAACATCTGTGCTGTCTGTTCAAGGGAGAACAGACAACTAAACAAATGAAGCAAATGCCAGCTCATGCAATTACTTTACTTCATGACCTGAACACTGACGACGACCAATAGCTGCACCCTCTCCAGCACTAAACAGGAAACATTACACTGGGTAGATAGTAAACATGGAGGACACCACTGCATACACATGGGCTGATGTGTGAGTGTGCTGGTGGTTAGCTCCGGTGAAAGTCTGGAGTGGGGAGGAGGAACAACATGCCTCGCTAGTGTGCTGCTTGCTCGTAAGGCTAAACCAGCTTATATTATAGCCTCAATTGCCGCAGATAACACAAACAACTGCACACACAAGGGCAGCTGTGGCAGAAATAAAAAAAAAAAAAAACCTGCTTGTGTTTCTGGTTGGAAATTTCCACCAGGAGCAGGATGGGAAATAATCTCAAAAGGAATTTAGTTCTGGTCTTGCAAATAGTGACCCTGAAAGATCCCCAGCCTCTGACAAATCTTACAGTCCGTGACTAAAAACTCTGAATTGTGACACGTTGTCTTTAGATGTGGGAGCGAGTCAGGCTTTAGTCTTTTAAAAGTCTTTTCAAAGTCTTCTATTATATGGTAGGCTTAACTTTGAAGGCTGGAAGAATTCTACAAATTTTCCACATCTGTGAATCGGACTTATTCCATTTGCAGGTGCGTGACATTTCAAACAGACAGTACTCGACCTTCTCCTTTTTCCTCTTTGCTGCAAAATCTACCTGATGCTCTGCTGCATGAAGCGATCGGGGTCCTGCGCAGTGAAGGTGGTCAGTGTTGACTCGGGCATCATCCCCTCCTCCAGTTTAATGAGTTTGGGGTTGGGCTCGAAATAGGGACTCTCGTTGACATCGATCACTCGGATGGAGACGGTGGCAGTGGACTGGCGGGGAGAGTGGATGCCTCTGGCCAGGGGAACCTCATTCCTCGCTTCCACTGTCAGCACATATGTCCTACTGATTTCATAGTCAATAGGCTGGAAAACAGTAAGAGAGGGGGAATATAGAGTGAGTCACGCATCAAAATTCTGGACAAATAAACTAAAAGGAAATCACATTACATTTCTGGTAATATGAAACTGGTGAGAGAGCAACCTGAAGCTTTTTTCCCCCCTCTCTTGTCTGAAAAAACCCTATTGTGAAAGCTCACAATAGACAGTGAGACGAGATAAAGAGACTGTATCCCTTTATGGTCAGTGATACACAGCAGCAAGAGAGCTGGCGAAAGAGTTTCGCAACCAACCAATTATATTTGAAATGTGCTGTGAATTTTAAAATTCTGTTCTAATTATGAATTCAAGTGATTTTACACAGAATTCAAATTGGGAATTTGCTAATAGTACTGTTCTTATTAATACATAATACAACAGTAAATTGTATTTTACTATTCTATTCTACAATCTACAACTGAACTGGACAGTCAGTCTCTTCTTTAACAGGGAGCAAAAGAAGCTTTAAGATGTCTTTCATTCCTATCAAATTCAATATATGTTATAAATATTTATAAATGACAGAATATTCTAACTGCAAGATATTAATGCAGAGCCAACCACCCCCAAACCTCTCACTATTGCATATATGCCTCTACGATGTGTCTCCAAGGGATTAAAAGGGGTGGAGTTTGAAGAGGAACCCTTACCTTGACGACAGTAACCAGGCCCTCGTTAGTGGTCGGATCAGTGGGCACGGAGAACCTGCCGGTGGGGTCGCCCCCGGTGATTTTGTAGACAGCGTTCCAGGCTGGCGTGTTGGGCTGGTCCTTGTCAGTCACCGTCAGATTGGCCACGATGACATTCACGCGGTTTTCAGGCACCTCGCCGAAAAACTGCATGAATAAACCATGAATGTGCAGAACAGCGAGCTGTTAGTGATACTGCTGTGGCAGCAGAAAATACACTGAGCCCTGCCTCACACAGCACAGCAGGACCAATCTCGGGTAAATAGACATCTAAGGTAACTTATCATGTCGTCATGGTCATCTCATTCCCTGTCCTCCCCTGATAGCACAACAGTGGCATTACAAATTTCAGTGATTCGCGGGCACAGTAAGTGCCTCTTTCACTCAGGCAGACATCCCCCGTAGTTGCATGTGTCAACATTTGGAGGGGGATATAACACTTCACGCATGGCTGGCTACTTGTATATCTGTATGGCTTTGGAAATGCTGGGCAAGCAGAACTAGGTATGTGAGCAGAACTGACGGTTGAGTGCATTTATCCACATTGAGGTGAAATGGGGGTCCTCGTGGTGCTTCCCACTCACTAAGATTGCTGTGTTGATGTCTCAGACATGAGTTTGTTTCTTACCGTCTCAGCAGTAAACTCCGGCGGATTGTCATTAATGTCAGTGACTCTGATGACAGCGGTGGCTGTGTTGGAGAGGCCGTACATGGGGTTGCCCTCCATGTCAGTGGCCTGGATGATCAGCGTGTACTGAGGTACTTTCTGGAAGGAAAGGATAAAGAAACAACAGCAGGATTACAACACAGTTCTTCGATCTTTGCACAATATAATCAATTACTTAGCAGAATTATGTGCAGAATATGGATTTGCTTACTGAATTGTCAACCTGTGTAATTTAATGCAATCCAATACAATGTCCCGGTCATAATTCCTATCTCATCATCCTCTCTCTAACTTTATGGTTATTTGTAAGAATGTATTTAGCATTAGAGTTGTTTTGAACTATATTATATTGAAAGTTGTTACCAAATATTCTTCCCCCCTCATGTACATAAATGAGGACAATGCTGGGAAAGAAATCCGCAATGAGTTCAACACACACACAACACTGGCACAAACTACAGCCTCTGAAATAAGTCAAATCCACACCTCTGACAAATTGTCAGCAAAAAGCATTTCAAGCTTAATAAAGATAAGATATATGTCTACACTATTGTCTTCAATTGTGATAGTCTATTAGTGTCCTTAATAAACTGGTAACTCAGTGCACATCAGTATTAATGTGTTCAACTAAAATGAAACAAATCTGAACTGGCTAGCTTCTTAATTATGACGACTAATGGTGGCTTTTTATATAAATTGGATTTATTCTCAGTGGACGATGTGAGTTGGCGAGTGCATATGTGAGGCTATGTGCACCATCATGAAGCTAACAAATGACTCTTTTCACATTAAAAGCCACTCAGGTGACGGACCAGTTGCTAGGTAATGAGAGTCGGGCAAATTACTTTCATGGTGGCAACTGGCGGACATAAAACGGCGGCCCCAGGGCGGAAGTGATTGAGCAGCCACCTAGCCAGATTGCCCTCACTAGAATTGCACCAACTGGCTCTAGCTTTTTACATTATTTTATTTATTTTCTCAAACCGCCATGCTGATCCAATTAAATGACAGAGTGGTAGCATTTACAGTGCGGCAAGTAGGGAGAAGAAAATGCAAGTAAGGCTTCTGCTTTATAGAAAGAAAGACAGGGAAGGCAAGAATGAAGGAAGGGAAACATTTAGCTGCTCAGTGATGCACGCTGCCTTCTTGTAAGAGTAAATAACTGTGAAACAGCCAAGTCCATTTCTACTTCTCATTTAGTTTGTAATCAGCAAAATTCACTTTGGCTCATTAATTCTCAGACAGTCTGGATATTGGCAAATATTCTCAAGCTGTGTTTTTTCATCATATTAAAAAGAAATACACAGTCCATTTCTATACACATGGAAAATGGATATGGTGTTACACATCTGCAACAGGCAGCTAACGCAAGACAAAAATTAATTAACATAACTGATGGTCTTGCTAATGAAAGTCACTTAAATAGTGTTACAACCATTCTATTATAAGCATTCACAAACACTAAATAGGGAGTAAAAAGACAACTATGTTGAGGTGTGTGAAATCAAGTGGAGGACAGCTGAGTCATAAACTGACATACAGAGAGGTAAGGAGATGGAGAGAGAGAGAATATAAAAGGCCACAGACAGGGAAAGAAAAAAGACGTGTCACACACCTCTCTGTCTAGGCCTGCTGCCACTGTTATGATGCCTCCTGTTTTATTGTTGATGGTGAACATGTTGGAGGTTGGACTCTCTGGATTCTGAGACAGGATCTTGTAGCGCAGCATGCCATTAGCTGTTTTGGGGTCATCTTTGTCAACAGATGTTACTGTCATAACAAACGTTCCTAATGGATAGAAAGACAGACACAAGTTACAAATACAGGCACAATTATGATAAATACTTTCCTGTCATCTATCCATTCATTTCTTATTTTATTGGTAATCAAAAGACATGACAAGTTTAGTGTAAAGTGCTATACTGGACCTTATCAGATATAACATTTTAATATAGACCTCTGATGTTCTTTCTTGTGATCTTCAAAAACTACTGATAGCTTTACTACAGCAGAAGCAAAGTTAACAAAGTGGCCACCGCAGGAAAGCCATCAATGCTGTTTGATCTGCTAACACTATAGCAGCATGTGAAGCCGGAGGCTCAGACTACAGCCGATCGGTTGCTCATACAGTGTGAAGCTGTTGCTTGGCTTTATGGGGTGTATTACCTGGCTTGGAACCCTCTGGAACAGTGCCGTTCCAGATCTGATGAGTGAACTCGGGCCTGTTGTCGTTCATGTCGATCACATTGATCACAATGTCAATAGGGTTTTCTACCTGGTTGCCGTTCAGGTCCACTGCATGAGCTCTCAGCTGGAGGAAACACAAACACATCTGTACTGTGGAACTGTTGAAGCAAAGACGATTCTCAACCGTGCAAACAGTGTATTGGTGCAAACCACAAAGCACTCACTCAATGTCACCCATTAAACTGCTGTAATAATTAACTAAACTAAACCTAACTGAACATCTTTTGCTGTATGTAGAAGAACAGACATTTCAGAAAAAGCTCTTTATTCAGACCAGCGTGACCAAGGGAGGAAGTCGGTTTTCATAAAGAGCAAGTTTTCCCCACAACTAACTGTAGCATGTGCAAGGCAGAAGAGAAACTAATGATTAGATTTAGTCAGATACCTGCCTGAGTCGACAACAACACAAGCCTTTTAGTTGCATTTTTATGGGAGTCTCTTGAAACAGACACACAGTGTTTTTATTCAGTTCTGTTCTCTACACTGGGTCAGCACAGGTTCAGTTCTGATTTACAAAAACAACTCTGATCTGCCGCATCTTTGTTTTTTTTTTTTTTTTTACAGCTGCGAGGTTGTTTTCTTACCAAGGATTTCAATTCAGTGATGTATGTACTGTACTGTATTTACTGTATTTCAAAAATGAATAAGAGTAAAAGAGCGGGGATACATCAAATGTGCATGCCTCCCCATGCACCAGAGCTTACTGAAGGATTTGGTGAGTATGAAAATAAATAAAATTCTTCTCCTTTACAGTCACCAGACCTCTGCCCAGTTTCACACCTATGGAGGATTTTGGACCAACGTGTAAGACGATGCTCTTCACCCCCATCACCATAAGGCCGAATGATACAGTACAGACCTTCAGCTTCGAGTCTCTTTAGTGATGTCTTACTTTTTCTGATGCTATAGGTTTTTTTTTTGTTATGTCTGGTTATGTTTGTTTTTCTTTCTGTCTGCTGTAATTGGGCCCCACTTGCAAAAGGGATGGGCCCCACTTGCAAAAGGGATCTTGATCACAATGAGACTGTCTGACAAAATAAAGTCTGTACATAAATGAGGGAATATTTTATGGAGGAAAATGGCGTTCATCTATCCAATAGAGTTCTACAGACTTGGCAAGGAGCACTGAAGCTGTTCTGGAGGCTCGTGGTAGCCTGACTCCAAACTAAGACACTGCATGATAGTTTTCCCATTTCCATTTCATTTTGATTTTCCTGTGTGCGTGTGCGTCTGTGTGGGCCTTATGCACTTCAAGTGTAAATGAATAAATGAATTATACTGCATTTTACAGTGTTAAGTGGAAATAGTAAAAATGACAGGAAATAGGGAAACTATCAAACTCACACTAAACAAAAATAACTCAGAGCTGCATCTGTAAAGAGTTCTAGTTGTGAAAATCTTTAATGACCTTCAAAGATCACTTAAGTAGACTCAGATGAATGAGTCGAAATCTATTTTATTCCAACTGATACTGTGCTTGGTATGTGTGTTTAAGCACATGAATAAATAGCATTATAAACAAAGCTATATAATCTAAAGACCACTGCAATGTAATAAGAGAACCACTAATGAACAAAGCAGCTCTGGAGGTTATCGTAATGTATTCCGCACACACTCATTTCACTCAAAAACATGTTAAATCCTTTAAATTCCCAGACGGATAAGTCAAATATCCTAGGAGACCCCAGTCTTCATCGAGACTGAGGAGGCTACACATGACCCCCGAGCACGTGCCAACTGGCAAGAATGTTCAGCACCGCCAGACGGAGCACATTTTTCTTGATGAAGCAGACTGCAAGCACCATTTGCAAATGATTAGGATTTCTTCAAAGAGGGTTTTCTTTATAAACTATTCCGTGTGACTTACATGGAAGCTGGAGATGTGCTCTCGATCCAGAGGCTTGTTGACGGAGAGCTCTCCGGAGATCGGATCAATGATGAAGATTCCAGTAGGGGGCTGGTCAGCTCCGGGGCCGGTCACGCTGTATCTGAGGGACCGGTTTTTGTCGTGGTCCGACCGGATCTGTTGGTGGAAAAGATTTGTTAGTGAAACCTGGAGGTTGACATTATACTGACAGTTTGTTTTTATGATGTTTACTGCTGATATCAGTCTCTATATTTCCTATTTGATAATACTAACAACAATAATAATTCATCTTCAATTTTTAATTATTATATAGTGAAGCAGTAAATAGAGAATGGTCATCACAAGTTTCTAGAGTCAAAGGTAATTTCTCCAAAGCTATTCCATTTTTAACAGGAAACAAAAAATGCAGCAAAACCTTCACCTAGAAAATCTTTGGTAGTCAACTGTTTATTAATTTAGACATTCAACTTACTCTATACTGACTGACTTATTGACTTCTCATTTCAGCACCAATCAGAATCATCTAAAAATAGGCTGCTGTGTAAGTAAAAAAGTCCATATAAAGAGTGTGTGTGTCTGTGTGGTATTGAAGTTCTGTCTTAGCTGTTTGCCATGTAAGCTGAGACCCTCTGTGCCTACACCCTGGATCCATTTCTGAGCAAACAGAGTATTTCCTCATCCTGATATCATCCACTAAAGCCCAGAAACATTCCTTCTAATACGGCTAGATTAAATATAATACATACAAATAGCATGTAGAGGACTTAACACTAAGGAAGTCAGCTTAATACGCTGAAAAATAATCTGCTTCTTAGCTGTCCCGAGTATTGCTTGTCCTCTGTCAGCCACCCACACCCGGCGCTGACCAGAGAGTTGATGCAAATGAATTGGGCCCTGTGTGTCCTTGAGCCATGATAAAAGGAGTGTAATATCTCAACAGGCAACAATTGCAATGGTGAGCACTTCAGATTTCTCTCTGCCTCTAAATAATGCCAGGGTACATTGGTACCGACTGCTCCCTGAAACAAAAGATAAATAATACAGCGGGAAAAAAAGCCCTGACCTTTAGCAAAGTGCTGTAAATATGAAGCATTTTGTTGAAGGCATAAGTCTCATGTCTGTGACCCTCTGAGTGGGAGCTCAGGGCAGTGGGGACCTACAAGGTTGTCATATCAAGCAAAAGGCATTTTCTTTGAAGTTGTCAGACTGGTGGGTGTGTGTGCATGTGTGTGTGTTTGTGCGTATCTGTGGATGCAGGTGCTTGGACGAGCTACGTTACCCGGACAAGCTCTTGTGGGAATGGTCCTCGTGAGTTCTCCGGGACATTGATTGGGGGGATGACCCAGTCTCTCTTCATGCGTTTCAGTTGGCTGTCTGTGTTTCGCGATGGAAACGCTATTTCCTTTAAATCCGCAGACAAGGCTGGAGGAGCAGCAACGTCCTGGAGCAGTGAAAAGGAAATGATTTAGTTCAAAAGCTGGGCAGTGATCGCATCCATGCAGGAAAATATGAGTACATAAATCTTTAACCACGCTAGCGGCAGGGCTGTATGGATGGCAATGCTTGGTGGTCGTATGGACATTGATGGTCCCCAGAGGATGAATTTTCCTCAAGCATAACCATGTTGTTAAACATTTGTAGGTTTGAGAGAAATGTCTCTACAAACATTGAATGGATGACCATAACATTAGACAAACATTCATGTGCTCTTCAATATGAACTGTCATCATTTTGGTGATTACTTGACTCTTTATAAAGCACCATAACCAGGTGAAATATTTCATTTTATCCAATAGTTTGGTTTATGACTGAATCATTGAGGGAAAAAAAAAAAGACATGTAGTGTCACTTGTGTTTAGTGCTAATTATCTAATTAGCATGCTTATGTGCTACAGTAAGATGGTAGACATTATCCCTTATTATCACTGCAGGAATTAGCATTTAACTCAAAGCATCACTGTGCCCAAGTACAACCTCACATAACTTTGTCTCTTGGCCTTGTTATCACGTTTACCATGCATGAATGAAAGGCTGAATGTAACCGTTAAGCTTCAATCAACAGCAGCACATGCGAGCCCACATACTGAAGTGACAAAGAACAGTACTGTATGATGACCCATCCCTTTTAGTTTTACAAAAAGGAAATTGATGTGGTAATAAAAGGAAGCAGGCCGCTGTTTTCTGCAAAAGCCAATAGGCTCTTCCAAATGTAATTTAATACCTATTCAAAATGTGTGTTCAATCAAACCATTCTTTTATGACTTTCTTTGTAGCTTAAAATATCAATGGTAAAACATGTGACGATATGCTTTGAAACACTTTGGTGTGGCTACTGCAGCGGCCGCGCACCGCCAGCGCTGGTGCGCTTTAAATGGCAGACCTCTTCTTATGTCCTGATAAAATGCACCCACACAGACAGACCGGCTTCCATAATGGATCTGCCATCCTCCCTCGGCTGTAATGAATGAGATTTGAAACAAAGGAGGATGGTACCTGCAAGCCAGACACTAAACACACAGATGGCTCAAATTGCCTATGCCGCTCCAGAGACTGAGGAGACTGAAGCAGTGCCAGAGAAAGTTAAAATAACCTTGAACAAAACAAGGCAGGAAGGAAAACAGAAAAAAATATGTAAAATCTGTCAATGTCAATGAATGATAGCTGGGATTTCAATGGAGCTGCCACGTCCCTTGAAGTATCTTTCCTACTGTTGTCTGTAATCATTTAAATGCTGATTGGTTGTGAGGTTGTCAAGTCCTACAAAATACTACAAAGTCTCCTATGCAAACAGAAATTAATTACCACTTTGCCACCTTATAACGTGACCCATATCCCTCGCTTCCCCCTCCTCTAACATCTGGGGAGCTGTCGGAGAGCTTCCACTAATCATGTTTGAAATCCGATTATACTGCTTTCACACACTGGAAATGCAGAGAGGGAAGCGGACAGATAGCGAATGAGCATGCTTCAGAAATATCTATTACCCTATTAAAATGGGTGCGAGTGAGAGCGGTAATTATTTGCAACCTGTGTCTGGAATGATGAATGGCATGGTGGGTTTGTTCAGCCCAACACGCATCTATCTCTGGTGCACTGGAGGTCCGCAACCATCCACACTCTCTGAACCCCCTCCATCTTCTGACTGGGACTCTACTTCAGAGTCCAGGAGAGTGTTAGGCTGAGTGATGGCCTTAGCAGTTGTGAGTGTGTGGGAAGGATCAGACATGTGTGTATTTGCCCTTTTAGAGAAATTCTTTTCTCCTCACGGACTGCGGTAGAGCGAAGGTTCTGATAGACGTGGAAATGGGGGACGAGGACATTCGTGTTAATGAGGATATTGTTTGGTTGTCATTGATTAAAATGTTTCCCCAAGGCTGCCGCATTCATGGACTAATAAAAAATGTAATCGCTGATGTGATTAAGAGATGCGTGATGATTCATGACAATAATTATGCTGTGGGGAAGACAACCGCTCGTGACCTCATAAACGTGCAAGATACAGGAAAGTCAATCCCTGATTTCATTACGGACAAATCAGGGCAAACCCAACAGCTCTCTGCTGATACAGAGTATGGCTGCTGATGATGCGGCTCATAATTTGTATACACATATTTAGCCAATGTTAAGTTCTGACTTTTATTTAAAAACAAACAAAAAAAAAACTCTGCTGAAAGTCTATGTTTACCTGTTTGTGACAAGTATGCATTTGTCTTTGACCAACTGACAACGGTGACCGATGATATCATCAAAATCACATACCTGCAGGAGTCCCTATAGTAAATAAGCTTCAGTGGCTAACAATAATATCATTATAGACTACAAGCTTAATTTCGGCCCCAGCACTGACAGTAACATCACGCAACTGTCAGTGTTAACTTTTAATCTGAACCCGCATAAAATATTACACCCACCATTCCTGAGACTATCTGCTACGCAGCACATTTAGAAATGGCCTCTTGTGGCCATTTGCTTAAGTGTATTACAGGGATAAAAAAAGATGCACATTGGTCTTTATAAAACAAACATGATTATTGCATTTGGGGGTGTTCATTAAAACACAAGAAGGCTAGTGATCTCAAAACTTGCAATGATCATCAACAAATGCACATAAATGCTCATTTATAACCCTAGAGAATGGGTCATGATAGAGAGAAACATGCAAAGTTGAGAATAAGATTTGTGTGTGTGTGTGTGTGTGTGTGTGTGTGTGTGTGTAACGTCACTCCTGTAACGTTAAAGCTACAGATATTACCTAATTGAGCAGGATCACATAATCCACTGGCACTGAAGTTAAAACTTCTACATTAACACAACCTCTTTACATTAACACAGCTTCTTTTTCATTTCTTGGTTACAGGGCAGGATAGTGCAGTGCTTTGCTCTTCCTCTGATCCTAAGCCAACCACAATGTTGACGTACGAGCACATGGTCATTCTAACTAATTGCAGATGACTGCACAACACGTCCAGCGGAACGGCTGGAGCGGCACTCTACAGCTCAGACAGATGCTTCCCGTCTTCCACAGCACTGAAAGAGGTGCGTCCCCTTTTGGATGATAAGGCAATAACCTCACAATCACGAGGCACGTTCACTGAAATCAACTTTATGAGGAGCTATTTTGCATCTGCTCTTGCTACCCATTGACCGTGTTGAGTATATGTTTGTGCTCCTAGTAAACTGACACATTAAGTTTTAATTAGCAAGCATCCATCCAGTCTCTCGGAACACCTGCTACAATTTAGGAAAGTAGTCATCTGTGAATGTGCAGTATGCCTAATAAGCGTAAGTTATTTTATGCGAGGGGAGAATTGATCATTCCACCTTTCTATCAGTCAGACAATCCACAAACAAGTAAAAAATGTTATGGAAGTGGCAAGGGTATATTCACCTGCTGGCTGGATTGTGTGGAGGGCGTCAGCCTGACTTGGGTCACCCATTGCTGCTGAGTGGTGCTGTCACTGGCCCTGATCAGCAACGGTGAGGCAGGGAGTGTAGAGAGCTGAATACTCCTGGCAGCATAAACTACTCCATTGGCCTCTATCCGGAAGTCAGATGGGTTACTGCATTCAAACTGGACCGGACCACCTCGGCCACAGCCGACAAACCTCACTGCAAAAGACAGACAGATTTAAGTCAAATAAATTAGCCTGACAGTGAGAGAGAAACCAAGAAGAAGAAAAAAAAATAGTGATAGAGACACAGGAGGTGGAAGACAGACAGACACGCAGACAGACAGAAGGTCCACAAAGGTTTTCTGATTCTCCTTCTCGCTCATACATTATTCACTTCAAGCTGTGCCCCAAAGGTATTGCTCAAAACAGGTGCAGTGGAGGAGAGAGTTGGAGGGAGAGAAAACTGAAGAAAAAAGGGATGTGTGCCCCTTAAGGGCTATTAAACAAGAACCCCAAAACCCAAAGCATTACACTTAAAACTTGATGTGTAAATTAGACTGTCAAAAAGCTCCGCTGTGTTTGGGTTGGAGAAAATAGATACCACATGTATAAACATATTTAATCCTGCTAGAGAAGTCATTGTATTTCCTGCTAAGGCCATTGCATGCTAGCTTTGTCCCCCATGACATACAGGGATGCCTTTTGCGGATGACTACCGATCCTTGGCTCCTCGAGAGACAGAAGTAAGTGCGTGTGATGTTTATTTCATCAGCGTGTTCACACAGAAAACGCACCGAAACTCACTCACACGCGCATGCATGCACTGCAGACAGGTGGCTCAGGGGAAGGGGAGGCTCGAGTCCCACCAGTGCCTCAGTGGCAGTGGTACAACACCAGTTCATGTTACAAGTGAGTGACAGTACAGCACAGCTCAACGTGGCTCCTACGTGTACGCACACACACACTAACACCTAAGACCTTCACTGTATGATCCTTTGTGGATGTTGGATGTTTCCCTGGCAACCACCCCCCCACAGAGATCACAACGCTACCATATATCGTTTGTGTGGAGGCTCTGTTGGTGCTGCTTTGAATTATTAAAGGAGATGTGGAATTACTTAACAAAAGCCTTGAAGGAGGGTGCCTAATCTTCCTTTGTGCTGCTACCTTGGGGACCCACTGAGTATCATCTGCACTCTGAGCACATTGAGTTCCTCTGGGCTTGGGGAGAGGATTCAGTGGAAGTCATAAGTTTAACCCCGAGGCTTAATTTAATAGTATCACAGAAACACATGCAATCAATTGTCCTAAAGTGCACCATACTCTACTTCTAATAAATCGGTCTGCGATGACAGGGGTGAATTTAACACTTTGCTTGTAACGGCGGACGGGGCAGATGTTTTCAGGTAGATGCCCTTGGTCCAAGCACTGACAAAGATGTACCTGTTTTCTTAGTGAGAAGCTAAGGGCAGAAAGGCTGAAAGCAACACAGCAGCAGGGAAGGGAAGGCGAAAAAGATTTTTTCTTAAAAATGAAAAACTATTATTCAGAGGTGAATACGGCTAAAGAAAACATTGAAAAAGAATCTAAATACAAGGATAAGCATCCTATACAAACTAGAAGCAGGGTGCAAGCGAAAGAGACAGAATGAATCCAAAGTATGAGGTCGCCAAAGGAAAGTTTGGAAACTGACGTGCAGTGTAATCGCAACGTATTCATCCTAATGAATGAAAATGCAGTGTTGCTGTACTTTATCACAAGCCAAACAGGGAGAACAATTCTTCTGCAAGGACCGTGTGCTGCAGCTACAGCTAAAAGATTTAAACACTGACAAAACAAGAAAACTGCACTGCAACTGGAATTTTCTCTTCTTTTTTTAACCTGATGAATTGCAATTCATCTAAATATTGCTTAACAGCGCCCAAGGTGAAATAACATTGCAGGAGAGCCAGCAGTTCCAATAATGAAGATAGAAGATGACAAGATCTTTCTTCTATACTGGAATACGCTTGATATTGACCATCTCCTTCCTGGCTGTCTTTGTTAAATTATCCTTGACCAATTAGTTTTTTTTCCTCTTTGAACCTGGAAAAGCTGACATCAGATAGATGACCTTCTCTCTCTGAAGGTTTTGCCTTAAAGCCAGCCGTCTGTAAACTCAAAGCCTTCAGGCAATCACCAGCCAGCCCAAGTCAGCAGATCCTCAGACAGAGGGAGAATACAGAGTAAGAGACTGTCAAAATAACTCACAATAGAGCAGAAGACAGTCGAGAGATTTAAGAATCTCACTTCGAGGTGGATAATGTCTCACTCACACGCTATTCTGATTGAGGTGCTAGTACTAAATTATGTGATCAAGCAAATATAAATGGTTATGATAAATCAATTATCAGAAAATTAATTATTAACCATCGACTATTGTGATAATGAATAATCATTTAAAGCTATTTTTGTTTCAGAAATGGCTTAAACAATAATTCAGTATTAAAATTGTAGTAGCATAATAGTATGAAGTATTGTAAAAGCTTTTGATGGCATCTCAAAAATGAAAATGCACTGCTTTCTCTATTTCATATCATTGTAAATGAAATATCCTCAAAGTACAGACTGTTGGTTGAACAAAACAAGTTATTCGAATTGCTGTTGTCATTCTCACATTTTTTTTGATATGTTGCAGGTCATATGTGTAATGATCAAGAAAATGACTGATTATATTAGCTCATAATGAAAACCATAATTGTATAAATAAGTGGAATTTGAAAGAGAAATACCCCTGTAGGTATAATGTTGTTGATGGTTAAAGGGTTAATAATAATGTAAATGATTAATAGGATGTGTCAGATGTCCACTTCTGCATTCTTCTAGCACAGTACCACGATGGCCATTTCCTCTCTCATTTTATTTAGGGGCATTCCAGTCAGCATTTTGTCAATGAGAAATAACAGGAAACCAATAATGTTATGCAGACTTGTCTGACCTCAAAACAGTCATACGCTATACACGTCAGTCTGGCTCAGCTAGTTTGATTCAGAATTTAAGTAGTAAAATTGTATGCTTGTTCCTCATACTTATTACTGCTTTAAACCATCACTCAGTGCATTTAAACTACAGCCCATGTGTTTCCATTTTCTGTCCAACCGGCACTTTTGATTTTATATTTTTGTGAACGCTTGCAGCACAGTACTTGACAGCAGCGTTTCCCCCTGTGAGTTATTTTAGCCCAAGCCTCTTGTTGAGCTGAGCTCCAGCTCTTTAACATTGTCTGAAAGTTGGCCATCAGGACACCTCTGAGAGGCCCTGCAACAGTCAGCCCCCACGGCAATCGCTGCACAAACTCCCAGCAGGCACGACCATTTCCAATGATAATGAATGAGAATGTCCAGCATGTGTCTATTCATTTATCAGACACACTCTGGTGGCTTATAAAACCACAGAGCCACAGAAATGTGTAGTGTAGCAGCGCTCACACCCTGGCTGCTGCAACTCATCTATATCTAGATGCATTAGCTCCCCAAGGAACAGGGCTACAAGAGATCTTAGTTGCCACGCCCTATCAGACATGTCGTCATGGGCACAATGATAAAGGCCTTTGGTTTGGATAGAAATGCCGATGCAGCAGAGGGGGACTGGGGGTTGGGGGTTAAAAAAAAATAGGTGGGGTGAGAGAGAGAGGGAGAAACATGCCTGTCAGCAGAAAGACCCGGCCAACTAATGCCCTGCACCGGGGGGCCCAAAATTACCTCCGACTCAATGATCCTATTCACGGCTTAGATGCCCCCCCCCCCCTTACTGACAAGCAACACAAAAACCCCGGCTAACCTCTCCGTAGCGCCAGAGTGCCTCTCTATTGTCTGCGCCATCACGTGATAACTCTAACTCAGACAGACACAAATAGTTAGAGAGAGATAGGGAGAGGCAGAGAGAGAGATACATTTAATTTGGAACATGGAATGTGACTGCACAGAGGCAAAGAAAAAGTTCCACAATCACACAATCAGCTTCGGCGCCTGCCTGCCAAATACACTGGCTGCATGTGAGCAGGCTGAAAGTCCCTCTAATGTAGTGCAAATGTGACAAGACTGAAACCTCTCATGTGAGATCATCCCAATATACCATCATTCATTTCTGGGAAGTGAGGTCACTGACAGCTGAGAAATACTCAGCGTGGGTGTTTCATCAGTAGCCGCGGATAAATGCAGACCCAAGCAAATACCCCGATGGCAAACCCAACCCTCACAAACGGTACAGCACCCCTGACAAAATGCATTATTCACAAATGAATGTGACCAGGTTTAGCAGAGTGGCCTGCACTGCGATGAGACAATGCAATATGAAGCAGAGGCTCCAACCTGAATGTGCTGCGTGAGACACCCATTCCAGCACCACTGTTTATAAGATCCTGTTAAGCCCCAGTGGAGCTCACACTCTAGTACTTCAATTCAAACTGCTGTGATATGAAATTCTAATCCTGATCAAAATTGGAGAGAACATGCCAAATTAAGGTCAACATTCTTCAACAGCATGTATTCTTTGTGCCTGGCCACAAAAATATCCTTCACCACATATTCTGTAATTGCCCAATTATTGCACAAACTGCTAAAAAAAGAAGTACAGTAATGTTTTTTTCAAGCTAAGGTGGCTGCTTGCTATGCATAACTGTGTATGTATATGTTGTTTTGTCCCTCTAACTGTACTTCTGATGCTCTTATTATGAATGCATATTCTACAGCTTCAAGGCTAGTAAGTGAACAAACACCATTGTGCAACTTATTACATCCTATTCTTCACAATTATGGCTATTTCCACATAGATGCCTAAAATGTAAGACTATTTTTTAAAACAAGCCCTCTGATGAAAAACGATAGTTTAGTTGCTCTCTGATGGGATGCAATCAATAAACACCCTATTTACAATTTTTAAATGTGTAATTTAAAAACGGCAATCAATTGCGTCGAGAACTAAGTCAATAAATCTGGGGTTGTGGAAACATCATCGATCTTTTTTTAATAAAATAACCAGCACCGGTAAAAGGAGCAGTGGTGGTACTCCATATGACACTGTGTTCCACTACCAACACAATCCTAATTTATTTAAGGAAGCTGAGATGCAGAGATGAGATGGATGTATATTTCTGTTTTCAGAAAATACGCTATTCTTCAGAGAAAGTAAACTGTTTGTAGCTAAAGCTTGGATCTGGGAATGATGATACTGCCTTTTGCCAGACTAAGCCCTTGAAGGCGTTTTACTAATGCACCGCACTTCAAACGCGTAAAGCTTTCCATGCATTTATAGCTCGGCCTAAAATATGTAAGGGATTTGCATGAAAAAAACGTGCAGTGTTTGTACTCTGTTCAGTGTCTCTAGCAATTAAGAAAACTAAAGAGGAATTGCATCAGAGCATAAAAACATTTAACAAGCAGCTGGCTCATTTTCCTAGCTTGATTGCAGTGACCATTCCCCCAACACTTGGTTTGTTTAGTTTGTGCATATTGTTGGAGTTATTTTTCCTTCCTAAAACTGAAGGGGCCCTCAAAAACGTATTGATACTACCTTTCCTTATCACACACACCCACATTGGTATACACACTGAGAAATTTAAGTAGCATGGTCGTCTGAGCGATTATAGCCATATGAGATTTTTTTTAAGCTCCCTTGATCTGGCAAACTGGCCCTTAAGAGAGGGAAACTGTTTTCATTCGTTCGGACGTGCTCTCTCTTTTCTTTTTACACTTGCATTTATATCACATTTGCACATGGTCAGTTGCTCTCCCCGAGCACATAAACCAAGCTTGACAACCACTGTATCTGAAGGACAATTACAAGGTAAGCGGACCCCCCCACCATGGAAGGAGTCACCTCCGTCTCTTTTAAAGTGCCAAAGCTTCTCCCTGTTCCTGTACAAAGGTTATGTGTGGTGTGATGATCAGCCTTGAGGAAACTACTATTACCCTCTCCACTGGCTGTCCCATGTCTACACATCAACTACATGCTTAGGAGACACCTGCTGAGTTCTGACTGAACGAAAAGCTGGCCGAACGCACCCAGCCTCTGTGATCTAACTAAACTGACGTTTAGTAAGAGCCTCTTATTCCAGTGGCAAAACAGGTTTCTCTGCGCTGAATAAAATGCATGATGACAGTTGGGCTCTTTTAAATAAGTAATATTTGGCCTTTGAAAATTAGCAATCTCAATGGGTTGGTAGTGAAGGGAAAGCGCAGGGAACATCACAATTATTCTTGGGCCTTTGTTGGGTAAATGAAATGATTCTGTGTTTTCCAGTACAATGACAGCCGAGCATTGTGTGGATTACTGTGTCACTGGAGCCAAGAGCTGATAAGGCTAAGCTACATCCTTCTGCAGTTATCAGCGCATAGCTACTAGGATTTTGTTCTACGAGCTATTGAGACAGGCAACTTGATGCAGGGGCTTTAAACTGACCACATTACCAGGGTGTCAAATTCAAGCTCTTTATGGGGTCTTTCAGAGAATCTCTGTGACCCATGCTCATGCTTACAGGTGAAACTCTTCAGGAAAAGCATTACATTAATATGCTGGTAAATCAAGCTACTAGAAAGAAGCTGATAAGCTTTCTTATCAGGTACTTTGCTTTCCAGTATGTTTCACTGTCCTTTCTCCTTCAAGTTCAAAGGACGATAATTGATACTTTGTGAAGAAGGAAAGTTATAATTACCGTAACTATGATGGGGCTAAATGGTAGGTAAATGTGACCATATAATACCAACGTGGTCTCCTGTCTCTAAATGTTTAAGCCTGCAGTCTACAACGCCCAGTTGGCAGAACCTCTCACATGTAAATCAGGGTCCTATGAAATGAGGTGTTGAATTTCATGACCATAACAGCAATTCTTTGATCTCCTTCTGTCCTCCCATAAAAAAGGTCACAGGTTTTTAAATTGCTCTCTATACCCTAATTTACCTTATAACTGCTTGCTCTGGTCACTTTGTTCAGTCTACAAAGGCTTTAATGATTAACGGAGGGGAGGAGAGGGGGATGGAGAACAAAAGCAGGTAGGGGCAAAATAAAGCAATCTGTTTGAGGTTGGGAGGCCAGAGGCGGGCTGAGACACTACGATGTCTCTTAGAAATCAGACTGTGAATAATAATCCATTTAAGGTGTCCACATGCATCATTTTTTATTGTTTCTGTATTACAGAGATCGTTCGCTGGTGACCGCACACCGCAGTAATACACATTTTAGGGAATGCTCCACTGCACCGTGCGTCCATCTCTGCTGTGTCATGGTTACAGCGCTCGGGCACTTTCGACTGGACAGAAAGTTGACTCATCTCTAAAGGTCTCATTGGGTGGGAAATAACCATAAATAGCACATATTGATTGCTTTCATTCATTGTGCATCTTCTGTGGTGAAAACAAAGAAACTACTTAAAAGAAAGACCAAGTATTATGCACAGATTCACTCAGAAACCTGAGTTTATTTTTTAATTGCAAAAGCCATTTCATCACTTTTATGTATTTTTGTATGAAACGTTAGCTTGGAAGACAGCTTGAATTGAAAGTGTTGAAAGCTGTGTGGCAGACACAAGCTCATAAATGTAAATGCAAAAGTGAAGAGAGGCATACAAGTTTGTTTTTCTTGAAAAATATTTTGAGAGAGTCCAAAAGAAAAGAGATAAAGCCAGTGGTCCCAAGCTGAGCTGATGCTTTCTGAAGAGGCTGATCACGAGGGCTGGGCACTAAAACTGCCTCAGTGCAACCTGTAATGTGGCATTATTAGGTCTTTTTGATCTCAAAAGCGCAGACTCAAAGCTCTTTAGTGCTTCCCCTTGATCATTTCTGTCCAAATACCATCATAAAAATCAAAGAGACAAAGACGGAGGCAGTGACCAGTGATGAGGTAACCTCTGCTGACATGTTCACTGGGTCTTGTAAGACTTTTTAATCACAGCAGAGCAGAGTGGGTCCTGTCTCTGATTTGTTGCTGAGAGGAGAAACACAGAAATATATCTGCCTGCCCAGAACTGTAGAAATCATTGTTCCACAGGGACAATCATTATCCGGGGCTTTTGGTGGAAAACCAGAATAGAGTAATAACTATGCAATAATGTCAATGCGTCTTACTGCTTTCATTACGTAGAAAACTAATAACGTTAAATCGGGCATGGTTAGGCTGTAGGATCCAGCTTCACTGTCTCCAGATGTACTAAATATTATATGTCAAACACCGCTGGCCGATGATACGGTTCAGCATTGGCACAGTACTTTTCCCGTCCTAACTGAGTCAGGAGTGTGTGTTTATGGAAATTATATCAACAAACACTTAGAGGTTGTGCAAGGAGATACTCACTTATTTTAGAGAGATGAACTGTTATCACAACAAAAAAACACACGGTTGGTGTCTCTGCGGTTGAAGACGACTGGTGCCAGACAGAAATGCGCCAGTTTCTGTGTAAATGTTTACTAAAATGTTTACTAAAATGTTTTAGTAAAGGGTGGGAACATGCTGTATCAATCAAATCCTGACAGCTCACATATTTGTCATCCATGCAGTGAATAAGCAACAAACAGGAGCTGTGTCTTTAGCCACATTTTGGCATCTAAGCGGACAGCTTGGAGGATGGCTAAAGCTACCGATTTTGAGAAGTTTCAGTTCACTTTTGTATGTTCAAAGTCAGTTAAGACTGACCGGGCCTTTACTGGGAGAAAACAAATCAAACAGTTCATTAAAACTTTGATTTGCACTGGACAAAAGGTCATGCAAATTAATGTTCAAGAAGACAGAGTCATTTCCCCGGGAGATCAACCACCTATTTGTCCGTTATCAATTCTGATAAAAATTAACAAAGTCTAATATATGAACGTGATTAAATTCTTACAAATTGTCGTACCTCCTACGTCTCTGCTTGACATAGAGTTCATTTAATGCTGAAAGGGAGCAGATCCAGCCACCGTAAATAATAACCATTATGCGTGACAGGGCTAGGCGCCCTCTCATCACATGTGGCACGCCCTATGTATAGCTATGCAGCGGCACATGGATAATAATAATCCTCAAGTCTTAAAGTGCTTTCTGTCTGGTTATAAAAGTTAATGTTGATCGGCTCACTACAGTCAAACCCATTTAAACTTTCATTACATGGTACTGAAGAAGCCACATGAATGACCGGCCAAGGCAAGCTCAATAGCAGTGTCATCACGTGATATTCAAGGCAATGTAAAGAACTAATATGAATAATAATTTAATTTATTTTACACGCACTACTTCCTGCTATCTGTTTAAAGAGTCATATTCACACATTCCAGAGTGACTAGAAGTTAAGGCTGTCTATTATAATGGGTGTAAAAAACATTCTATGTATTGGAACTATATGTAGAAGACGTAAGTACAAGGTAAAATAGGAGGTCTAGCCTTGATTCATTCTCGCCTAATGTGTTGCCTCACTTGTTCAAGGTAGACTTCTGAGTACATTAAGTTTGATGACTTAAGCAAATTTATAGAAACCTCCCACTATGTTTAACCGGAGGTGAGATCTAATTTGCCAAAATAAACTCACACACTTCAGCAGATGGACCATGACCGGATAGAGTTGATATTTCTTTATGCAAATGAAAATTTCAGCCATTTTCTTGGCGATAATGACTCTATACTACTTAAAAAGAAAGTTGTAGGTAATGAAAAAGGCATGGTCCGTGCATCCTCTCTACCTACACAGGGAATAATACTTGCACCTGCTTTGCATTGCTCTGTTGTCAATCAAACCCATGCAAATGACTAGCTCAGGTAAAGACTGATGCGGTCCACTGCATCCAATTACAAACCTAACCGCACACACAAACATGCCGTTTCTGTTCATTTTTTCCCCCCTCGCCTTTCTTTTAACATGCACACATGGATGCGTGCACACACACGTAGTTTTCCTTTATCCTTGTGTGTGCTCAAAGCAGAGCAGTGCTGCAATTTGAGCCAGATTCAAAAAGTGGGAGGGATTTTATACAACACAGAGTGTCTGTGAAAAGAAAAAGAAGACAGGGAAAGATGTGATGCACTCACCTACGGTATGAGATGTAAAATAAAAGCTGTAGAAAGATGCATGGGGATCTGGACCAGTGCTGGGGCCATTATGTCATGTGTCGCACAGTCACAAGTTCACGCTGAGATTTTGAGAACAAAGCTAATGGAATTCCTGCTTCTGTGCTTTTTCCTTTGGAGAAGTCGGGGCACGGGGAGAAACAAGGAGAAGGCATCTGAATCCTCTTTGGCTGGGAAACAAAGCGGCAGACAAAGGAAGATGAGGCTGTCAGCCTCTGGAGAAGACTATTATACTGTAAGATAGGGGCTGCCTCTGTATCTCTCTCCAAGTAAAGAAAAATCCTCCCTGCTGCTTATAACAGCCTCTGCCATGTAAAGATGTACATTTATGTGGTAATTATTTATGACACACCTAGCAGGGTGGGTTGAGAAATTTATGTTAAATAAAAAAAAAAAAAAAGAAAAATGAAAGGAGGAGAATGAGGGGGAAAAAATACTCTTTTGCTGAAGAGGGCATGAGGACATTTAAAGCTTCCATTCGAGCTAAACAAAGCGAATGAGTCATTGCGGTGGGCAGCCCATTACAGTCACAGCTACCAACCATTATGCTCATTTTACTCACTTGCCCTATGCCACACATCACGAGACACACACACTCTCTCTCTAAACCCCTTCATAAGAGCACAAACAAACCAACATATGGAAAAACCCCAAGGCTGTAGAGTCACCTCGCTTAGAAACCTGCCTCCTCTGAAAGGTTGGGGAGGAGTGAAAATGTATGAAAAAAAATCAAAATTCTTCAAAACAATGACAGCAAGGAAAAAGAAGCTTCTTCAAAGAGAGGGATTAGGGCAGCTGCCAATACACAGGGTGTGCGCATTTGCCATTGCACGTTTGAATCAATACGTGTCAAATTCTGCTTGAAACACAATTAGCCCCTGCTTAAAGAAAAAGACGAAAAATACACAGAGGGAAGATTAAAGACAAGCCCAATGTTCCCCTCAAAAGCTTTTGCACTGAACACATACACAGCTTTTCAGACACATGACAGCTTGTTATGTGCTGCTCCAGTCAAAGAAAGCAAACAGCGAGGATAGCGCACATTTGTGCAAATTTATAAACGCTGTCTTAATGTGTCAACCAAGCTTATACCTTTGTGCTGCGTTGGTTCCTCTAGATATCGAACAATACCCAAGCTTCCCGCTGCATCTCGCCAACAAACCCACCCTGACCTGCTTGACCCTCCCCCACACATAGTGTGAGCTCAAAAGAGATCAACTGAGTGGAATACAGAAAGGGGGGGAAGCCTGTTATTCTATGGAAGGGTGGTGGAATAAAATCCATCAGTGCGAAGCAATTAATGTCTGTAACTGAAGGCTGAGTGAATCATCTTTTCAAAATTGATGCACAAAACTTGTAGAAAGAAGACAAAGAAATCCATTTAAAAGCTTCTTTTTCGATTGCGTCCTGTTCGTAGACTTTAAGAACTTGAGTTGTTTATCCGAGTTGGATGGAAAGTTGGTATGTGGTGCGATACAGACATCTCCTGCACAACTCCATTATTGATCCCTGTTACTGTTTTTTTTTTTTTTTGTCTTTAATGCAGAAGTTCAGCCTCTGACGCTAAATGTGGCATCAATTTGTAAGAGAAACACATCTTTCTATTTGGGCTGCTCACTATATATACAGTGGGGCAAAAAAGTATTTAGTCAGCCACCAATTGTGCAAGTTCTCCCACTTAAAAAGATGAGAGAGGCCTGTAATTTTCATCATAGGTATACCTCAACTATGAGAGACAAAATGAGAAAAAAAAATCCAGAAAATCACATTGTCTGATTTTTAAAGAATTTATTTGCAAATTATGGTGGAAAATAAGTATTTGGTCAATAACAAAAGTTCATCTCAATACTTTGTTATATACCCTTTGTTGGCAATGACAGAGGTCAAACGTTTTCTGTAAGTCTTCACAAGGTTTTCACACACTGTTGCTGGTATTTTGGCCCATTCCTCCATGCAGATCTCCTCTAGAGCAGTGATGTTTTGGGGCTGTCGCTGGGCAACACGGACTTTCAACTCCCTCCAAAGATTTTCTATGAGGTTGAGATCTGGAGACTGGCTAGGCCACTCCAGGACCTTGAAATGCTTCTTACGAAGCCACTCCTTCGTTGCCCGGGCGGTGTGTTTGGGATCATTGTCATGCTGAAAGACCCAGCCACGTTTCATCTTCAATGCCCTTGCTGATGGAAGGAAGGTGGTTTTCACTCAAAATCTCACGATACATGGCCCTCATTCATTCTTTCCTTTACACGGATCAGTCGTCCTGGTCCCTTTGCAGAAAAACAGCCCCAAAGCATGATGTTTCCACCCCCATGCTTCACAGTAGGTATGGTGTTCTTTGGATGCAACTCAGCATTCTTTCTCCTCCAAACACGACAAGTTGAGTTTTTACCAAAAAGTTCTATTTTGGTTTCATCTGACCATATGACATTCTCCCAATCCTCTTCTGGATCATCCAAATGCTCTCTAGCAAACTTCAGACGGGCCTGGACGGACATGTACTGGCTTAAGCAGGGGGACACGTCTGGCACTGCAGGATTTGAGTCCCTGGCGGCGTAGTGTGTTACTGATGGTAGCCTTTGTTACTTTGGTCCCAGCTCTCTGCAGGTCATTCACTAGGTCCCCCCGTGTGGTTCTGGGATTTTTGCTCACCGTTCTCGTGATCATTTTGACCCCACGGGGTGAGATCTTGCGTGGAGCCCCAGATCGAGGGAGATTATCAGTGGTCTTGTATGTCTTCCATTTTCTAATAATTGCTCCCACAGTTGATTTCTTCACACCAAGCTGCTTACCTATTGCAGATTCAGTCTTCCCAGCCTGGTGCAGGTCTACAATTTTGTTTCTGGTGTCCTTTGACAGCTCTTTGGTCTTGGCCATAGTGGAGTTTGGAGTCTGACTGTTTGAGGTTGTGGACAGGTGTCTTTTATACTGATAACGAGTTCAAACAGGTGCCATTAATACAGGTAACGAGTGGAGGACAGAGGAGCCTCTTAAAGAAGAAGTTACAGGTCTGTGAGAGCCAGAAATCTTGCTTGTTTGTAGGTGACCAAATACTTATTTTACCTGAGGAATTTACCAATTAATTCATTAAAAATCCATACAATGTGATTTCCTGGATTCTTTCCCCCCATTCTGTCTCTCATAGTTGAAGTGTACCTATGATGAAAATTACAGGCCTCTCTCATCTTTTTAAGTGGGAGAACTTGCACAATTGGTGGCTGACTAAATACTTTTTTGCCCCACTGTATATATATATATAGTATATATGAGTATGAGTATATGCATGACTTCTTTTTTATTTCTGAGCAGAAGCAATTTGACACAATCCAACCCAACAAATTGACGCACTGCACTGGAGTCTCGCCTTCACATAATGCAGTGTGAGATGCATTAAAACTATTTGATAATTACAAAAACTTTTCCATTAAAAAAAGGCCTGTAGAAGTGGAAACATCTATGCAAGTTGGTAATCTGCAACACTGAAATGTGGATTCCATTGGTTTGTATAGAGAAAGAATGAACGTGGTTTTCCTTATGTGAGCAAAATCTGTCTCAGACATTACAAATAGAAACGGATGTAACAGTCCCTGAACTGTTGCGGTTGTCTGGTGCAAACATCAGGTGTGAACAATTAGTCTTGGCACGGGTCCAGCACCAGGAAGTGTCTCCTCTCACATGTATTATCTGTGTTAAGGGAACAGTAGAGCACTGCCATGTGGGGAGCGCGGCTGTGTGACTGGACTCCGTGAGAGGAGAGCCCTCTTACTCCCATGTAATCAGCTGAACTGAGTTGGGTTCAGAGAGGGATCTGTGCAGCTGTGCTTTATTACAGACACAATGAGTCCCAGATTAGGGGAACTGGGAAGGAGGGGGGGTAGAGGATTGCGGGGGAAGGAGGAGGAGGAGGAGGGGCAGCGGTGGTGGTGGGGGGTGAAAATGACTCCAAACACATCTGTCCTCAGTTTGTCTGCAGCTATAACACCAAACCACAAGCATGGCCATGTACAAATCTGTCTCCGCTTGGAAAGGCCGCCTGCGGAAATGTTTCCAGACCTTGGGTTTTTTTAACGCGAGGACCTGTGGGAATAGTCTGTCGCCCCGCAGTGATAGCAGTGTTCGTCAGGGTCACACTAACATCGACAGCGGTGGCAGGAACAAGCAGGTGGCGCAAACATGTGAATCAGCGCAGACAGCTTCTGGTGTCATCTCTGTGAGCGTCTCAAGGAAACGATCAGAAGTGATTTTTTTTTTTTTTTTTATGAGAGAACGATGTGTGCAGTTTTCCTGCTGATTTCATTTTCTCTATTGCTTCGCCTTGAAGTGTCACAGTGACAGCCTGATGTGTCATTAAGCAGTGTCATTGCGGTCCATTTAGACAATGTGCTTTACAGCTTCCAAATGCAAGCGATCGTGGCTCCACCACCTGAGTCACCCTAACCAACCCAGAAAGAGAAGGAGAGGGAGACAGACAAGAGAGAGAGGAGTGGGGTGCTATGTTTGGCCAGTGCTCTCCCATCATTCTGCTTCAGTGGAAGCTCTCAGGTAAACAAAAAAGAAAATGCAGGTTCACAGCGTGTTATGCCAACAGAGGCAATATTCACCAGAAAGACATCCCACTACCATTAGGGCTTACTGGAAAGCCTTTCTATCCTCCTTAGAACAGCTTAGGCGTAAGGAGTGATTAAACATCAAACCACACTGTTGCACCCTAATCCACCTCCCAGTTCCCGATGTGCCTCCTTGTTTGTCTAGCTTTCTTCCTTCACGTATACATAAGTAGAGACAAGATGATTCCTGACACTGTTGAGAATTAATCCCACAATAAGATGTTTGAAAAGTGGCAGTGAGACTTTGTTCCACAGTTTCAAAGAGTTGCCTTTGTTGCAGTTTACGTTTTACAGATAAACGAAAAAGCTAAGGGCTAACTTCACGGCGAAATGTAATTTGGGTTTTGATCGGACATTGATCAGCTTTTCCATTACTGAGGAAGGGCTGAAGTTGGGGGAATTTAAAGTTGGCAGCAACTGTCCAGCAAACACATGATACATGGAGGGGTGCAGAACCGCTTCTTTGTTAGTCAAGTCAGAGGATTAAATTGTTCCTATTTTCTATAAAGTTCCTCTGCTGGGCCTGAAGGTACAAGAACAGCAATTCCAGAGACTGGAATTGATCCCATATTTTAAAAGCATATGAACAGACCAACAGGAATGATGGGGGCCGCATCACTTGGTCTGTGGCTGGTTTTATTACTTACACTGCTTTTCATCTAGGGTTGTTCTTCCCTCTTCTTCACATGTCTCCCATTCACTGGAATGAGCAAAGGAATTGCGTTTTTTTCTGGCTTAATCTCATTACTTTCACTGGCTGATAAAACTCTGCGCTAAAAGTGAGCTTGTTATTTATTGTTCTGAACAGTCTATCGGCACCAGGTGTGTGAGCATGCCCAGATGGAGGCGGGGATTTAGACGAGCAGTCCAGGGGTGATAACAATAATAATAATAATAATAATAATAACCTTTTATTTTTGTTCATATCTTCTGCAGTCAGGTGTGGCGCAGCTGCTTATTAACCAATATGATCTCCTCCACTACTCTATTTCCTCTAGGACCACCCTGGACAGATCAGGCAATATACATGGACACCCAAGATGTACAGCCTAATAACTCACATTATATGAATTCAATAACATGTCTATAGCCCTGCATGCTTGTTGATGGGAGCAGTAAAACAAACTTTAATATCCCAGTGTGTTAGAACTGTTAATGATCAGCGCTGAAGGCAGTTAGGCTGTAACTCACTGTCCACGGCCACCTCAATGCCAATGCAGACTGTAATTCTCATGCTAACACTATACATGAACAGTGAAGAGATGTCCCCTCCACTGCGCCCATAAATAACATCCACTTGATGTTTTTACAAGCTTACCACTTTAGTGACGTCAGTGCTGAACTTGATTCCTAAAACTCGCCACACTGTCTGATTCACTAACCCCCCGATTGTTTTCTCAGGAAAGACACTGACCACTTCTGAAGGTTATCCATCAGCGTGCGATTTGGCATCGGAGGGCAAATAATTAGTTAGCAGAGGTGGAGCTTTGGCAGGGCTGACGAGCGCAGCAAAATATGGCAAACATGGCATGCTATGAGATCACAGACCGCCAGCCAGCTGTGTCTGTTGATGCCGTTGAACCCTTTCAAGCCCCTTCAACATATGGTTTGAATCAAGCACATCAGAGTCATACTGAGTTTTGAAAACAAGCAAAAGTTGCCTATATTTGCAAATGCTGGATTAATTAAAAACACTGAGAAGCACATCATAAAATGCATCTCGACATGCAGGGATGCTGACACTGTACTTACGTGACCGCATAATTCAAAAGCACAATTCAAAAAGAGGGGGAAAAAAATTCCTTGTCCAAAGTATTTCAATGTAATCCAGCAACTGCTTTAAATTAGAATCTAAACAGCATTCGACTATGAGGTTCACTGTAACTCCACCATCCCATGCACTTAAAATCAAGGATTTGACTATGTAATGAGGTGCTGAAGTATCTAGACACATTTTTCCACCTCAGAAAATACTGCTCAGGTGAGACATATTTAAGAAATCAAAGTGGTTTCAATTAAATACAGCTGCCACAGCCCATTTTCATCTCTTCCCACCAGAACTCCACACCACCTCATGCACATGTTGAGACGTAGAAACGCATTAACCCAACAGCTACCAATCATGTAGAAGGAAGACTTTACTGCATCTTTAGTTTATTGAGTTTGAAGGCCAACCCTTTCTCTAATGCATTTTTCTGTTAATACGTATGTCATTTTATTCAACAAAATCAAAATAAAAGCAGGGTAAAGGTGCAAAAAGCACAATACTCAATACTGAGAGCCATTAACCCTGGACACAAAGGCAGAGAAAGACTGGTTTTCAGTCTGTGCTTAAAAGTACACACAAGATGTCTAATTTTGGCTTGCTTTTCTTGGGAGTATATTTAAAAAACCAGTCACTGATTCGAAGGTCACCATCCCTTTGACACTCAGAACCAGAAAATGGAGCAGATACCGAACATAGGTTCAACCCTCTCATCACATCTAAACCTTATACAGCAACTTATCTTCACATCAGTTAAAATGGTTGTTTATTTGATCTTGTCACTTAGATTTATTTCCTTTGTGGCTGACATAAATAGAAGTTATCACCAGTATACAATACAGTAAGGTTACAGTAACAACATACATATTATAGTAACCATTTTGTTATACTTAACTTGCAATAGTTTCATGATAATGTGTTCACTACCTTAGAAAAGTCACATTCGACTCGTTCGCACTGATGACGACAGTATTTTCCCGGATGGTTTAGTTGATGTGAAATGTAAAACTCCTAAGACCAAGAATGGTCAGTTGATACAGTCTGATACAGTCTGGGAAAGGGCGTTGTCCATGAACCTCAGCGTGTTGCTCCATCTTGTATTACACATCCCCCCCATCCTTTGTGCACAGGGACAATAACAGCGTTTTGTAGGGGGGGTGACTGCAGGGCTGACGAGGGGGGTGGGGGGAATCTGGTTACCTTCCCAACCATTGCCATAACAACATATGGGGGAAGCTCGGTTACGTGACAACAGGTTCATCTTCCTTTATTTCTCTCTATGCCGATTAGATGCCTCGGGACACTTACTGTTAAGCAGTAAACACAAATATACATGCAGGAGAGAGAAGTGAAGTGTTTAGGCAGTAGTGCAGTGGAGACACAACCGAAATTGTGCATGTTCACAAAGACATAATGCGCACTTCAAGACTAAAACGAGTGTTGAATTCATTTTGGTCGCCACATTGTGTGTACACTCACAAAAATCAGCGCACACTCTAAATAAATGTTGTGTGTATGGAGGAAGATAATTGTATCATCCCTTTATTTTGTACCCTCATTTACATAATGTGGGCGTAGAGGGGTCAAAGATCATCCCCATCACAAATCCCTTTGAGTGAGGACTCACAATGGGCAGGAGCTGAATGCTTTTAGCCCAGCGGCAAAGGGGAGAGCGGCTCCTCCCTCAGTGCAGCGTTCCTCCATCCATATATACCCGCACCTCTGCAACATCCCGTTATTCATCGAGTTTACCGTTTGAAAAGAATCTTGCAGCCCCGCACTGTAACCTGAAGCGGTCTGCATATCAGTTTTCGACTGAGAGTAAGGCGAGCTGTGGACAAGGGGAAAGGAAACAGAATGAGGCAGGAAAAAAAACCTTGTGAAACAAAAGAAAAGAGGGTGTGTGTGTGTGTGTGTGTGTGTGTGTGGGGGGGGTAAAGGCAGAGCCCTACTAGTGGCTGTTTTATTGTATCCTGGTCCATGGCAGAAACTGTGGGGCTTCTTTCAGTTGTCACATTAAAAGACCCATCCATCAGAGAGAGAGCTCTGTGTAGTCCCTGCAGACTGGCAGAGAGGGGACACTTTCCACTGTGCTGGCCAACACTCCTAAACCCAGCTAGTGTAAATAAGATTTCCATTGGCACTCATTATGACCAGCATACAAACAAGGCCATAACATTCCACAGAAGAGAATACAATGAAATTAAAGACATGGTGGGAGGGAGGATTTTTGCACACTAACCCAGTGTAGCTAAGCAGAGACTTTCATCCTGGACAACATTCAGCCAGTTTTTGCATTATCTTAAAGTGGGTAGTTCACATAAAGTTCATTCGACGTTATTAGCTGAGCATAGCATTATGAGGGCATTAAATCAAATTCCCTCCTTGAAAACTACGGTTGTTGTTTTCCGATTGGGACTTGAGCCTCAAAAGGAGGGCTATTGTGCCCGAGGCCTAATGATTAAGTATGCAGGCTTCTGTCAAAATAACGGCAGATATGTTTAAGTGTCTGCAGCTGAGATGCTAGCAGATATTGTGTTGCATTCTGAGCTGGAAGGCTCGGCCAGGAAGGGGATAACAGGACAGCTGGAGCGACCCAGGATACCAGGAAGACCTGGGTGCACAAACATTTGCCTTTCTGCCTCAATGGAATCCACATTAGGAGGTCATCTGCATTACAGAAACTCCCCAGACGTGACCCGGTGGCAGCTGTGCATGGGAGCCTGCAGCCCAAACACAAACAAGAGATAGGGTGTTCAGAGAGGAAGGAGGGTGGGGGTGCTGCCATGCACGTACAGTATGACAGTGACACGCTATCCCTGACAGTGTGCCCACAGTAAATGAAATTACAGAGTCATGACAGACAGTTCCGTGGAGCCAAGTGCACATGTGCCTGTATTTACTAAGTAAGAGGGGATAAAGATGAGAAATTCGGCAAGTGGTAACATGAGAAACCCCATTTGCATCATAAATCAATCAGGGTAACATCACCAGGGTCATGTGATCTTAGGCAAACAGTGAAATGTTTGATGTTGTCCGTGCATATGTCCCACTCAATCGGACTAAGGTCTTCTGCTCAAGTAGACCAGTGGGAGCCGAGCTTTTAAGATCAATGTAACACATGGAACACACCAAACAGAGAGAGTGGCGCCCAAGGGTTAGATTTTAACACGGGCAGACAGCTGGTGCCGTGAGCTATGACAGCAGAGAATTCTTATGGAATTCAATTCCATTTTTTACAGCTGTGGGATTGTGGGCAAATTGTGGATCTTCTCTGGTAAGAACATTAAAGGGTTTTTTATGGGTCTGCTAGCAGAGAGCAGGTCACTTTAATGAGGGGGCAATGTCCAACCTATGCTCCTCCTCATTTTAACTGCACGCTGCCTCAAAGGCCATGTTGGACCCCTGAGCCACATCGGGGACATCTGGCCCCTCCATCTACAAACATGGCCCTTAATGGGCAATTACAAAGTCCAGGGCCTGGGAATATGCTGCGATTTATAGTTCCAATGTATCCAAACCCAGAATCCTCTGTCTATCATGGCCACATTAGGTTATATGAGACAGGAGGCCCATCAGACCTAATAAGCCTTATCCTTTCCAGAGGATGGCCATTAAACTCCCCCCTACCATGCCAGCCCAGCCATCAGCTCCCAGTCTAGTAAATTGAACAAATGAATGGCGTCCTCAGTATTACAATTAAAGCATAGAATAACATGAAACTATGACGCTGATTAAAGCTCTGCTCCATCTACACTCCAAGCAGGGCCCGGGAAAACTCAATTATAAATCATTTATAAAGGCAGACATCCAATGTGTGTATTCTGTTTCACCATTTCAATAACAGGCTTATATTCAAGTCCTGCTACGGGCCTGCATCCGAGCTTTCTCGGGAGGGAGGGTGAGAGAGAGGCAAGTTACGCGAAGCCATTTTAGTTGCCCCTGACAACCCGTGGCTTTTGCCAAGTTGAGCCCTCTTCATTTGAGTTCCCCTCTTCTTCCTCCCTCTTCTTTTTCAGCTGGGGGTCTCCTGCTTTTATTAAGTCCCCTCCCCCTTTCGTTACAAACACAACCACGTTATCCATGTCAAATCCATTGGAGACAGCCTGGGGAAGTCAATATGGAGCCAATAGATTCTCTGCTCTCACTGTGGACCTCCTGAGGCAGGGAAGGCAAACACAGCTGAAACTCAAAACAACTGTAACAATTCTTTTTAATCTAAGGTAAAAAAATATATATTTTTTAGAGGAAAACTAGTATTTTCTAAAAAAACAAAAAACACTATTCAACCTCTATTTCTTCACACATTCAGTCAAGATTTATTCAGGTGTGACAGAGATGTTCGAGTAAACTGTTCTTGCAATGTAACAGTAAGTGAAAAAAAATTCGAAAGCCCCCGTGCTGAAATAAAAAGCTGGACATGTGAGAGAAGAGAATGAAACTGTTTGCAGAGTACTGGTGAGCTCCGAACCACTGAAGAGAGGAATTTTTTTTGTACAAACACATTAATCTGTGTACTTTATTGAAGTGCTTGACCAAAGGGAAAATTCAAATGCAAGGCAGACAAAGAACAGAACAATTGCTGGTGAAATACTTATTCTTCCCATTTGGATGCAAAAAAAAAATTCAGTTCAGAAATTATTCTTAGCTGTGTGAAATATCGGCTCAGGAAAAAGAGAGCAGATGTGACACAAACACATACAGTATCATGCCTTGTTTTCTGCAGCTTTTTTTTTAAAGCAATTAACACCTGCCAAAAGCCTTTCACCCTCCTGTCCTGAGCCGCAGGTGTGAGGAGACCAATGTGTGACCTGATGAAAGACACAGTGCCAGTTTGGTGCCAAACAGTCATTTCCCCTCGCTGATAGGCCATTCTTTATTTAGCGTGGCCTGAGGAGGTATGCTTAAACCACTGCGCAGACCGACACACACCGACCCTAAAAATAAACCACCGACGAGGCCCACTGGCCACACATTAACCACAGCAAACTAGCTGCCCGATAGGATGCAGAGTCTTGGAATTAAAACACATCAGACAGAAAAAAAAAAAAAAACAAAACAGGAGAGGGAAAGAGACTGAACTTGGCATCACGGGTGAAAGTATGAATCACCACCTGTATAGCACTATTTCTCCCACTCTTCCGTCTGCTCACCCAATGGCCGGAACTCTAGAAGTGACAGTGAATACTAACAATGCGAGCTAGTGTCTCCTGGGCTTCTGTACAGCAGGCGCGGCGTAGAATCATAAATGAGCGACTTTGACAGAAAACACATAGGCTTATAGATAAAAAAAAAAAGGGGGGTGAAGGATGAGCAGCAGAGGAGGCAATGAATTTAGAGGTTGGGGGATTTTCGATATGACAGGGGGTAGTTATTTGCTGGCAGCAGCAAGCCCTTTACCAACAAAGGGCCTTTCATATTTCCTGTGAACAGAGACAGAGACTCCCATTAATCCCGGAGGGAGGGCTCATCTCAGGCTTCTCCTCCGCACATAAATTACTCTTCTTATGCCCTTCCTCCCATTACTGCTCAGTGTTTACAGCATAAAGAGTAAAGAAAGAAAGTAGAGGAGCCAGCCACACATCTTTCATGTGTTAGGCCACTCTTAAAAACAGTTATGTCAGCGCTAACTCATAACACATGTGCCAACATTTGCTTTGCTCCAAGCCACAGTCAGGAAGCTGAAGCACCCCTGCTCTACACGTCCCTCCTCTCATTCTGTCTCTCTATGTCTCATTTCTGTCTGTCTTCCTCATATGGGGAGGAGTGAAAAACGCTCTGCCCAGCTGTCACATTTTTTGAGCAGATGAAACCCGCTCTGACGGGCAGAGAACATGCCAATCCCCACTTATCCCGCACAGAATGGAGTTTAACAGTGGTGCACAGCTGCCTGTGTACACACGCTTAGACCCCTTGGTGGTCTGGTGGAAGGCATGATAAGCGGCTAAGGAACCATCGCCTCGCCTGTGTGGCACGCTGAGAATGGATTTGCCAGAAGTGGAGGAGAGAAAGAGAGATGGGGATGGGAATGTAGAAAGAATGAGAGAGAAAAGGGTAAAAAGGGACAAAAAAACCAAACCCCCACATATGCATGTGCTCGGTATCTGGGCCGCCTTATTTCAAACAGACACAAATCAATGGTAGCGCAATTGCATTTTCCAAGCGCATTGCAGACAGACCAATAAATGAAGGCCCGGGGATCAGAGGATAGACTGAGGAAAGGCTAGACATTGCATTGGCTGTGGCCAAGTTTCATAGAGCACTAGTCCAGCCGTCAGTAGGGTCCAACACCTACTGCTGCACACACACACAAGCCCTTTAATGCCTGTAACAGCCCTGTTCATAAAGGTGCTCAGCGTGAGACCACTCTGGCTGTTAGTTCGACAACCATTAAAGACAACAACGGCCATACTGTTTTCCTCTGAGATTGTACTGATTATACATGTAAGTGGCGCAAGAAAATGTGAGTGAATCATCTTCGTAATGGGATGATCTGTCAGCCTTATCGCTCAGGATGTCTTTTTTGTGGTTGTACTTTAGTATCAGGCCCTATTTTCAACACAATGAATAACTTGCAATTATTCAAGTCTAAAGTCATGAAAATGTGGCAGCACTACACGCTTGCATGTACTGGCCCATATCCGTAGTCCAAAATCTCAAACACAGAAGTGGATTTTATTGTACTCCATCTTGTATCATCAAATATCTATTACTGAAAAAGCACACATCGCTTCAACACATCAATATGTAGTCTCCTGTGGGTCATGAATCTTTTCCGTTTAGATTGTTTTATCTCTCTAAAAAAGAAGAAAAAAAAGAAAAAAGAAAAAAAGCACAACTTCAGTTTAATTCAGTTCAGAAGACAAAAAAAATGTGTGACTATCTTGGCAGTCAAAAAATAATAAAAATTGATAAATAGCATTACAGCTCATGAATAAATATTCTTTTTCAATCAACTACCCAATCTTTCAGCACACGTATAAAAGGACAATGTGCAGCAGTGTTACCCACTACAGTCACTCTGCACAAGAATAAGCCTGGTAAATGCAGAACAAAGCCTTGTTTGTGTCTTTTGACCTCAGCTCTCCTAGACAACACATTTTTGGTAGGACAGAGGGGAAACATTCAAACGGGTTCACTGCAGTTGTTTTTCCGCTATTTATCCAATAAGATCCTCTTTAAAAGTCAAGCTGTGTGCGTGTGTGTGAGCAGTGGGGGTGGTGGAGCTGCTTTAAACAAACTAAATACTGAGATAATAATGCCATGTCAACCTGATAGTTTATGTTCCTGGGAAGTCATCCACAGCATTCTTTATTCAAGACTCCTCTTTGCTGAAGGAATTCTTTGTGAGTATTTCTTAAGTGAATCTATTAGTTGATTTGATGGCAAACTTTGTCAAAATGTTTCTCTATCATTATTGTCCCTGAAAGGTTTTCCTTTGTTCCAGGGATGAATAATGGCTCAGGCTCAATAAAAATAAAAACTACTAAAAAAAAAACTAGAATTGTCTCAGCCCTAATGACTCACAGGGCAGCCCAGGTGTTCATCCTGAAACTTTGTGACCAGCAGCTTTATAAATTCCAAGATGGATCAGGGCATGATGAGTATAAACAGGTGAATGTGAATCATGTCCTTATCCATTACTAACAACCGTAACCACAGCAACGCGAGTACAGACCGTAACTGGTGGCGCCACTATTTTTATGAAGTGTTTTTTCAGCTTGGCTTGATTGCTCGAACAAACCAAAAAGGTGTGATTTTATCCATCAGGTTGCGATAAACCGACGGCGCAGTGCTTCGTGTGCTTTTGCTCCTGACAAATTTAGTACCTTTAAGGAAAGTGCTTGGCGTAAAGTGCAGCATTTGGTCCCAGATCACAAAACGTCCCGTGACGAGGGTAGCGCCAGTGGAGAGGCAGCGTCTGAACTGAGAATGTGAGGACGTTACCTCTCATCTCTGCCGCTATGAGTAACTGGCATCTTACATGGAAAAAAGGCAACTCATAGCTCGGAGAGAAGGGGAAGAGTATAAATAAGGTGAGTTATAACTATGTACAGTGGAATCTAAATACAAACATACTCAACTTCTGCTGAAGATTTCAAGCATTCACGCGGCTTTTTAGTATTTGGTGGCCGTCCTCTTTTTGTGGCTGAACTTCGTGTGAACTTCAGCTTTAGAGTGACAACCATATTTGGCTGCAGTGTGATCATACCCTGAGTGCATGCCCCCCACCCCCCCACCCCATCACCACCTCCCATCAGTTGGCACCCACTTGTCCACAGTCCCCGCTCGAGGTATAAGCTTTATGCGATATGGAGCTTTTCAGGTCCAAAATAACCATCCCACTCATGCTTACCCGTTACCCACTGGTAGCACAAATAAATCCCCCGCCCCCAAACACACAAGTACGCATTGCATTTACAAACAGCACTCACAAACACACACAACTCTCATGCATTAGTCCTTTTACCTCATCCTCTGGCTATCTCGTTGCAAATAAACAAACACTTGAAAAATTCAACAACCTCCTCTAAATTAATACTACAGAGGATGGCTGGAGCAGCATTGGTGATTCTGTCTCTGTTTCTTGCTCTCTAAATGAGGTTAGAGCTGAGCCCACTTGAAAATCTGCGGTATATGTACAAACGGAGAAAATGTACAATATTAACAATGTCCCTTAAGCTGGGCCATCAAATAAAAAAAAAAACAAAACAAAAGAAAAAAAAAAACACATTTATGGTACAACTTCTCTGTTTTTATCTGTTGCTTATTTCCACTGGGATGTGACTGCGGTCCTATGTACAAACAATGCATCAGACAGAGATAAGCTTCTCCAGAGTCAATAAAAATGGTTTTAGTTGAACCCCATAAGGGACCAGGTATGATTATAAACACAAGTAGTGGAGCTGGAAAAATAACATCATAGCATGTTGATCCAATATAAATGCATGCCTCCCTTGCCTCCCACCAGGTTTTACAGACTGGGAGCTCTGAGGGAGGACGGGGCTGAAATAACATGCACTCAATCTTCTCTCTCCGTGGCTCGGTTTCTCCGCGGTCCGCACAACATTCCTTAGATGCTTCATTTTATTCAAATGCATTTCTGCCTGTTCGGCCTGCCTCCATTGTCTTACAGCCGCAAATGTACAAGTAAATCATGGGCAAAGATTGAAATAAAACCACGAAGTCTGTGTGCCAATTTCAAATTGCCTTGAAAAAAAAAAAAAGACAACTTTGATTAGAGATTCTGAGTCCACAAAATCCTTCATCTGATAATAATGACCTCAGTTCAAGATGTGCTGCTGTAATGTGTTCTGTGCTCCAAGTGTTAATCCTTTAGGCATTTCACGCATTGCACCCTGATCTCTCCCAGACACATTCAGAGGAGCATTATGATGCAGCGTAACTCCTGCTGTATGTGCTCTCAATTTCAACTTTGGCAGAAGACAATTGGTCAGACAGTGTAAAAAAAGTAATGATTTAAATGGAAGGAAAAACTGGAGAATAAAGTTGCCCTGTAGGTTTGATTCAAAGCCCAGCTCCTTAATAAGCCCAATTCATTTTCCTCCTGGGTCTGGCTCCCTCTATCACTAGTGACAGGCGTGAAAGGTCAATAACCTTGGCTCAAAGCCCTCATATGGTTAGCAATGCCATAAATTAATGGTTGAGGCCGTTATTCCAAACTCTTCAAGTCAGCCGATGGAAGCTTATCTTCTACAAAGGTCACAGTGCTTAGAACACTTAGTGTGAGAGTGAAGGGCTGACACTGGACCTATAGAAGATTGAGTGTATTGCACCCGGGTGGAATCAGATAGGAGGTAGGTGGGATGCTGGAAACCTGTGTTACTGTTGCCGAGCTGACGTGTTATGAGATGAAACACAAAAATTGTTAGAAGGGGGGTTTGGTGTTTCTGTCAGTTTAAGAAAAACAAATGTTACGGCTTTATCGAGTGCTATTTTTTATATTAATGCTGAGTCAAATGATTCTCTGGAACGGAGAAAGGCTAGACTTGATTTGCTTTAGCTGTTGGTAAAGAAAGCAGAAAATAGCAAAACCTGCACGCAGTAGTGCAGTGCAATGCAATGCAATAGCCCTGCAAAAAGAACTATCTTGAAAGTTTTTATTGAGACCACTTTTTCACCTCCAAACACCAAGAGATTAGACCCTCCAGGCAGGAAGGATTTTCTGGTAGTTTTTATGGCCTTGATCGAGTCATAATATTGAACACATTTGCAGCGTTACCTCCCAATGCTGCAACAATGATTTCCTTGCGATGTTGTTTTTACCATCACCCTCGTCTTACATTCCTATATTCTTACAAGTTTACACATTTTCGTTCAAAAGAACGCAACCCTTATTTTGGTATACAAGCCCGTTCATGTCAGAATGTATTGGATAAATGTTTTTCCTCTTCCTCGCCAACACCAGCGGAGTGTCCGTATTTTTCCTTTCTGACTCGCTTTGATCTCGATTTGCAATTTAGGGAGAAATTAGGAGTGTTTGGCTCAATGCAACTTATCTCTCGCTAATCCAAACACAGCAAAATCATTGTCATGTGCGAATGAGATTTCAGAGTAATGAATGTAAATATTGATTTTAATACAATTAATCATGCAGCTCTAATGGACAGCGGCTCCCTGCTCACAGCCTCACACAAGCAAATTCCACCTGGCAAAGATAAATGAGAAACTAGCAAAAAAAATTAAACATTTAGCATGATAAAAAGAGGCAGATATTTTATTCAAGGCTTTGAACAAACGATAGATAAGGAACTGAGAATATTTGACTTGCATTTGACAGGTGGTGAGAGGGAGTGCTCTACTGGGATGCTCATGCTGCTCCGTGTTATGATAGATTTATTTTAGAAAATGCTTGCCAAGATGTTAGCTATAAGAGCTGAAAGTATAACAAACCCGGTGAGGCTTGGGATCAAGTCTTGCTGACACTCAATATATAAAAATCTCTTCATTTAGTTGTTATCAACCAAGACAGCCACAAATGATAATATAACCATGGTATTATCACCACCAGATATGTTAATTGGGATTTAAAACAAATTCAAACTATGCCATATCTATTGTTTTAGCTGACTCCTTACTGCTGATGTGTCTAACGTACAAGGATACTTTATACAATCCACACTCACTATGTCAGGCCTTCATCCTACAGCAGCAGTTACACCCTTCAGTAAGAATCTACCCCCCTTCAGCCCCTGTCCTGCTGAGCAGGCAGTGCTACAGGAAATAAAGTGGCGACATGCTGCACGCTCTTTAATGCCTCAGTAAATATCGACAGAGGCAGAGATAATATAAACTCAGACAACGCGGGCCGCAAAGCGATATGTTGCTCGCTGCCATAGTGTGCGCTCAAATGGAGAGTAGAAATTGCTGCAGGTCAATCATAATATCCGTGTGGCGATGGCAGACACTGGTGTCAGCAAGGCCTGGTAACAGTAGATCACTTGAGACAAGTAATATGGTGGGTTACATATGCTTATCTGATGAGCTGACAGTTTGGTAGGAGGGGGTGGGAGGTGATGTTCCCAATCGCCCATGAAATCATATTAAACTAAATAACGATAAATAAAAGTAATGATGTTGTTTATTTTGTCACGCATGCAAAAAAAAAAAAAAAACACCCTCACAGGTCCATTGAATGATATGATCAATCAATACTGAATGGGACTTTATTTATGGGGCTTTATTCACATCCTGTCTCTAGATGAGCACAGATATGCTGAGCACCAGTTAGTGTAAGAAAAAAAAAAAGAAAACCCACAAAACCTCAAATACCCATCTATCAGAAACGCTGCTAAAATCGAACATCACACACATGACTGACACCATGAAGCAGCCAAGGTCACTTCGAGAAACAAACCCAGAGAATAAAGGACTAAATGCTACAGTACTGTCCTTGCATTACTCAATTAAGTCACATCAATCATTGTATAGAGCCAAGGGAGCTCCTCCATCTTACATGTGCTCATGTGTAGCAGGAGGGGGGATGGGAATGAAGGGAGTGGTGGTGGAGATGGTGGCTGCATAAAAGGAAGATGCAAGGAGAATGTCACGAGATACGACCTAGCAACTCATCAGAGGCTAGTGTCCGGAGAGGCGCTGGTGCATTGAAATTGAAGCCTACACCGGAACACAATAGTTGGCGTGGCCCGCAGGAGGTATAAGTCTCTTCCCAGGCAGGATATTGGCCTCTGTGAACGTGGTTACAGTATCTGGGTCAATTAGCATGTCCCTGCTTCAAATTTCTCTTTTGTTGTCAGAGGGAGAATAATGTGTGAATCCATGTCATCTCTTGAACACGGCGTGAGGGTTTGAAAATGCGAGCTATGCAGGTCACTCGCATACAGGAAAAAGCCTGAACACAAAGCCAGTTCTGTTTCTATTTTTTTTTTCACATTTTCGCAAACTCTCTCATTAATATATTCATTTGAGTATTAGCTTCCCTGTTTGACCCTGCGCACAAAGACGCTTTAGTGTGCCTGTCGTTCGGTGCTGTAGGAACTACATCTGGGCAGCCGGTGAATGCACTCTTGTCTGAAAGCAACAAAGCTGAGGCTAAATGAAGCTAAATGTATTGCCTTACAAACAAAAGATTTAATGGGGGAGAGAAAAAGTAGCTGGGACTGGGAGTGGCTTCCCTCCGCATGCCTGCCGATAGAAAACGTGAAGCCAAGGCTCTCTGTGCTCTCATCTAGCTTAACATAATGAGAAAAACAAGCACGGCAAAGAGGAAAAACTGGGCAAAATTGAACGGCGGTGTTGCACAATAAACAGCTGGGGCAACACTGCAAACAGAGCTTTCTTTGTAGAGACAGGATATGTGAAAGAGATATGGAGTTGTTTGCTCTAGCAGCCAAAAAAAGGGTGTCCCACAGAAGAAAAATAGCACTGAAATCCACAAATCAGTCCCTCGAAAAGTAAACAATTCACTCCATAGTGCTAATGTATTGTCTTCTAGGTGCAAGCTGGCATTTTCTGTTTCACACTGGCTCTAGCGTTTCACTTGTGAAAAATAACACTAGCCTAGTTATAAGGAGGCATGTATGCAGAAAGTCAGGTCAATACGGCTATTTATACCCGGCCTCATTACATAGCGGGGGTCATCTTGTGCACTTCCTGGACATTCTTCATATTAAATAAAAACACGTCAGAGCCAGTGCACCAGCGACGCCGCACCACAATCACTGAGAATGATTCTGGCTCCATCTCATGTCATGACGGACTGCAAACAGGAAAGGATTGTTTTAGAAGAATGAATAAATCTTTTCCCTTTTGACAGCCATTTAGACTGAAGCACACACATCAATTCTAAAACCACAGCAATATGGCATCACAGACGGAGGGGCCCAGGTGTGATCTAGAACCAAATAACCTATAAAACCCCTCTAACCTTCACACGACGGTGTGAAGGAGCAATACAGTGAGGGGTCTGCTTTTATGATCTGTATCCAGTCCCTGTGTATCATGATAGACAATGAAATTTGGATTTGGCAAATCTAGTTACACGCAACCTTGTGAAAAAACAAATGACAATCTATATTTAACTTGTCACAGTGCAATTATACAGCGGGGGTCTGTCAAATCGCGCGTTGATAGAGGCGCTCTGGGTCAATTAGCCTTTAGCAACAGCTAGTTATAGAAGTCTGTGTTACCAGGGGTAGCCTGAACCTTCCACGCCAGCACCAAGAGCCGAGCCGTCTGGGTTGAACAAGCTAATAATATGCCAAGGACAAACCCCCCCACACACACACACACAAACCCCCCACACACACACACACACACAGGCACATGAGAGAGACACCTTTACTACTGCCCAATGTCAGAGCCACACACTGTGAGGTGCCAATAGCAGAGGGCAGGGCCTGTAGCTGATAAGAGCGATATGAGCAGAGGTGATGAGAAGCCATCAGGGTAATGTCAGTCCTCGACAAAATACTTTATCTACATTAAGGCATTTGTTCAAGTACCTGTCTGCGTCCAAATACGTAGAGATTATTTTCAGACTGTCCTTTGGTCTGGTTAAGAACTTGGAGCCTAAAAAGGTCAGACATAAATAAAATATGTCATATCCTGTCACGCCACCCAGCAGGCTCAGAAAGCACACCCACAAATTAGCCACAGATGGGTGCACTTGCTGAAATGCGCTAACATTATTATTTCATTTTTACGATATAGCCTTAGGACTGCAACGGAGCTGTGATCTTCTGACAAATGGCTGTGGCGCCCATACCACTAGCACTCGACCAACTCCGCTTCCTTATTATACTATAGGCACACTGCATCAAAGGTTACTTCCCAAAACCCATACACTGCCAAGATTCAATCTGCCGTCACAATATGTGGTGATTATCTAGGCCATGGTGCTCCCAGAAAAAAAATAAAAATAAAAAAAATAACCCAAACTCAGTGATGGGAGATGGAAATAAATTTATGCAGGCTGATAACAATAAAGAATAAAACAAATTCAACCCCAAGCTGCCAGTGATGCTTTAGCTGGGAATTGGAGCACAGCCTTCATTACAACGTATTGATCACTGCAAACAAAGACCCCGGATTCATTGATCCACTTCCAGAAAAAAAAGGAGGGGGAGGGCATGGGGGGTGGAGGCTATAGACTACTGTTCTGAACAAACTTACAGTGAGGCTGCCTCCTCGGCTTGTAGCAATGAAGGAGAGCTGGAGTCTGAACTCCACCAAAAAGGGAAAGATGGTCATGCAGTAGCTCTTGATGTCTCACAACGACAAAGAGAATGCGGGAAACGTGCAACAGCCGCCACAAAATTATAAAAGGAAGAGTTTCACGGTGTCCCATGTTGCTCTCGGTCTGCTGCATGATGGCTCCTCTGTGCCCATTCATCTTATCTTGAGCAGAGATTTGAATATTAAAAAAGCCATGTTTTGCTATTGAATTATTCAGTTTTTCCACAGACATCAATGGAGACCTCATACGACCCAACGCAATCATCAAACGCAAAGATCAGATACTCAGTTCCAGGCAATTCAACAAAGTTATCAACCTATGCTGAATATTTCAATAAAGAACAGAGCCATGTCAAATTTCAATTCTGCAGTGTGCCAGAGACGGTCCCTTATAGTCCTTGGCCCATACCACAAGGGCCATAATAGTTATGTACTGTTGGAGGAAAAACTTTAACAAACCTGAACTGAAAACGCAGGCTTTTGTTTCTCCAAGTGATGAATGATTAACTTTGCAGGTCAAAACAACATAAGGTAGGGGTGCCGTGCATTTGCGGCACCCCTTGGTGACAGGTCAGGACCTCTTTGGCTGGTCTTTCATTCATCTATACCTCACCAGGAACCCCACCCCCACCCACCAGCCTCGTCCCAAATCTGCGAGCAGGGGGGAAAAAAGGGTTGAGTATGTTGCTGAGCACTTAGCCCGGTTTACAGGAGAGGGTCGAGCAGGGTCATGTCTCACCAAACACTGGGGCCCCTTAAACACATCTGAGTGGCCCCAGCTGTAGCCGGAGCCAGCAGAATCTTAACAGAGCACACAGAACCAGAACAACATAAAAATGGGTTCAGCCAGTGGGAAATTAAGGACTTCACAAATGCAATATTTTTCTTGTCAAAAGGGTGAAATTTGGATTTTTTAAAAAGGTTTGCCTTAAACAAACAAAGGAGAGTGGGAATTATACCTAATGATAGATTAACTGAAAATTATGAGACATATTTTTATATGTAGCCCAAGAGAGCCAGTTTGTGTTCTCACTGCTGACGTTGACAGTAATTATTTCAATCACGTTATCAAACTGGTCAACTGTAAATCCCCCCACCCCTCCCAACCCAACTCATCAGTGGAGCCAGCTCACTGGACCCTCTTGACACGCTCGCATTTAAAGCACTTCAACCAAAGCCAGACTATAGTCATACTTCTCTTTCATCACTAGAGCTCACAAGGAAAAAGCTGCAAAACACGGGGCTGTGGGGTGGAGGAAAGAAAAATGAAAGCAGAATAGATGGTTGGGGGTAGGGATGGCAGAACAGCAGCATAAGAGAGTGTATTAAGCTCAATTAGGCTTTTGGGCTTTTCATTAACCCAGTTTTTAGGGAGGGAAACCTCTGCTGAATAATGCTGCAACTGACTCACGTTGCAACCCTGCTTTAAAAGGTCTCTTCTGGAGGAAAAAAAAAAAAAGAAAACTGCACAATGTGTGTCAGCTCTCCAAAGCCACCAGAATTCCATTAGACACCCAGAGACAAACCACCCGCAGCCGCAGCCTACCTGAAATTAAATGCAATTTAGTAAAACAAGTCACTTTATCAAGCAACTAAACAAGATAAGAGGAAACACTGCGTAAATGTTTAAAGACTGCTTTCATTTCAACAATGGTCTGATAATAAATAGCTGTGTTTGGTCATTTCTCTCCACTCTGTATCAGGCCAGAGTAAATATTCAAATCAAACAGCAAGGTCATATTGGCCCCAGAGGGTAGACAGTGGGTAACCTCTAAGCCTGGTGTGGTTTTGCATCTGCAAACAATGAGCACAACCTCCCTTTAACGGATCATTGGAGGAGAGTCCTCATGGAAGAATAATTGTCCTTCCTGGCTTTTCTCTGCGCTGCTCTGCCAGGCAACTTTGACAAAATGCATTTTAACAAATCTATTGAAAATCAGTGGAGCATTGCTTGGCCAGCTAACAGTTAAAAGTCTAGTTTGTGCCGCTGGGATTGTGATTAAATCTTACAACAAACAGCTACGTTAACTGGTCGGCCACAATTGCCATCATCAAATCCACAGGATGTCTTTAACTTGGCACATACAATGTCATCCGTTTACAGTTAAAGTGCCAACATTTCCAGGTTTTTTACAGACCTCAGGATGTGTATTCTCTTAATCAATAACAAAGGAGAGACTGCAATTAGATGGGACAAAGACAGCTAACAGCTCGCCCCCGCTGCTTCTTATATGCATATTCTGGGGTCAAAAGCAATACAATATGAGCAAAGGACTTACATTACTGACACCTTACACAATGCAGTGATAGTATTACAGACATTTAAGCAGCTATTTAAAAAAAAAAAAACACCAACCAACAACTTGTGACACTAACTACTGGAACAAGCTGACTTGGTTATTTATAAACACAGCATATGTGTTATCTGTGTGCTGCGAATTTCAGGTATGGTTGATAAAATGACTCCAACAAGATTCACTCAATGCCCTTCTATTCATTAGCACGGGCTTTTCAGGGCATAATGTTAATGAAATGCAAAGAAAGTTAAAGCATTAGTCCACCACATGCAGCTAACAGAAGCATCAATTTGGGGAAACAAAAAAAAACTCTCAGCTCCTACTCAAAAACAATATCCCAAACCAGCATGGTGGAAGCAAAGTTAAAAAACTTGGGCCATACTCTCCACACTGTGGGGGCTTTGTCTTTCAAAACATGCCACAGGAGCTTTTCATTAGAGAATGCAGTTTCATTAACATCATCCCACGCCGCTGAGCCCTGCTGCATTACAATGACACCAGAGTGCCCCTCTGTCAAGGAAATCACCACTGAGCAACAACTCGCTGGGGGGAGGGGAAGGTGGAGAAAAGAGGAGAGGGGGTAGTGCAGGGGAAAGGGAGGGGGGGGGGCAAACAAAAGGGAACCTGATTACCCCGGTCACGGCTCATCCACAAGCCAACAGAGGGAAATCCATCACCTGCAGGATCAAACAGAAACTTGTGCACAAGGTAAAGCCCAGTGAAAGCTGTACCCACCCATCTAAGCACTCTCTTCCCTCTATCCTTTCTTCCCTCGTCACTGCTACCCAACCACCGCCATCACCTCCTCCTCTCTGACTCACACCAACAGCAGCATGCAAGTTTTAGGCACACACTGTGAAATCCAACACAAGCGAGAATGTTTTCGGGTCCAAATGACCTCAAGGCTCTAACCTCTCTAATGGCACGCTGGTGATATATTCCAGTTTTTATTACCGTCTGTAGGCCTGCATACCGTTTCACACTAGCTACATCCTCATTTTGCCAATATTAAACTCCAAAGAGGCAGTATTGGTCATGCCTGCTGCAATGTAATAGACTACTGTGAAAAATCATTATTCCTTCCCTCTTTCTTGTTTGCAAAAGATTATTTTGTTAGAAAAAAAATAATAAACCCACAGGTTTTTACAGGTTTCCCACAGAAGGACTATTGCTGCAAGAAACATTTTGAAAGATACTTAAATTGCTGTTATTACTGCCACTGAGTGGGCTTAGCAGTGTAATGCTGCAATTGGACACATTACCATATATTTCTAGCAAGAACCTTCAGGCATAAAAGGCAGAAATACTTTCTGAATATGGTTTGAATGTCTACTGAAGTGATGTGAATTACGACAACACAAATGCAAAACAATGGCGCACGATAATGAAAATAATTCAGCGCACCAGCTGAAGCCATGGAATGGTTAACAGCGAGGTTACTTGCTTGATTAAAGTTGCACAAGTCTTCAAATCTGAGCGTAATTGATTTTTATTGACTGCAAAGAAAAGTGTCCCTGGCGCAATCAACAAAGTTTTGCTGCTTTTAATGACAAAGCCAGCACTTTATGATCGTCTCAACAAAATGCAAATGGCACAAAAGCCCTTTTTTTCCCACAAGGTATGAGTATTCAAGTAACAATCTGCTTATGTCTGTATCTGCTATGTAGGAAGTTTAAAAAAAAAAAAAAAAAAACAGCATGGAAGCAAAATGGACAGGAGCTGTGTAAAGTTGAACCACATTTGAGCTGGTTTACAAGGCAAGCTACACAACTCGCAATACCGCACAACTACACCGAGGCTAATTGTTTAAATATGTCAGGCTTGTTCTGATCCTCCCTGAAATGTAACACATGGGAGCGCGCACTTGCAAAGCTGAAACGCATGGCAACACACACGCACACACACACTCATACACAGACACAAAACAAGCAGCACGGAACAGCACTCGGAATATTTTCACTCACCGTTGAAAAGGGGCTGTCCTTTCTCTGTGATATCTGGCACCACAACCGTGTATACATCTTCAGAGAAGCCTGGCCTGCATGGTGGGGTGCCCCTGCCCTCTGCTGCAATCTGTGATGGGGGGGGGGGAGTGGAAGTGAGGGAGAGGGAGGGAGACAATGAGTCATAAATCAACCTTCACAAATGCACTCTTGCCACCAAAAAACCCCCCTCTTGGTCATGTTCTGAAGCCGCCACAGTCGTACAAAAGCATCTGTTGTTTTTATAGCAAGGACCGCAATTAGGATAATGAGGCCAAAAGGGTTAAGCATTAGCCAAAAAGCATGGCTAGGCAAGAACAAGCTCCATTTGTCCCCCCGGAGGGGCCCAGGCACAGACTAAGGTTATGACGAACTCTCTCAGCCGGCCCCTCTGATCAACACGCTGGTCCGGACAAACACACTCCACTTTGAAGTGCAGGAACAAGGGAATAAAAAGTAAATGCTAACGACCCCACTGTTATGTGTGAATGTCTGAATAAACTGGAAATAACAGCGGCTGATGTCTAAGGAAACTGCGAGGCTTAGACATGATCAATACGGTGTGTGTGGGTTTTTTTTTTTGTATGCCTCTTTTTGAAAGGGAAAACTCTTTATAGGGTGTCAGCACAAAAGACTCTAGATATAACAGAAAAAGAAGCACAAATAAGTCAGAGCATCTTTTCTGCCGGCGTTTCCATAAAAGCAAAAAAATTTAGCAAGGGGGAAATAAAAAACAACGACAAACAGGGTACATGTCCAAAGATACTCTATCACACAACCGGCAGCATTGATTTGGCTCCTTGGAGCAGGAGGCCTGGCCCTGCTCCTTTGCATGCACTCTCAAAAGAATGTAAAGAGAGTCCTGCTGGAAGAAGGGAAAAAAAGAAAGAAAAAAGGAGCATTGTGGCTCTCCGTGCCACTTGCCATTCTTAATCAGAGGAATTTAAATGGAAAATGCTCGCAGAAGGGAGGAGGAGGAGGAGGAGGAGAGGAGAAGAAGAGCTGGAATTATTATGGCACGTTACAGAAACACATCCAAGTCCAAAATCCTTTACAGCAACTAGTTCAGAAAGACTCAAACCTGCCATTAATTTGAAATAAAACGGCCTCACTGCTGCTCTCGGAAAAAAGTAGCCACACAATATCGTTTGCACACAAATCGGACATCATTACATTGTGACTTTGGCTACACATACGCTGCTATATTTTTACAGAAGGATACTTTTCATTGTTGCTCATCGTGGTTTTTCTTTTTTAACCAGAGAGGCAATTAACTCGCCGGTGTGTGTGTGTGTGTGTGTTTTAACCAGAGAGGCAATTAACTCGCCTGCAAAAGGTAATAGTAGTTGGGGGGATTACGCTAGGGATACGCTGCAGCAATCTACATAAATATTGAACCTAAACTAAATATAGCCAAGTGAGAACTGGGTTAATGTGGGGCCTGCGTCGAACAAGTTCCGTCCGGCTAATGTGTTGTTAGAAAATTTTAATTAAATTGAGGCTGCGCCATTGCTAATTTGAACTATGTAGCCAAACCAAATAGCCAAACCAAATAATGGATTTAAGCGTGCGTGTGTATTTATTTATTTATTTATTTATTCATTCTCGCCCCCTCTCAACGGCGTGTATTAAAGGACAAAAAAAAGGAGCAGGTTAATTGCAGTCCCCTCCGTGCCGGGTGGAGACACTTCGCCGTGAATTTGAGGCGCGTTCACGGCTTCGCTGTTTCCAAACTGCCCGTGAAGTGCCCGTCGGAGGAGCAGCACGACAGGGGCTCCCAAGTCACACAACAACAACAAGAACTACAACAATAACAACAAAAAAAAAGGCACCGCCACAAACAACAAGAAGCAGCTAACCGTGTGCTCTGAATTCACGTTTACCTGCAGTCCTGCCAGGAGCGCCAGCAGGAGCAGACCGCTGCCCTCGTGTAGTGAGTACATCGGTGCGGCCGACGCTGCTTAATTTCCCCGCTCCGGAATCCGTGTGAGGAGGGAGAGAAGGAGAGAGGAGATGGAGGGGGAAAAATAAAATTAGAAAAAAAAAAGAATATCCTTCTTGTGGTGTAGGACGCGAAAAATGGGGGGGGGGAAAGAAAAAAAAAAAGAAAAAAGAGGTTCCTTCTACGACAAAGGCAGGAGCAGCAGGAGCGGCGGCGGCAGCATGTAGCAGCCTCCTCCTCTGTCTGTCCGGGCAGCAGTGAGGGGGAGAGAGAGAGAGAGCAGTGCCTGGTACTGAGGCTGCTGCTCCCTCCCATCCAGTCCAGCACACACAACACAATGAGCAGCCCGGGCCGCTGGAGTCTATTCAGCCGCCCCCGTCTCAGTGTCTCTCCCTGCTGGCCGCATGGACAACTTCACCCCACTTTGCCCGGACGGAGCCGGGGAGAGGGGGTGAAAACAGTAAAACAGCATACTGTGCTCTCATCTAGTATTTTATATATATAATGTTGGTTTTCTTTTGCAGCATATGAAAGGCTATTTTCTTTAGAGCTGTCAGCCTAAAGATGTTGATGGATGCAAACCTGCTGATTTAATCTACATAATTGTATATTTACAGAACATATATATATATAGATATATAGTGATATATATGAAATATTTATATTTGTACATTGTGTTTTAATGCTTTTCTTTGTTTTACCTTGTCGAGCCGTTGTCCTTGTTTTAAAATATGTGTATCTCTGTTTCTGTGTAAGTACAGTATGACTTTTGTTTAAAAAACAAAAAAAAAGTCTAAATCCTTGTATACCTGGCCAATAAAGCTGACTCTGATAACACCAGTACCAATATGTCTGTTCCTTCAGTCCAAATCAAATTTACTCTGAGCTCATTTCAGATTACAGCGGCCCACGATGGTTCTTCATTTTGTGGTCACGCCGACGTCAGTGTTTATTTGCTTATTGTCTGGTTTCACTTACTCGTGCACATAATATGTAAACGAGACTCTCACCTGAGATTGCAGATAAAGACAAATTATTCAGTGCATGAACTTCCTACAAATGATATCGTCTCATTCCTACAGGGGACTGTCAGTGTTTTAATGTAACATTTTGAAGATAAGTTTGAAGCTGTCAAATGTGTTTCTTGTGATCATGACACACTGGTTTGTATTGTGTATGTATATTCTATGCTTATTAGCTCCAGGCTCTCCTGAGAGAGATGCTTTTTGAATGTCACGGACAGTCAGTAATTCAGGATTCAATCAGTTGTCTCTCAGCCTGCATAAAGAGTAGCCGAGACTCTATTGATCATTAGGTGGGAGATTTTCATCACACTGCCCTTAGATAATTGTTGTTTACATCACATGTTTGATCTCAAGGATTATTAAATGTTTATATTAAATGTTTATGCTTTACGTTTATGCTTATGCGTTACCTCCCTTCTCTTTCACCCACACATAAACATGCACAAACACATATATATGTGCGCACAGTCTCCCTTACTTAATAAGCCCTCTGTTGCACAAATGACTCTATCACTGTGGAATTTGGGATTTTGCAGTCAGTCCATTCATCTTCACTTAACTCCAGAGTCTGTAAGTAAAGCTTTTTTCATGTTCCGCTAAAATATGCAATGAATAATTCCCTTACATTATCTTCTCATGTGATACAGCCTGATGAAGGTTAAATTACCTCGGTTGTGTTGCCTGACACCTAATTAACCATCAAGAGATGGCTGTATGGAATAGATTTTGCCTTTGACGCAGGGATATTTCAGTTTGGTGGACAAGAAAAATACCTTTCCCATCTCCCAACAATAAACAAGGGCTGACTTTTGGTTCACCTCCTCCTGGGCAATCTGTTGTTTTCCAAGTTATTGGCATTTTGAGGTGCATGTGAGTATGTGATGGGAGCGATGCTGCTCCCCTCCTCCTGCAAATCAAACCATCCACTCCTGAGAGCATGTTGTAATCCTAAACAAACAGTGGGCACTATCACATCCCACTTACAGTCAGCACACACACACACACAGACAAAGAAAGAGAGAGGAAAGGAGCCCTGAATAGTTTTTGAAAGTGCTCTCTTCTTGTAATAAGTGACTCACGTCACTTCACACTCTTGTCATTGATTAGCACGCCTGATCATCCATGTTTTAAAATAATTAGACCGTCTCTTTGGTGGAAATGAATGCAATTAAAAGAAGAAAGTGCAGCAAAATTAAGATAACATGCTCAACCCATTAAAGAAAGACTGTTGTGGTCATGGTCTCCCACGGCTGGTTCCCCCACGAGCTCTAAAGAAACAAGACTAAATCATGATGTCACCAAAGGCAGTCAGAGTCAGTGTGCATGCCTTTTGTTTGCCATTTCAGAACTGGGCAAGATATCAAACCGATTGACCTGTTGATAATTGATATTGCATTTTGTACAAATTTTTAAATTTATGTAATCTAATTTAATTGAGAGTGGGATCAAAATGCCCCATCTCTTTGATTAATGCAGAGGCGGTTATCTTTCATCAGTACTTGTCTAGGCAGGGAGGGGAGGAGGCGTTAGTGGGAATCCAATTTGGACTTGGTGCATTCAATCAAACAATATCATGTTGCATGATTCATAAGACCAATCTGAGACCCCCTAACCTCCAGAGAACTCCAGTGCAGCATACACCTGAATATGGCATGGTCTGGAATGTGCAATCAAAGGAAAAATTTGCTATCAAAGTCACCATGCAGTCTGTGGTTAATATATTCTCTGGCCTGTGCTGTCTGTGTGCAGACAGATAACATTGTTTTGCAGGCATGTGTGAGGCAGCCGTGTGATGCATGTTTCGGTCGTGGTGCTGACACTGCGCTTGACTCCCATAAGCGCAGGTGTCCGAGGGCTGGCGGCCCAGAGGAGCCTTTGATTCCGCACCTCTTTACTCTGCACAATTGGATGCAGCAAGGAGCATTGCAGCACGGTGGCCTTGATGGCACTTGGAGAAAAATGGACGAGGTCAGCAGCACTCTCACGTCCGCCGCACTTCTTCATGCTGACTTTGTGTTGATACATTAGTATCACGCAGCTCGCCCTCCACTCACACACATTGTAATTCAGAGCTCAGTCATTTCTACTGAATCCAGAAAAAAAATGACAACACTCAGTGACACACATGCACACGCGGCCTCTTTTCTCTGTTTTTATTGGCTGCTTAAGCAAATTGACAGAGACGCGGATGCAGTTTTCTGAAAGGACGCTGAGCCTCCGCAATCAATCAGTACAGGAATTCTCTTTTAGTATAAACACACATATTTCAACCCCACTCAACTGTTGGCTTATTACCTTGTCATTGGCAATCCGTGCATGTCAAAGGTTGCTTTGGAACAAATTAGTGGGTGGAAAGGAGCAACCTAGTCCTCAAAGCCATTATCAATTCCAATCAAGCTTCATTGTTATGCATTCAATAAAGGATCTCTAAGGGCCACAGTAATGCTTTGATTATTCTCCTCTTCTGCCAAATCGGCTCATTCAATCTTTTATGCTATTTGAACAATGGAGCCAAATAGAGCCGCGCATGTAGGATGTGAGAGGGTGAACATGCACACACATAAATGCGCATGCATAAATGTATATTTATCTGTGCTGTGTATTTGTAAATCATGTCCTTTTACTAGAAATTGTTTCTTTCTTTCACCAGCATTTTATAGCAAGGTCACAGCATGTCACTCTCCACAAACACCCTGTAGCATATGACAGATTTTTTTTGACAAAAAGAAATATTGCTTGATTACTTTACCCAGAAAGTGTAACCTTAAAAAAGGATCTGATTATATTGTATTGTATGCAAAGTGACAAACAGTGACAAAGACATGCAAGAACATTTCCACCGAGCGTTTTCTCTGTAATTTCTTGTGAAAAGACATGTCAGTAAAGCAGCTTGGTGCCACCTCCTTGTCGACAAATAAAGGAAAACTGCTGCTCTGTGATCTCTGGCAGCAGCTCTGGCAACGTCTACTGAGTCACAGGGCTCATACAAGTGTGTGTCTGCCCCAATTTAGGGATTGTAGTTTTTGCTGGGGGCCACATCTGCCTGCTGCGTGTTGGTGTGGCACACAGATCTAATAGTGATTGATTGCCTGATTAAGGCAAATTGTGTTGAACTCCAGAGCAACCCAAGGAGAGACGAAAGCATCTTTAGTTAGTGATGCAATAAAAGTGTGGCTATTGATTTGTAATGGCATGTGTTCACAGAGAGGCAGTTGCCTCAGTTAAGTACTGTTATCTTGTATTGTCTTTCAAACAAACCACATTCAAAAGGTCATTAATGTTATTAAATGTGTAAAGTGTTTCTTTTTCGTGTGTGAAAATTAAAAACTGTATAAATAAGATTTCATAAATAACAAAATTTGTTAGAACAGAAACAGGACATTATGGATTATACAGTAATCATAGGGATGTCCACATTTGAAGAGATGAAATAGTTCTCCTTTTTGTATTTAGATCAAGATTACGAGACTACAGTCATGCTTACTGTTCTATGGGGCTGCACAGTGGAGCTTTGGTGGAAATGCTAATATTAACATGCAAACACCCTCACAATGAGCATGCTAACATGCCGATGGCAGATATAATGTGGACCATGTTCACCATCCTAGGTAGATCTTCATAAACCAAAGTACTGGACAAATTGAAAATTTGACCTGATCGTGACACTTCATAAAAAGTCAGGGATCACCAGTCATTAGGGGTGTCATCAGGGTTTGTGAGTGAATGTCTACAAGCTATCATGGTAATTCATCCAATAGTTCTGTGCGATATTTCAGTCTGGCCACTGACAGACCAATATTCATCCATAAATCCTTTCTACAGTGCTAAAGGAGAAAGGAATAAATGGCTGCGATGTTGTTATCTGAGTTTTCAGAGTAAAACTGGAAAGTTTTGCTTTAATAAACAGCTTTATCTTCTACACACGGCAGGTTAGTCGGTCACTTGTGCTCCCAGGTAAGCCCGCCAGTGAACAATTCAGAGTAATTTAGAACGGCTTTGAATCAGTACGCAGCCATATTCCACATTACTTTAAACGAGTACAGCAATATCATGATCTGCACAGTGGGAACACATCACCTCAATGACAAAAACATCTCATGCAGGGTGCAGCACCATTGTGCCGCATTTTCTCAGCCTCCCCTTGTTTTTATCGTCATGAGCAAATTCAACCAAATCATCATTACAGCTTATTAGATGATTTCCACAGTAACAAAAAAAAAATGCATGCATACATGCCCGTGGAGCCCCCTGCAACCTGAGTGCCTTTCCGGTGTCTTCAGTATTTGCAGCTTGAAATTTATTTCCTCTTATCACTATTGATCTGCAAGGAGACAAGGTCTTTGGTCGTGACAGCTTGGCCTGTCTGATTTAGGAGCGGACCAACAGCCTGTCTGAGCACAGGGGCCTGGATGGATTTATATGAGGGCTGCTGCTGCTGATCCACCTTCGTCTCACACTGGGCTTTCTTATCAAGAGCTTAATTTTGGAGGCAGTGAGGGAATGAAACATAGTTTTCTGTAATCATAGAGGTAATAAGATTAGAGGTTACTTCAATAAATTCTTAATTTTTTTCCTTTTGGGTGGTTATCTTAATGTGTTCAGCAGGGAGAGTTTGCTTTCATGAAAATGGCAGAGAGGCCTGATTACCAAAAAAAAATCAGCTAATAATTACTGTGGGCTTAAAAAGGTGGCAAAGGGCTGGCTTGCTTTCTGAGTTTGTCAGATTGCATAAAGAGGTAGAGCGTGTTCATTAAAAGAATTAAAATCATGATGAAAAGCCTGATAAAAGGCAAGCTAGGTAATGTGGCACCATAAAAAATGAAACATGGAATATTAAGATGCATTATTGTTACAAGTTTCCTTTATCGCAGTGGCATGTAGCCAGTTTATCTAAAACATATGTAATATTTAAACACTGCAGATGAAAAAACCTTCTCACAGACAGCGACTAAATTAAAAACTTTTTTTTACAGTATTGTTGATTTGATTCAATATACTGTGTTTTAATGAGATTAAAATATGATCCTAATTCACAGTAATTGCCATAGTACCTATTCCAACACACTTGCCTGTGGGTATTAGTATCTATTTTTTCCCTGTCAATGTGAACAGGATTATTATCTGGTGCATAATGCTATCTCCACAGCTCATTAGCAGGCAGCAGGTTATCAAATGCTTAAGATGCTGTTTTTCTTTCATTAATTCAGAAAACAATGCTGTGTTTTTCATCTGAAGCAGATAATTACTGAAAAAAAAAACTCATAGCAACATGCATAGCAACAATATGGAACATTTAAAGTGCATTATTGTTGTTTGTTGTGATCTTGTCTGCACTGCACCCAGCAGTGGACTTTCCACTGCTGACCTGCCTTCACTTCACAGTCAGACCCTGCCAGCTTTAATATTAATTGAAGAAAAGATGGATTATTTAGGTCTCATCATTGTAGCACAGACAGTATTTCAAACCAATAAGCAAGCAGGACTTACACAACTTGCAAGGGCGTTTGCGGCCAAAGCAGCAGATGTTGGTGGCAGGTTGCTTAGAGCGAAGGGTGCCTCATTTGGCTCGCTCAGGAGGTGATCATGAGACATATTGCCTTTACTCTCGCCCTCCACACAGACACATGACCGCTCTCTTCACCCGCTGGGGAATTCGGCAAGACTAATATCAAAGGGTCAGTAGGACGCAGCAAAACGTCTGAAGTTTTCACTCCAAGGTGTCTCCTGATGTTTGTTCATGAAAATTGCGATACCAAAAGTTCATCGTAGTCGCAGCAGAGCTTTACTTGCTTAAAGTGAGGCACAGTGATGCATCAAGGTGACTCACACTCATCCCAGGCACGCAAAGCATGTCCCACACAATACTTTTGAAACTCCCACAGATCTCGAGTGAAGCTGTCTTCAGGTATTTTTTTTATTAATACCAGTCCTCACCCCCTTGAACGTAAAGAGCACTATTACACGAACGGGTTTGATTTACTCTCAGGAATTTTCACAAAAAAAGTCTCGAGGATCACTTTTTGTCTCAGTCTGTGCTTTTTCAGCTGCTCAATTCCTCTCTCACCTTTCTTGGTGTCTAATTGGGTTCCATTGATTTACTCCTCCATGATGCTGGCTTGGCTAAGTCTCTGCTGACCCTGCAGAAAAATATCAGCCGGGCTGTCTAACAGGCACTGTTCCGGCTACACACACACACACGCCCAGCACTCCCAATACAGGCAGTGAATGATTGTGTCAGTGAGCTGGAAGTGAGTCAACCTGCCGCTCCTGTGGCCCTCACAGCAGAACCATAGATTAGCGTCTCACTGAAACAACAAAAGGCTCTAGGGGGGGTGTTTGCACCCACTACTCATGGACTCTAGTGCGGCTGTAGAGGGGAAAAAGTGAGCAGGGCAACTGGCGGTCGTCAAGAGACCCGGGGACACGGCCACTCATCTGTGCCTGAGCAGCCATGTGTCACCTTGAGCTCTCTGGAGGAGGTGCCCGGACGCCAACCTGCTGGGCCAGACGGGGTGTGAAGAAGGAGGCAGGATGAAGGCAGAGGAAGGAAGCAGAGCTAGTCATTCAGCTTCCCATATGTGACAACTGTGACTCAGTTAATGAGAGAGAGAGAGAGAGAGAGAGAGAGAGAGAGAGAGAGAGAGAGAGAGAGAGAGAGAGAGAGAGAGAGTGCTAAGCAATTACTTGAAGGAAATTTGAGCAGAGTGAAAATAAAAAAAAAAAGAATCCTCTCACCCTTTCAGTTCTGCACACAGCAATGGAGAGGATAAGAAGAAAAGGATATAATACAGACAGAGCTTTGATACCAACTGTGTCCTCGTTTCCTCCTCTCGACTCCTGTCCCCCTTCTGCCATGCATTATAAACGGCTGATTATGACAGTGACAGCTCCTCAGGTGTGCAGTATGCTAGATTTGTTATTCAGCTCACAGGCATTGCTGTCCCTCCCTCTTACCACCTGCACAGGCACACACACAGGCACACACACACTGCGACACACACATGACACACACCACACACACACACACACACACACAGACACAGACACAAGCAAAAGTGCGCACACACAGACACAGACAGACGCACACACACACCCACGCGCGTACGTATTGCTCACAGCTGCTGTGTCAGCGGGACTCTGGAGCCAGAGAGAAGGGGATATTACATGAATCAGCCTCGCACAACTGTTGTATTCACAGTGCTATGATCCAAACTCACAATCTAAATTGGGCTTTTATTGTTTGATTTAGATTTTCACGGGCCACTGCTGTTTTTGTGTACTTGGATTTGTTTAATTTTCGAGATATTATTACATTTTAGTGGACAAAATGTGCAGATCTGCACGTCTGGAGCACACTGCAAAGACGACCCAAAACTAGGCCTTACAGCAATGCATTTTCTATTCTTACGAGCACTATGGGGCTACAGTGCATGTCAAATGACAATACACTATAGTAAGAATAGCAAAAATGTATTATATCAATATATTCCACTGCGAGAATTTATGAATGTAGGCTCTACTAAAGTATTTGGTGCAAAATGCTGAATGCATCATGTTTAAAGCTGCACTAATCAATATTCTCATATTAACAATTGATCATATAACTGTGTGTAATGTGGAAGGGGTCGCTTGCAGGGATGAATCCACAATCAATTACAACTCGACTCAATAGTTCCCCTCAGCTCTATCGAGAGTCTTTAAGCTCACTATTTTGGTTTTACGGTTGGCACCTTTAATGTTTTAGCTCAGTCTAACCGCGCTCATCAACCTCATTTCCACTCGCAGCAGGCTGAAGCTAAGTTCAGCAAAAAGAAGGTCTGATGAGCCCACTATACTACCTGCCCAGCACCAAACAGCTGAAAAAGCAAGCGACTATCTGGTGAACATATAATGGAGCGTTTAACAACTAAAGACCCGGATGTTTCCCTCAGGAGTTGGTGAAGACCAAAACACTGTTAAATGGAGAGTGAAAATTAGTCTTGCATTCATCAGGTGGCCGGGAACACAACACTGTCTCTGCTGGATATGTAAATAAGCAACTGTTTGCTAACATGTTAGCCAATAATGACTTTATAAGGTAAATATATGTCTTCCCCGTGTTTACAACTTGTTTTGCTGCCCCCAGGTGGCCAAAACAACATGTTGTTTAGAGCAAAGAAATCCTGGTTAAAAGAAAAATCCACCCTAAAACGCACTCAGTCAGTCACTGGCATTATATGATATTTCTGAGTTTGTTCCTTCGTGGTGTGTTTATGTCATCGTGGGAAGCTGCCGAGGATAAACTATGTGAGGCGAGGTGGGGTCACCTTGAGATTTTTCCAGAGGTGTCACGTTTTTAATAGTGGAAATACATCACGGCAAAAGTGCTTCATTAAAAACATCAATCAAATCAGAAAGTAGGGACGTTTTCATAGCCTGACTCTCTGGGCTGTAGCACTAAACCCATATTTACAGTACCTCTAAATTACAAACCATAAAACAATTCCTGAACACCCCATTTGAATATCTACTGTATAAAAGTATCCTACTGGGGAATTTTCCCTTGAAGATTTAATTGATAATACTTACCATCTGCTGCTTTACACAGTTCTCATCATCCTGTTGTTTCCCCCTGTTATTTTTAGAATAGAAAATGGCACGTGTATCAGAAAAATCAAAAGGCAAAGATGGTGACACGATGCTGCGCGAAACATACATGTTGAGCAACAATAATTTCAGGGCATGCTGAGAAAAAAAATTACATTCCCGAGGTGTTGACTTTGAGAAGTCTCCTCACATGGCATTTCTTGAAGTGCCTGTTATTTCAGCAGTGCCCATGGCTTAGCTCTCTAATTTGCTCCAGCTTTGGCTTCACTCTACCATGTAAATGCAATCAAGTTGCTGACAAAGTATTTCTGTTGGCAGGGCTGCCGTCTGCCTTCTACATTAAAAAAATAAAGAAATAAATACACAGGAATCTGATCTAAAAATAGAAAAATTAATCACTTTGCCGGGCCTCGCTGTGGGAAGCAGTAACTTGCAGAGGGTTACGACTTCACCTTTTAAAGTCACATTGATTTCATTGAGGAGTCGGTTATATCTGTGTTCCTGTGTTTGCCACAAGAATTTTCAACCTAATCTAACTTGACAAGGTTAATTTGGTGAGGCCCAGTTTACAGTAAGACAGATTGCTGACCTTTTGACACACAGATTCATGGTCAACTTTTAATTAGGTTCCATGTTCCCTTCATTACTTTGCTTTTCTAATGCGGGCAGATTGCGCACTGTAGATATATTAGATGTGATTTGCCTGAGTAGGTTAACCGAGCATTTTGCTCCCTACATTAAGACTGATTGCCCAACCTTACACATGAAAAGGTTACATCAACCTTCAATTAAAACCTTCTTCACATTTCTCATACTATACAGAGACCAGTAGTGTAAATGTTAGTTTAATGGTGGCTAGGTCAAGAGCTGAAATGTTAATGCCCTGGTGCCTAATTTACTTTGTTGCCTTGAGGGTCAGAAATTACTTCTCATAAACGCATCATTACACCTGTATTTCAGTTCTGCCTTTGGGCCCAAATTAGACAGACGTTACCTCGATTGGAGGTTGCTGTTGCAAAGTTTAGGCTTCATAGATCAGTAATGCATGCGGAAGAAATCAATGTACAATTAAAAGTGCATGTTTTGATGCATATGAATAATTCGAATCCCGTAAGCACCATTCTCCACACTGTGTTTGTTTCAAAATGTTTATTTTAAACCTTAAAGTATTCTAAAAGGAGAACTAGATATTATGTTATGACCAGCTGCTAGTCGGGAACGCGGGCCCTCTCCGCTTACTCAACGGCAATGAACCTTGGGGGAACTCTGCTTGAGCATCTGTTGGCATATACGCCAAGGCCCAGGCCCCTTAGAATAAGACCGAAACTGATACTGACAGGGAAGCTCTTATGAATGTCACGGGCTCCTGAATGCGATGACAAATTGTATTGTGGGTAGAGTTTAGGATTCCGGTGACAAAGTGTCATCTTGCATTAGCTTGCTGAAGATTGGCGGATCAGGCTAAACAAGGTGGCAGTGAGGTGGAGAGAGGCAGTCAGCACACGAGACTGTTCACTCCTGACAAGCTCACTGTGCGCCGTTCAAGCGCCGAGAGGACGAGCCGGTGTAGCCAAGCGATTCTTTTTAAGTTTCTGGGTTCCACACTGCTCAGCGTGAACCACATGATTTCCCATTTCCCCCATGCCTTTTTTTTTTTTAGTTCTAAAATGTTTATTTTTTTTACATTTTTTATCTCTCTTTTGGTAGATGCAAACATATAAGTGCCATACACTTTTGAAATCTAAAAACGTACCTTTAAACCAACTTGGAGTGCCTTTATCACACAGAGACAATCAGATAAAAGCTAAAAGCTCCTGTGTATATCAAACCCCCCCCCTATCCACAGTATAAACCTGGAACAAGTCTAACATTCAGTCTCCCCACGGCATCTTGTTGGAATCACAAAATATGGTGGTAGAAGAGAGGAGGAACCCAGCTGAGGCTTACCACTTCCCATTACCTGTGTGTTATTTTTAGCAAATCTTTGAGCGATTCTGGATCGAGGAAAGTAACTAGAGATGGCTGCGCTTTCATACTTATTGCCTCCCTATGTGGAACCTATGGTCCACTCTATTTAAAGCTCTTTAAAAAAATATGTCCCTGTGGTGCAGGTGGCTCAGTGGTAGAGCGTGCACGCACACATGTCCGAGGGCCTTGATGTCTTGGTGCAGCGGACCCCAGTTCGACTCCTGGCTGGAGTCCCTTTGTTGTGTGTCCTCCCCATCTTTCCTGTCCATATAAAAACAATAAAGGGTGTAATACTTGAAAAAAAAAATCTCTGTTTTTCTTTACAGCTCTCTTATTGTTGTTGTCATTTACTTGTGTATTTTCTTTAAAGCGTTTTCTCTTCAATTTACCCCCCTGAACTGAATTAAGAACTGTTAATTAAAATGTATTTTAGCTCATTTTATGCTATTCAACAACCTGAATTATTACTTATAGGATTAAAATGATTCATTTTAAAGTCGTGTTATTTCTGATGCTTAATCCCCTTTAAATATTTTTTTTTTAAATTTTTTTTAATGATTTACTGTTGAAGCAGACTGATGAGATGATGCCTCTTAGTCACACAGGGAGAGAAGCAACTCTGCGGCTTTCTGTCGTCGTCATCTGGCTCCTGCCAAAGCTTTGAGCTGAAAAGCTGGACATCTTTGTTGCCCTTTTCCCAACCTTCGCTGGCAGTTAGGGGGGTAAAAAAGGCTGCAGATACAAGGCTGAAGATTGGCAAAAATCTGTCATAAAAACCCATTTCACTTGATGCCATGCATTACTGTGTCCGCCTATCAAACTCTCAAACAGACAACTCAAATGTGCTCAGTCCGTCACTGTGGTAAAAAATAACAAACGCAATGAATTGGATGCTGCAAATTGTCCTTGCTGTATCATGATGTTAATTTAATTTGTATTCCCACTTTACGGTTCAAAAGGACAATGTGATGCCTCCCTGCATGCAAAGTAGGAAAAAAAACCTGTGTTATCTTATAATAGCTAATTAGATTTCTTGTGTGAATACGGACATGTTAAACAGGCTTCTCCTACCAGTGTCCTTCATGGGCCATACTCATGTTGTTCAATGTCCTGCCAACAGAGTGGAAACATCTTGCTGCCTGTGTCTGTGGCACAGAGTACCCCAGTTACATCACAAATAATACTCACTGATGTATCAATGTTGAGCTTTTGGGCTGAAGTTATCTCACAACAAGGACTCAGTGGATGTATTAGTAAATTTCCACCGGTGTTAACATCTGCAGATGCTATGGGGGTTAGTTCCTTCAGCATATTCTTGATTATTATATGACAGTTTGGGTTAATAAAATGCCACATCTCACTTGATTTGCAGTTTGTCTATAAATGCGCAGATTTATGCCCAAATCCTTCTTCTAATCTCCATTAACCAGCACTGCATCCAAAAAATAAATCTTCTGCAGCGACTACAGCCACACATCTGAGCACAGGGCTGACAGGACATATGAGGCAAATTGAAAAATTTGTTGTCAGCAGTATTGATTTGTCAACATCTCTGGAACCATCGACCCGCGCGCGCCCGAGTCCTCTTCCTCTTAGCTTTTGAAATTCATGTTTCTCAGGGTTGCAGGTTAACAGCAAGATTTTTTTTCACAAACAAACTAATGCCCACTTGTTAGTAGGAACCGTGGCAGAGACCCTGTCAACATCACGCTGATCTGCTGATGAATCCTGTCCAGTTGGAGCATGCAGCAGCCTGCGGTTGTGTTTTGTTTTGCTCCTCCCCACCACTCTGTTAAATGGGATATCTCTAATGCTGGCACAACAACAAATTACCTGCTGAATTTGCATATTGTTGTTGCAGCTAACATCGGTGCCGCCAATAATCGCCCCTGATTTGCTGAGGGACCTCTTTTACAGCATCTCTCTGTGTTTTATTTTGCAATTACATGCAGTCAACGGATGGAGATGTTTTAAAAGCATAATTGAAAGGCACACAAGCTGCTATTTATTTGATGAAATGTGTCTTGCACGTTACAATAATTGGTAGAATAATAAGAATAATTTCTTCTCTGCTTAACCTCTGATTTTTCTTTTGCAAGCTCTCTTGGTAAAACATGCCACTAATAGAGAAATTAGGCGGCCCCTTGCTTGGCCTCTTTAAGGCTATAGGACTGCCCTGAGACGGAGCACTGCTGTTCCAAACTTCAGGTGATTATATCCCAGTTGGGTGATAATAATAGTTGGTCTCAATAGTTGGACATTTTCCATTTCCCTTTGTTTATATGGAAAGTTGAAATGATTACTCGCACTGCAATGCAGTAGACGTTATATAAACACAGATACTGTGAGCCCATTATTCTGCCGCAAGTATTTACTATTCTGTAGTTTCTATACTCACAATCTCGAGATGTCAATAGCTGATATCAGTCTCACATCACCCTTTCCTCCCTTGAAACAGTGGAGCTATTGGGAATGTGCAATCAAAACAAAAAGTTCTTAAGTAATCTTAGTCAGATAGGCTGAATAAATATATAACCCACTGAGTACCTCATTGGACTGACTTTGAGTTTTCACCCAAAGTTTCGCCTGAAACTACTCCAGCGATTGTGAGATTTCACCATGGTGCTGGCAGCGCTTCAGTCTCACCCGGAGATATCTCTAACGGCCTTGGCCCGGGCGCCTTTACTGAAAATGCCTTGGCCCAGCGGTGACACATCCTCCCTGACCTGGCGTTACCCCTGCTAACAGTCACATGTGTTTTAGCTCAGTGGGGTGACAGTAGGGGAGTGCAAACATGATAAATAAGGGGTCCAAATACAGTAACACAGACCAGAATACATTCTCCAGAGACAACAGTGTCTCTCTAACCTGTAAATGTTGGATTATCAACACAAGGGATGTTCTTTTGGGAAAAAAGCTGAAAATTTGCAATTTGCATGGCTAGCTCATATGCAACCAGCTGGTGACAGGTAACAGATGTGTTAACAAAGTGTGTGTGGTGTGTGTCTGTGTGTGTGTGATGTTTAGCTAAAATGCTAAAGTGGTGCTATTTAATGTAACAGCACTCAACGAGCATGAAAACTGAGTTGGCCATCAGACATTCAAAAAGACATTAGAAGATGGTCCTCTCCAGACCAAGTAGTTCTCAGCAAAAGCAGGTTCTGTGGCAGCCAAGGAACAAGGTGTGGCCAAACAAAATGAGTGAAACAGGTGAGGAAATTCAGCCTGCAAAGACACAGACTCACCAAGTGCAACCCGTCCACCCCCTCCTCCATCCCAAGCATGCTCAGTGAGCAGCCCTGGCTCTGGATGATTCAGGGACTGATGAATTAAACCAAGTCTGTTTACAGTCATACCCACTCCTTTTGAACAAAGGTAAAATATAAGTAGTCTTTTCAGTGACTACAGGAAATAAAAATAAATTCACACTATAAAAGATGAAGGCATAAAATTAAGCTAATTGTTTCTCCTGCCATCTCGGTAGGCATCAACTGAACCAGGCTTCACGGTAATTTTAATTTAAAAACATAAATTTGGGTGCATCCGCCTCCACATGTGAAAAAAGACAACAATATCTTCCACACCGAATATTTTCACAGAGCACTGATGTTACTGATGAAGGCCAGTGGCTGGCCGCGGAGTGAGACCTTTACACCAAGTGCACCAATGACTGGAAGGATATTTACCTGTTCTCCACCGACCCCCGCACCCTTCAGTTATTCAAATGGAGAAAATTTATTATTATTTTTTTCCTTGTTGTGCTGTTGCTCCACATCTCTCCGCTCGGCGTGGTGATGTTTCTGTCAACACTGCCACTCTCCATCTTGAATCACTCATCATTCTCATAACCATGAGAATCACTTGTAGCATGTTTAGTAACATATTATATATTTACTTTATAGGTAATACAGCATAAATATAGGGCTTGTCAAATAAGAGAGAAACCGACATGAAACCTAAGAAGCATTAAAGACAGGTGGAAAAACATGTATTATATTGCTATGAAATATGATTTAAGACTTGCAAATATTGTGGCAGCAATGATAAAAATATGTTTGATATGACAAACATATGACAGAATATGTTTTCCAACACCGAGGCAGCTGATACAGAGAACGACAGTGGTAATTTGAAGCATTTTCCGTTTTTTAGGATTATATGAAAATGCCTTACTTCTGTTCTCACACTGAGCATGATCCTCATTACACTTAAAAGACAACATAACAGCCAGAAGGAGCTAATTAACAAATCAGTGGAGTTTTGCATTTGATCCCTGGTTTTAATTTTTATGCTGCGCTGAGGATTATGACCTCTAATTTGTCTGAATAAAGATTATGTTGAAAATACAGTTTTCACAAGGAGTTGACCGGGGTTAATAAAATGTAACAGTATTCGGAAGAGATTGGTTTTAAAAACGGGTGGACTGGCCTCCCCTGGATTCAAGAGATATACCATACTTTACACTTACACTGATTATTACAGTTAATGGGCATGTGCGAGCCATTTAAAGGAGCCGCGCAGCATTTTGATGCCTAAATTTAGTTGAGCGTGATTATCATCAAAGCCATCCTGATATGGGAAACAAAAAACAAGAGGCTGATTGTAGAAAAGGACTTTTTGATAAGAAAATCAAAGCATCTTTCGGTGTCAAACTGTCACTGAGCAGCACTGATTTGGGCGTTTCAAAAAACAATGTTTTTGGACTAAAATGCGTGCCAGTGCTGCTGTCACAAACGGTGACAGTTGGGATAGAGAGGGAGCTACCGTGAAGGGAATATTATTGTTCACCTGACATGGGAAATCTACTCACCTAATAAATGATATGATTAGATTTTCCTAAAAGAGGATGCATTCAATCAAGACTTAAATGCCTACAAAATAAAGGTTCCCACCTTTCTAAAACAATAAAGCAGTTTTCTATCTCCTTTATTTTTGTGCAGAAATTGTAATAACACTAAAAGGATGGCAGGATTAGCTTCTTTTTTTTTACCAAGGGAAAAAAGAGTGGAAATAGTACCCTTTAGATGCTATTGTTTTGCGCTGATTGATTTAGATGAATTTACCCTGAAATATAGCATAATTATCTCACAATGGTTTTTGCTAATTCATTGCCGTAGTCAGGGCGTTCCCCTCTGTGGGGAGACTAACTCTGCATCATTTACCACTTGTAACAATTGTACCTGTGTGTTGTTAAGACCGCTGAAATCAGATATTATAATAGTGCTGCTGTATAGTAGGCCAAGGAGGTTTTTCAGACCGCTGCTGCAGAATTAAGGTGGTAATTACAGAGACAAATCACTTGAGCTTATCCCAACTGTGGGAGAAGAGGAAAACCAATTTCTGAACACATTAAAGGAGTTTCAGTATACACAGTGTGTGCAGATATATGAAATGCTGTTGGTGGTATTATAGGACATTGAAGATATTTAATCACACAATAGCATAGGTATTTTCCTTTGTAGTTTTAGGACTCATTCTTAAGGTAATATTATTGCTATAAATGTGTGTGTGACTTGTATATTTGGAGGTCAGTAATTTTATTTTTGATTCAGTACTTTTGACTCAAAATCAATACTGTCTTTTCGACAGACTGTAATCGGCTCTGCCATTTTTGTCTGGTTCAAATTCTGAGAAGAGCTGTGAGCACCATCTCGCCTGTCAACAGAGAGGAAGAGCTCAGAGGTTAAAAGAAGAAGCATTACATCATTCTCGTTTGGCATGCAAAAAACCGCAGCAAGCAATAGGTTTTTAATGCTATAATTTCAAATGTTTGGTTACATTTCGAGCAATTTCACGGTAAATTAGCAGTAAAAACTCTCAAATCAAGACAGCAGGTTGGTGCAATCCACAGTACTCCAAAAGACATACAAGATTGTGCAGGTCTCTTGAAATAGCCCCTTGAAATAGCATTAGCCTAAATGATGCTACTCAGTCATTATATATGGCCCTGGCACTCATTTTGTGTATCAACAGAGACTCTGAATTATGCCTGTATCTTTTTATTGTGTTCTTCTTATTACCCCAACCAAGGACACAATGTTTTCAGTCCCATTTCTTTGTCTTTTTTTTTTTTTTTTTTTTGCATGGTATCTCAAAAACCAGCGGCTGAAACTCAGTGGCATTTTGTGAAATTGCTATTATTAAAATACATTTTGCTCAGAATTGAGCAGCCTTGAGCAAGTATGCAGCCTTTGAGTGCTTTTTGGTTATCATTGCTATTTCTGACTGTCCAGAACATTTCTGGACAAATCTTCAGTCAGTGGGTGTGTGAGTCTGCAGCACTTCTTACCAATCCCACCGCCCGTGAAGAGCACCATTCTTTGATTCTTTAAGTCTTTCAGTCTTTGGGGGCTTAATTTGCTCTGAAATGACCTTTTCAACAGACATTAGTCTTGTAAATTATGAATCAAAATCAAGGAGGAGAGGTCACAAAAGCTGTCAATAGAAAGCGGCTTTACAAGATTGACTGAAAATATTATTACAGTTCAAAAAATGCAATCCTTTCCCCTCTGACTTATGCTTAATTGACAATTAAACGAATTGCAAAATCTTGGCAACTAGATGAAGGAGCAGCATCTCATTTATAAAATATAATCTGCTTGTTGGAGGAATTTCTTGGTTTCTTCCTCCTCTCTGTAGCACTGTATGTCTTGGCTCTGCACTGTACACCCATGGTCTAAGTTGACGATAAAATCTTTAAACGGCGTGGCAGGCTCTGCCAATACGTCCTCGCCGCTCGAGAGCCTCAGTTTAGCATTTGAAATACGGCACACCACTGGCAAATACCTCACTGAAATTCAAATGTGGTGAAATGCAGTTATCTTTTATGGGGATTTAGATGGAGCTGTTTGGAGTTGGGGCTTCCTATTCATTTATTCTGTCACCACTGAGCTGCTCGGCTGTATTACCGAATTGATGCACTGTGACAGTCTTAAGCTATTTTTATCTCCTTTCTCCAACGTATTGAGAAATTACAGCTGATATACTGTAGAAAAGTCACGGATTTCCAACCGACACCACCTGAACTTGATATAGCTCATAACACCATCAAAGCCAGCGTATTGAGTTTTGTTCCACTGTGACCTGTAGATCAAAGTAATGGACTATTGGAGGCGGTACACTCCAAACTAAAGAGGCTCGAGCTACTGAGCACTTTAATGGTTTTGGGCAGGTTCTTAATTATAGGACAGTCTCCCCTGAGTGATTCCTCTCTTATGGAACCGCCAGGCAATTGTACATTTTCACTTGATCAATACAAAGAGGATGTTTAATAAAACGTACATGAACAGGCTCTGTCAGATCAATTAAGGCACAATTATTCGACTGGCAGCAATGCGATATATTAGCCTAATATGACAGAAAGAAAGTTCTAATAGGACACGGACCACGTTACAAAACTATTCACTCCTCAGTTGAACTTTTTCAGATTTTGCAATGAATCTCCTCTGGCGTGAGTGTTATTGTTATCACTTTTCCGATAGAGCCGCCTTCTAATTCGATGATTTGTATTATCTTTGCAAGCACATTACGACATAAAATGATATTAAGAGGTCAGGGCTCTCAGCTGGGTACTTGAGTGCAGTCTGTGTGTCCTCAGCAAGCCACTGCTGAAGGTCTGTCCTTGTTCTTTCTCTGACTCTCTGCTGTTGTGGGCATCTTCGCACGAATGCCCTGATAATGGTCTGATGACTTTTTTGTTCCAACAAGTTCAGCGGGTCAGACGTGTCATCCATTTTACTTTGGTCAGAGCCGGTATTGATCTGTCCTAAGTGTTGCTTCTTTTTCTCTCTTAGCAGGGATTTCTGTAACGGTGAGAGAAAAATACTCCTCTTCCTGCTTATCGGGGCCACACTCGCCACACGTCTTCACATCCAGACAGGCTGTAAACAGGCTTTAAACATTGAAATGGCACAGCAAAATGGTGAAAAGAGGGACCGCAAGTAAATACTATTGCAGCACGGCACCTCAGTGAAATTACACTGATTCTATCCACCGCTATAAGTACAATATTTTAAAAAATTACATTATTATTATTATTATGGTAGTACACTTTTTATATTGTTGCAATGAGAGCATGTTATAAATACGGTAAGGCCACATAGGTTTGATGTAAGGCTGCTATAACTTGATGTGTCTTTGGTGGAAATGTACTATAAGGAGAACAGAGTTTTGACAATAAAAACAATTTGTAAATGTAGCTGTTAACAACGAATGGAACAACAGATTGCATTGGGACTGTGTTGTGATAATGCCAAAGCCTTGTTGCTTTAACATAGAGATTTGCTGAAAAATGCTGGATTAAGATGTATAATAGTTCTTAAAGCACATGCTTACTCATCAGCTACCTAAAGTGAATTTTATATGCCGATTTTTATGAATGCAGGGCTTTGCATCCGCAAGTTACATTTTATTTAGTCAAATCCTTGTTGCAGTTCAGAATTGATTAGCCTGTCAAAGGAGAAAAAAAAAGTTGTACAAGAACACATTTGCTGTCACTTTGTAAGTCTTCACCGTTTATGAGCAATATAGAATTTGAGCAAAAGTGGGAAATGCTAATCATCAAACACTTGTCATTTGCCTTTTTACCTGCCTCTGATGATTTTGATTGGGCAGTCGAGACATTTAAACAATCCACAGTGCTTTATTCACCTATCAGGTAAAAAACAGACACTTTACCAGAGCCCTTTTTATAAGCGAAAAATGCCTTAAATGTAAAAATACAGTGTTGTGCCATCAGCATGTCAGCATGCATGCAAAGTGTTAGAAAGGTTGCCAAAAGAAGATATGTGTTTTTTAAGTTGTCTAGACCTGTTGGACTGTAAAAGATATTGTAGTGCTTCAAATGGGCACTCAGTCTCAACAACCAGGTGACTGTCTCCATGTTGCTACCAAATATTTTATGAAAGTGCACTCTTGGCATAATTTCCATAGAAAATGCTGGGCTATGAGAGGGCAAGCGTTCCTTTAACCATTCTTTAATTGTCATGTGTACTGCATTTTGTGTCCCCTTTTGAATGCCCACTCCTCTCTCACGTTTGTGGCGCACATTTCTTTTTTTCTTTCTCCCAAAACAGACTAAATAATTCAGCTTTTAAGTGGGATTGCCTGAAAATCAAAGAGCGAGCTTGTCTGGAGCGCTGAAGTGCCTTCTGTACGACCAAGTTAGAAGTGCTTTCTGTCAGCCCCGTGTAGTGTGCTTAAAACTCATTTTGCAAGTGTTTCATCAGTCATGCATAATTTTGCTTTGATGCACGCGGCCGGCAACGGTGAGGAATGTTAACCTGATTTCAACGTGAGAGTGAATGGCAAGGTTTTTCGATGCCTGCAGATACCTCAGGTGGATAGCCTTCTAGCGTTAAAATTGCCATATCCCGCCCCCCCTTTTTTTTTTTTGTCCCATGTCCTCCAGTTTTATTGGATCATATTTTTGACTGTTAGATGCGTGGAGACATGAATACGATAAATATGTAAACTAAGAGCAAAGATATGACTCCGCACGTAGATGTCATGTTGCTTGAATCCATTTTTGCTTGCTGAATGTGTTTGATATGTAAAACCTGAGCATACCATCATGTCGAGCAAACACTTGAAGCGATTTCAGTAAGCGCAGGGAGGAAAGATGTGCTGCTGTCACCGCGCTCAGAGGTGAGCTGGTCGAGACAGTCGGCTCACTCTGTGACTTTGAGAAGTTCTACAAGACCTCATCCAGTCACGCTCCGGACTAAGCTGGATGTGAGCGATTCGAGGCAGACAGAGATATCATCCATCAGCCACTTCACCTGGGCCTAATGGCTTGCTGCAGACAGGCATGTTTGACTGTGTGTTTGATGTGTGCATACCACATACCCACCTACTCTTTTTATGTCAGAATATCAGCAGGCAGCAAAGTGTCAGGGCTCACAAATGGATTTTCTAATCCACTTGTTTGCTGGAAGTTCTTTCAACCCCTGGATTTGAAGCCCCAGCCAAAAACGTACTTAAACACGAGCATTCCCTTAGACTCCTGTCTGTCTCACCCACCGCCTGTCATTGTGTGCTTTGACAGCCCCGAAACGTTTCCGCGGCGGGGAGAAAGAGATGCAGGCAGGAAAGGCGAAGGACACCAGGAAAGCTCAAATATTGAGATGTCAAGCAGGGCAGACCATAATTGTTAATTACATTTATTCCAGTGCTGTTGGAATGCGGCCATGATGCTTTCAGGAATATAAAGTGGTGTCCTCAACATGTTCCAGGTTCAGCCTTTTAAATGGGCCCGAGCGATCGGTGCTGAAATTCAATAAGGAGCACCCTGCTCCGATCTACAGACAGGCACCGCGCGGCCACAAGACAGATGTTTAAAAGCAAGACAGATATAGTCTCAACAGCATTAAAGTAAATGAAACACTGGCTTTGTTAAAATGGCTGCTGACCCACCAATGTGCTATTAGTCTCTGACATACACACAAATGTTTCTCCATTCGAGGAGAGTTTGAGCTGCATGGGTCACCTGGACGGGGCTTAATAGTTTGACTTAGTGTACATCAAACTGCTTCTCTGTCAACTGTGAGTCACTCCCGAGGTGTTTGCTTTGACTGGGCCGTGTTTGCTTGTTCTGCTCATTAACTGACACATTAGGTGACCCTCTCCTCAACTTTCTACCTCCACTTGAACTCAGTCCGAAGGCAGTGATAGTTTACTTTCTTCACAAACATCTGAAGGCAATTTGAAAAAAAAAAAAAAAAGCGCGCTGGACATGACCAGTTAGTGAAGTTCGAAGTCTGCGAGTGTGTCCGACCCTGTAGGCGCTCTATGCGATTCTGCGGCGTCTGTTTTCTCATCTCCTATCCGAATAATAGGGAAGTTCTTGTCAGAGCCGGCTGAACATCCTTTCGGCCCCGACGCCTTAATTGAATTCGAAAGACAAACTGTCAATCATTCTGCTTTTCTGTCGCTCCAAACGCGTTGTGGTTGCAATAAAGACATAGACTCCGGAGAACTACAAATAAGACTTTGGAATCACAACAACTCTTCTTTTTACACGCATGCACGAGCGCTTCCTCTGATGTACATATACCTTCCCAGTTTTACTTGCCACCCCCAAACCATCTGCTGTCACACATTGCTAATTAGTTTTATGGTGTTCTTGGCAGCCAGAGTATGGCTTCACGATAATTACCCTTTTATTGTTTTGTATTCTATTGTTAATGTTGTTGTTGTTTCGTGGCTTGTCCTAATTAAAAGTTTGGAGCTTCGTGGAATTAACACAGGCTGCCCTTTTTGTCCCTCTAAATTGCTTATCCTGCAAAGCTAACATTAAAGGATATGAGGGATGGGGTGAGGGACAAGAGCAGATATGGTATCTCAGAAATGAAGTAGGCCTAAATCCCTTGGACTACAATGCAGTTTCTGTTACCACAAGCCGTAATGACTATGAGGTTTTCCAGGCTACTGGCGCTTCTCTCACTGGAGAGACTATCATTACTATTTTTCTCCAAATGTCTTGTCTTGCAGTATTTCAGGCGGTGGGAATCAACCTGCGTCTCCCCTCTTCAGATTTCTTTGACATTCCACTATTTCCCTCCTCATCCCTCCTGGGTAAAGCACAAGTCAATATTCTCCCTGCATCCCTCGCCGTGCTGTTTGTTTTAATGGCTTTTAAGTTGACATGTGGTCAGAGCTGGCTTTTCCCAGGCCTCGAATGTGTTGTCTGAGAGGTCTCTGGCGCTGAGCTTTGGTCATCGTCGCAGCCAAATCCACTTACACACACAACCCAATAAGCTCTCACATTCAACAGCGCACATTAACCTGAGGTAAAAGCTCTCTAGATTAAATGGAAGACTTGCCCGGGAGAGGGGAGGAAACCGACTCCATCTCGTATCGACGGACACAAACCCGTCCTGATCCTTTTGGAAATACAATTCTCCATTGATCGCACAGATTCAATGAAATATCTATTTTTTTATACTTAAACCTGGCATTCACTTATAAGCGCTGTCAGCGGCTATCCATGTCTAGGTTTACAAAGTGCAAAACTTACCAGAGTCTCAGTTGGCTAACCTCGTCCAACTCAAAGCAGCAACAAGGTTCAAATGTTACAATATGACTAACGTACGCTGACGACATATTCTTTTTCCGCAGGGGTGTGTTTGATGCTGAAAACGGAACGATTTTGCATTGTAAAATACAGTATGCCACTAAGAAGGATTTGTCAGCTCTGTGTTTTTCCTTGATTATTAAATCACAGACTCCAGAGAAATGCTATTTCCATTTTGCTTTCAGCCTTTTTTTTTTTTTTTTTGCACAATTGCTTGCCATCGGCAGTATGCTGTGAAGCAGTGAGGGTTATGTGTGATACAGCCCAAAAGACTGATTACTAGATTTTTAAATCCCAGTTTAACCAGGAGTTTAGGAAAGCAATCAAAACTTTTTTCTTTTTTTCATTGTTATCTGGCTCAGGGTCTTGCTATCTCCATCCCTGGTCTGTTTCAAAACAGTGCAATATGTCTGTAAGAAAACAACAAAATGACTTATGTCCACATGGCAGGAAAATATTAGAGCTATATTTTCAATCAGACTTGACATGGCAACATCTGCCTACGACTCTAAAAGTCATTAGTGCATTTTTCTTCGCAAACTGGTTGGGATCCATGCTTTTTTATCTGCAATATGATGATTGAGGCAGTCAGCTGTCACTTGTACTCACATCTGCATGTCAAGACAACCTTGGTGATCCTGTAGTCAGTGATATATTCATCTCCTCCTCCTCCTCAAAAAAGTGTCCTCACCATTTTAATGACTGAAATATTAACATGAGCAGCACACAGCAAAAGTAGCGAGAAGTGTCTGTACCAGCGTATGATTAGCAACCACATGCAAGCCACTTTCCTCCTAATGAATGGCCGTCAGTTATCATAATTAAATTGTTGAGTGTGTGGCCAATTATGAAAAACATACAATAAATGTTTTTAAAAAAATGATTACTGGACCGTAATCTGGGGAATTAAATATTTACTGTGAATCCTATTTGACCTTCTGCGAATTGGATTATACATCCCAGATCCTTAACACAAATTTATTAGAAAGATGTTCATTGCTTAAGGTTAGTACTAAATTAGCTTTGGTTCTCCTCTCTCTGTTGAACAGGAAAACATGAATTTATTTGATCATTTAATTTTCCCGCATTTCTCTTTTCCCCAATTAGCCGAGTTTAAGTTTGCTTTTTATGTTATGCTCTACCCTCTTAGCCTAAATGTCACAGCATTTTGTATTTGCTTTGGCTAATGACCAGCGCTGACAAGACAGAGGGGGGCACAGCTATCTCTTTATTTAACACATGGAGAGTAATGATTTGCACTCAGAGGGGTCTCAGGTGAGGGCCGGACATCTCAGTCTGTGTTCTTTAATGGGGCCTGTCTCCAGTGATTAGGGATTGTTGACAGGGGAAGTTGTAATGCCTAGCACCAGACGGAGTGCTCAGTTTCTCTTTCCCATTTATTACCACCCTCCCAATCTAGGCTTAGGAGAAATTACAAGCCTGCGCACACATACACAAATGAACACGCGCAGACACAGGCACAGACACATACTTTTGCTCATTATGTCAAATATCAGATGGTGAAACAAACATTATCAAGTCACGGGGGGAGAGCTCGGCTGCCTCGCCTCCCACGCCTTCCGAAGCTTCTGGTTCTCAGGGCCACACTGGCAATCACACTCCGGCTCTCTCATCATTACATCCTGGTTCACAGCGCAGCATCAGTACTTTCTATCCTGAACCAGGCTAGAACCAAACTAATTAGCCTGTCATTTCTCTTCTCTTGTCTTTGAGGCTGTTGGATTTTTTGTGATTAGTATCCCCCATGTCATTTAAAAAAATGGCTCATGGGCCGCAAATGTCTAAATTAATCAACAATGTCCTTTCTTCTTCAGTTTTTTTTTTTAAAGCCCAGACCTAGAGCTAATTGTAAAGAGATGGCTCTGTCTTAAAGTCTTTTCCCTCCGATAGACAAAGGAACCCAATTTTCTTTTCCAGATCACGACCTTGACTGTCACAGTCAGCTCCTTTTTTCCCCGTCTTCCCCGTACCTCTGGAGATCACACTCAGGTTCACCCAGGTCTTATAACACTTGGCCCCTGGAGCTTGTAATTGACCCACACCTTTGACCTGTGCTTGTACACGGCCTGTGCAATCATAATATTGCAGGCAATGCATACTGAGCAGCTCTGTCTTCCTCTGGGCGCTGAAGGCTAAATTAATTTGTATGAAAGTCAAGGATAACTAATGGGCAACCTGGACAAGTAATACAATAGCTCCCTTATTGCACGGTAATTCAAACACACAGGGCGTATTTGATTATATATTCCTGCCAAATGCATACTCATCCCCATATGCAAAAGGGGACCTAATGGCATACTAATGCACAGTGTTAGCCATTATGCATGAACCGTTTCATCCTAAGCCACCATGAAAGCCAATCAAACCATAGCCTTCCAAATTCCTCTGTGTGCCGTATTTTTCAGAACAGTTTATTCTTCTGAAATCAGCAATTAATTGCATAGAGTTAATTGCAGACTGAACTGCTGATGACCTCTACTGCTCCGCTGCCGCAGTGTGCACACCCTGAGAAAAGAGTGTAATAGATGTACCAGAGAGGAGGGATGTGCTCAGAGGATTAGTCGAGGCTCTCCAGTGGCAACTAAAGCCGGCGTGTGATTTTCAAAGATAGCACCTGGCCAAAATAAAGTAAAGCTACAGAAAATATACGTTGGCAGGCTGCATCCAGCAGCATGGGCAGACGTCTTCAAAGGAACTCTAAGCTCTGGAAATTTGACCCAGCTTTGTCACCATCCATCATACATGGTCATTAACCTGTGACACATGGCGACCATCTACCAATCATCCCTTCTCATAAATCACTTTGTCCCGCGAAACAATACCGTTTTCCCCACCACACAATGCAATCCCACATGGGAGCGAAGAAGTCAAGGCAGGCAGTCACATTGTCCTGTGAACATGGCCAAGGGTCTCCTTCTCGTCACATGTTGCGTAAGCATGCTGCAGTGCATGAGCCCATGTTAGCTGATACAGGCTGGCCCGTGTGCATGCTAGCTCTGGCCTTAATCGGCTATGATTATAACTAATGGCCATAATGATGTACATTTTCTCCCCAGCAGGACAGTGCAATTAGGATCAAGCGAATTTAGCATCTCCTCAGGCAGTCCCCAAACCCTCTTTCTCTCGCAGTCTTTTAGCCAATGCATGTGCATGTGTTTGTGCGTGTGTACAGAATATTTGTTTGTGTGTGTGAGTGTGAGAGCAGAGGGAGAGAGAGAGAGGTCTTTATTACTTTGTATATAGCATAAGATGCTTTACTTTTAGGTGTGTTCAGCTGGCCTTTTCAATCATGTCAAAAAGACCGTTTCTGATTACCTCTTGATAGTTAAAGCACCCTATGGAATTTTTAAGAGGATATGAAACTGTCATTTTCATTTAACCAAATCCTCTTTATGACTTACATAAAGGCGACCAGCAGTGAGACAACTGGCTATTTCTATTTGTTTCTCATAGTTGTTTTTAGTGCCTGGTTTTTCTGTGACATCAGTTGAGTTTTGCTATGGCTGCATTCGAACATGCTGGGAACGTTGGACGAAATACTACCACCTTTATCCACAGGGACCAACAACATCAACACAACAATTATTTTTTCACTCTGACATACTGTACTGGAACAACTGATATTCATTTGATCACACCAGTGTGATGGGCGACCTAGAAGAGATAACTAAAACTAATTTAAAAACTATTTTGCCTCAACCAACGCTGATATCACCTTTTTCTCTAGAAACCCTCGTATGATTGAACATCACAGCTGTTGGTTTAATCCTTCCTTTGTGAATCTGATAATAATAAGTGTTTCTTGACACCGCCACAGAGGTGCTGATTCTCTCTCTGTCATATTTTTCAGGCTGTAGGCTGCAGTGTTGGATTGATGAGCTCCCTGTATTTTGATTCCACGTGTGTGTCGATGGTGATGGACAGCGTTTTAGAAACACTTTGGATCCATCCCTGCATGTCAACAACAAGCCTGAGAAACATGGGCAAACATGTGCTTTAAGGATTTCTCCAATTTTGTTGATCATAGATGACTGCATTATTCATCAAACAAGACTTGCCTCTGGTAAAACTCGCCACCCTGCAGCTTTCCAACTTGTTTTTTGTTTGTATGGCACTGAAAACATCTATCACTTAAAATCACATCTGGCTTTCCAGACACTGTATATTGCCTTGGGCCAGTTTCACCGTGTGTCTGTTTCAGATTGTGTTTAATTTCAGCCAATTACAATATTTCTGGTAAATAGTTGAACAAATCAGTGTTCTTTTTCGAAGTCGATGTGCTGCCTTTAACATTTTCCTTATGTGCTTCTGGTTGCCATGGCTACTAGGATCCTAAAGTCTTATAGGAGAGGATGTTCATTTCACACTAAAAGCAGGTTTCGGGGTTTTCTCTCAGCTGTATCTCTTCCCTACTTTAGACTTTTGTGCAAATTAAAGGGTGCGCACACATATACGCGCACACGCATGCACACACACATAAACATCCTCTCCACACACTCATTGTGCTTGTCAAATCAAGCCACGTCTCCATGGAAACTAGAGTCGAATAAAGAGATTGCCTTAATCATTTGATAAGTAGTACAAACTCCGCTCTCGTCTGGCCAAAGACATTCACTTTCCAATATGATTTCAAATTCAGTACATGAAACATGTAAAGCCATTTCAATCTATTACCCAGAGATACACATGGCGACTTCTGGGACAGCACTCCAATATGTTCTACTTGGGGTTAATTAAAAACGTAATGGTCAAGTCTGTATTTGTAATAGAGCTGACAGGAGCTCATAATTCATTCAGATTGATTAGATATTAAACCACTGGTCTGTGTAACGAGTAGTCGAGATGACTATATGGAACAATTATCCCTGAATCAGTGCAGACGATGTACATTGCTCTGATTAGGACGTGGATGGAAATCTAAAGGAGCAACAGGAGTTTGCTGAAAGGCTTTTTCACTGCAAATCCTTCTGAACAGTGACACAGATTTTTTTTCCCTTTTGATCAGTGCAGGGGATGACTCATTACTTGAAAATCTCTCCCAAAAAAAAAAATATATTAAGACTAGTAAAAATCTTATTTATTAGGTTTGGAAATGAAAGCATTTGCAAACCATCTCAATGAAATCTATAGTTTACTGTATGTCAGGTTTGTGTCTGTGCAGTGCAAAGGAACTAGTTTTAGCTTAAACTTAATGCAGTGTTGCCTGATTGTAACTTTTACCCTGCAGCACAGTTCCTGTTATATAATATTATTAATAGACGTCTGTCTTTTGCCCCAGAATCTAGATGTTTCATTTGAGAGAATCAAAGAATCTGCAAGCTATTTAAATATGAAATATTGTGCAGTGATAATTAAGGCGTAGCCATTTGAAGAATATATGTAATTTCTACTTTTATGACCACACTGTGATTGCAATTATTTTCTTAAAACAAAACTTCTGGCCTGTATTTGTGTCTATACAGTGATAGATAGCATACTATTGTACCGAGCTTTATCATTAGATCATCTTGTTTCTACATGAGCCAAAATGATGTAGAAGGAGGAGGAGAATGAGGTAAATCATGCAGTTGCTCAGGCTATCACAAAATAATGAATAATATAATATGCACTAATCAATTTTATATGAAAATTCAGCCCAGCGTGGGCTTTGCGGGGAGGTGGTGTTAACAAAATGCACTGTCCATTTGACCAATTAATTTCCTTGTTTTGCTCCCGGGTAACAAGACAAAATTTGCAAAAAAACAGTAGACCATGCCAAACAGATCACCAAGACACCAATACATATGAAAGGAAATGTGTGAAGGCTTTTTAGATTTGACAGAAAGATGGAAAATGGAAGGTAAGGTTGCTGATGAAAAGTTGATTGTCAGCATTGAGCCCAAATTTATTAAGATGTTACATTAGTGGTGAGCTCGAAATAAATAATTAACACTTAATGATAATGATCAGGGGGGTCAAATTTGCTGCTATATCTACAGACAGCAACTAAGCTGGCTATTTACAGTACTAAAGACAAACTGCTGCTAACTGGTTTAAGTTACATCTGACAATATGTTTACATCAGATTAAAGACAGCTAATGGGAGTCTACTGACAGCACTGCACTTTGGCGGCTTAAGCTAACATTTGGTTCACAGACATAAAAGCCAGACAATTGCAATTTCAATAGGAAAATGATTCCATGAGCTATTGAATTTATCTTGCACTGTTATAATACTGCTAATTGGACAGAGCTCTGCAGATATCATTATCGTACATCTCTGAATGGATACTGTGAGAAACCACCTCTTAGATGCTGGTTTATAGTTAGTATAGTCAGTCTAATTCTCATGAGAAGGTAACAAATGTGATTTACTGCTTTATATTGGCACACAAAAAACAAGCCATGATTGATGTGCCAGTTTCAGGTTCTCCCTACCCATCACTAAAAGAACTACACATTCTCTATCTGTGTTTCCCATCCCCGTCCCCCGAGGCGGTGCTCTGATGTGGATGAAGTGAAGAATTATCACTGTGGGAAAAGATGGGCACCTGCCTTCTGTACTTGGATTTCATTGTAATGTTTTCATTCCGGTGATCTTTATCTGCATTAGAGGAGGAAAAAGGAGAGGGAGGAAAAAAAATTAGGTAAAAAAAAGGTAAAAAGGTAAGACAGAAGTTTTGGTTTATGTAAGAAAGAGAGCCTTTTCAGAAATGGATAATGAGAGTGCTGCATCCATTTCCCATGTGTTTTGTTTGCAAATTATAATGCAAATCATAGCACTTATTATAGATTTTAATATCAGGTTCATTTTTGGTCTGGTGAATCAGAGGATCAGATGTGGAAGTTTAGAGATTAACATTACGTCTCCAATACATGCAATGATTTCTCCTCCTAAAGGCAAAAGAGAAACAATCATTTGCTTCATGTAAACACTCCTAAACACATTTTCCTGTGTGTCACAATGATTTAGTCGTGGAGGCTGACACCCCTGAGCAGAGGGATGCCTCCTGGTACTGAGTCATGACAAGCGCATCTCCAGTCAAATCTTATTTTGGTAAAAGCTATCATTTCCCTCTCTGTAAACCCTGGAATCGAAGAGAGAACTACATCAGCGAGTTAACATCTGAGCTCCCTTTGCTCAGCCTCACGAACTTTGAATTGTTATCGTGCAGAAGTGGCGGCACTGCAGCGCCGTGGTCATCACACTGCCAGCAGGGAAGCGACCAAAACATGCATTTTTCAGTAAAAAACACAGGTAGGTAGAGGATACATGTGTGATGGCAGACCTGGCAGTTTGAGAGAAATCGAAATAAAAAGTCATTCAATCAAGTAGTGAAACACATCTGCAGCACTTGAGCTGTGAGTGCTGATATCTGAAGAAGACAGACGAGGAAACACTCCTTCCAATTTTCTGTATCCTATGAATAACAAATGAATATAGGAAATAAATTATGCAAATAAATGAATCCATCTGTCTTCATTTAGAGTGAGATGAGAGCATCAGATCAGATTTTCATCTGAAAAGCACCAGAGGTGATACATTTGGCTCATGGAAAGTATTAATGTAATGAATTAATAAACAGGCATTATATACTATTCTGTCTGTGCAGTAATGTTTTTTTAAATACATTTTGCCAGCTCATATCTGTGTTGTTTGTTTTGTTATTTTTCTTTACCTAAGTCATTTATTTGCTGCATTCAGTGTTAATGGAACATAAAATGTCCATTTCTGTGCAATTTCATGATGGATGACTTTTTATAGTCAATGTACTATGAGTTTGACAGCTAAAGGCTTTATACATGTTGAGGAAGTAGGGTGAATTAAAGTTTTGTCGTTCTATACAACTTCTCACAAATTTCTCCTGGCAGTCTCAGACTGAATTAGATTCAACTTTAACAATCCCTGCAGGGAAATTGGGAACATGTTGCCTAATGTGGCCTTAATACTTGTCGGGTGACAAAGAAAAGCGTTGGTGGTATAACAACGGACATAAACACATACACAATTACTGAGTCGTAATGTTGGGAAAATGGATGTTAAACCGCATGAGCAACGACAAACAGCCCCACTCAAGCTGTAAAGTTAAAAATGGCACTTAAAACTAAACTTTAGTGGCCAAATGTCCTTCTGATGCAGAGCTTGACTGTGGATTATGAGTGGATGAACTGAATTGTATTTTACTTCCGACTTAATTATGTTTTGATCTGAATGAAACCAGTTTTACCATCACACCACAATAACCAATTACATAAAACACTTAATTTTGAAATGTTAAGATAACAAGTCATTAAGCAGGTCTTTCCTTTCATTCCACTCCACTATTATTGTACCTGGAAGGGAAACTTATCTTACAGCAGGCAATAACAAATCAAGACACACTGCTGTAAAACACATGGATACACACCGAAAAACCTGCCGGTGGTCACTTCAAGAGCAGCACCTTCAGCTTTAAAACATGAGTCCGAGATAACCACATGAAAAATAGATGAGCCAACCACAGCCGCTCTCGGTATCTTTGAGATGATTCACCTTTTGTTACTTCTCAGAAAGGCAGAAAACATATCTTGTATTACTAAAAATATAATACACTCCCAGGGGCTTTTCAAGGTCTGAAAGGCATTTTGAAGATTTTAGGACTTTTTTTTTTTGCTATTTTCGTCTGTCTAAAGACGCAGGCAAATGCAGTCAACTGACTGATGTTTTTCTCTACAAATCTAGCAAAACAACTTGACACGTATAGGTCAGCAAACACAGGCTTTATAGAGTACATGGAACACAGTTTTATATATATATTTGATGCACATGCTAACTTATTCATTATGTCACCAACATTTCTGTATCTTTTTTTAATATTTTTTTTTTCCCCAAGACATGCCTCTGAAAAGATATACCATCATATTGTAACATGCTTAAGTATTTAGTGAACATTTTGAGCATGCAGCACACAGTTCTGGCTACCATCTGCCTTAGGAGGAGCTGTAGCAGAAAAGGGACACATAAATATGGCTGTAGGTTGTCTCGTGTCCATATGGTCAGATTTTGCATCAGATGTATGATAAACAGAAAATGTATGTTATTTGCCAACGTGGGGAATACATAATACCTTGTCTTTTTTTTTGCCAGTGTGTGGCTGGCAGAAAAACGGTTATGAAACACAATTAACAGAATGTTTTAAAAGATATGGAAATTATTCAAGCCTCAAGGCGCACACATGAGGGCTTTAATACCTCCCTTGTTCCTCTTGTTTTACCCGAATATGTGTTCATACCCACCATGTCAAGATAATTACAATCAGCACATGAAAAATTAAAACATTACACAGTTATTTGTGCGGTGTGCGCCGTATGATAATAGTCAACATCGTCGTAATGAAGAGCACAACATATCCCGCATGTGCGTACGTGCAGGTTCTTTCTACATAATATATATTCACCATCAGCCAGGCTCTTTTATGTGCTGCAAAAAGAAAATCTCCTCTCGCCTGATTCCTGGACGTTTCTCACTCCACATCATGATGCCTTCCAGTTACTTGTATCTGCATGCAATTTTGAAATGCAATAGTCTTGAGGTCCCCTCGAGCAGAGATGGGTTTCCTTTAGCGAGTAAAAGGAACGGGCAAAATAAAAATAAAAAAAATAACATATATTTCTTTTGGCTTGTATTTCAATACACGACACCCTCGCCAGCCCGTGCAGAACGTGTGTACTTCATCAACAAAAGACAAGCTGCCGATGTGAAGCGATGGAAAAATATTTTATTAACCTTCTTGACAAACGTAATGATATAAACCTGGCTACTATTAACCTGCACTCCCGGGCAGCAGTGTCTGAATGGCTTTATTCTGTGGAAATTCTGTCAAATCCAGTTTCCTTAATAGGCCGTGATACCGCCTGGAGAATAAAGTTATCCATCGATTCAACAATTGGTTGTTTTGATTGGTATTAGGCCAAGAGCGCTGTCAGACTCAGGGATATAAAAGAGAATCAGAAATTATAATCCTACTTTTACAAGATTTTTAGTTGTCGAAAGTCCTGCTGATTCTCTAAACTTCTCTCACATGCAGACACCTCAGTGGATGTGGACGATGCTGAGCCTCTAGAGCACTCACCACGGGGCTTTAACAGCCTGCACTTTGATGTGTGGTTAGATGGGTAGACATATAGAGAGAGAGAGAGAGGAAGGGAGAGACATGGGGGGGGGGGTCGAGAGCAAGCGAGTATCAAGTTCAAGGCCAAGTTAGTTTGAATTTACACTTTCAAGCTCGAGAACGGTTTTTTGTCAAAGTTGTGAACAGCATTGGAGAAACGTCACTGGAGATTGCCTCAGTATTGAGGAAGTCTAATCACGTCAAAGGTTGTTTTCATAAATCTTTTAATTATTGATGTTCGGCAACCGACACTGAACACAATGAAAACGAGGTCAGCCTCGCAGTTTTTCTTTCTTTTTTTTTTTTTTTGCAAATGTAAAGCACACAAGAATGCATCCAATCCAAACCAAATACTTCTAATCAGTGTTCTGTTTAATAGTTTTGATGGAGTTTCATGTTGCAAAAGCCTGTTTGTTTTTTTTTTCTTGTGAAATGTCTATATTAAAAAATCATGAGCAGGACTAAATCAACGTTTCTTTTACATAACTATGTACGGAAAAAAGCTGAAACTGTAATATTTAATGAGCAATAGGCAGTATGAAATATTTCCTCAGGCTTTGGCCTTTGATTGAAATTCAATAATGTATGGATCCTCTTTATAAAATATTTTGGCTGTTGCAGAGATTGAAAACAAATACATGAAGCTTAAGCGCTCGATATACGCTGGTCATGGAAACATAAAGAGCGAATGCATAAGCAGCCCCGGAAACGAGCAGTGCCCTCCCTACTTTCCAGAGAGTGAGACGTATGTTCTTTTCACTCACATTTGTAGCAATATGTCACTGCTGGCAGTAGGACAGGGCTTGCCAAGCTCCCCAGATAGGAAATATGAGGACAGTGATTTTATTTAACAGCTCATTTAGCATCCCTGTATAGTACCTTTTAGCTCAGGTTCCTAATGACCTCCCCCCAAGATTTGTCAGAAGATGTATGAAAATGCAAATATATCAGCAGGAAGTGCACCCAGCTCTCGGCATTGAGACAGATTTGAATGAATTGTGGAAAACAAAAAATCTGGCTCGCTTGGGAGCCTCTTTGCTGGTTTTTAGCGCCAAACTGTTAGTTAACACTTTGTTTTCAAAGTGTCGCGTACAAGGCTGCCATGGCACTGTCATAACATTGACACACAAATGAAATTTTTATGAATGTTGTCATTATGTGCCATTTTGTTAATAATGTCACCTTCAATGCAGCGTGTGCACTTCTCTGTAGCAGTTCTGTTTTGACATTCAGACATTAGTTTAGAAGACATAATATGTCATGACAGGCTTTGCTAATAACGTGTTATTACACTGTCAAACGTTATTATGATAGTGTCACTAAGAGCTCCCCTTAAGTAAAGACAGTGATTTTGAAAGGACAGATTTGGAAAGCTTTATAGATATATTATAACCGGTGGGGAAGAGGGGGGAGGGAGTGCCAGTACTCTCACTTATCATCAAGCATTACATTATGAATTTCTGCAGTGAGTACACACAGCCTCCCAGGAGATACTGCTGATTTTCACAACATCCATTTCATCATCCGGCTCTCTTTTGGAGCTAGGCCAGCATTATTGTAAGGTTAATGTTACGTTACTTAGACTAGCCGCCGACAGAGAAAAGCAAGCAGGCAGGCAGAGATTGGGAACAGGTAAGCGTCACGTAGTGCCCCCCGGGTAATGCAATTTATTTAGGGCCATTATGAATCCCCCCCAGAGAACCTGATATGAAGAGGACAGACACGAGTAGGCTGCCGGCAGCTTGTGAGAAATTACAGTGCGCAAGACTGTCACATGTACAAACAGTGTTAAGAAAGTGCAATAATAATACTTATTAACAATGTAATTACACATTCACTCATGTATAATTATTGAATTAGGTTGTAATATAATCCAGAAATAACTGAAACGAGAAGTTATGCCTAATTATATTAATTATACCTAATTTATTCTTGAAATCTAAACTGAGCTTCACATGTGATGTAACACACTTTTGCTTGACCACGTGTCTCCATATGCCAGATCACAAATCTGATTGGTTGCATCTTAGAGGGCTAAATGACATATCAGTAAAGAGGGGGATGGTAATCAAGCTGAGGCTGTTTAGTAACCGCCACAAACACCAGAAGAAGAAAAAAATTCGCACTTTGTGTTGTCACAACTGCACGCTATGGAGCACCCTGCTATCTATAACTCTTCTAAAATATTCATGAACTTTGGACGAGACAAAAGTTTTGTTTGTCTTCACAGCCTGCCACTTGGACTGCCCCCAGAAAAAACTGCTGCTTTCTCACCCACACAGATCGTTGAGTGGTTTTACCAATCCGGGATCAGATGAAAGCCACAGCAGCTCAGTATGTCTTCTGTATGTGTTGAAATCACCGGAGCAGCTTTCTCCCTGATGCTTTGTGTGACAGCGGGATGGATCCGTCAGTCACTCGTGGGCATTTCTGTTGCTGAGTTTAAACTTGGCCGCATATCAGCTTGCTCTTCATGTCTACCAAAGTATAAGACTTTTCCAGCAGTGACATTTTGATTTTGCTGACTTGAGACTAGTAATGAATGGACAGAACCTTTGCTTCCTTTCCTTGGGATCACAGCGTCTGCTTGTCTATATTTTCATGCAAAGCCACAGAGTAACTTTTCAGATAACTTTTAATCACAGATTATGTTAGTGGATTGTATTATCCTTTCAGGGGCAATAAATCCCCACACACATGCATGGACACACACACACACACACACATACACTCAGCCAAATCCACCCCGTTCAGTTTGAATCAATGAATCAACAAACCTGAACACACAACGCTCCAACTGGCTGTGTATTTGAAGGAGTGAGGCTCCATGGCTGTCCTCTGCTTGTGTAGTGTTGGCTGCACACTCGTGCTCATGGGGGTAGAGAAAACTCAGCCAATCCCATTAGGAGTGAGCTCCTCCAGGGCATTGCCCCCCTATCAGACAATTAGTTACCAATGGCTCCTAATGGGTTTAGCACAATGTATTACCTGGCGCCATCCTCTTCTAGTTGCCCACCCCGGCTCTGGGAAATAATACAAACCACAAGAGTTTCCTTTGGACAGTGAAAACTGAACCTGCAGCTCCACTGTACAGAGAAGCTGCACTTTAGTACCAATGCAATCGCCCTTATTTCAGGCTGGTTGTGCATTTCACAGTGGTATGAATAACGGTCTCCATTTCAAGTTCAGCTTTCAGCTGCAAGAATGGCAGGGAATGGTGGGAATTACAAACTGACACAGCCAAGTTACCAAGTGTGTGACACAGGTCAGAAAGTCATATGCTGAAGTTGTTCTTGAGAGTGGACTTAAGGTAAGTTAACATAGTAAGTGTGTAAATACACTAGTAGCAGCCCAGCACTTGACCGAATTGCAGAGGTTCCCACGGTTCTCACTCGCTGTCTGATAAATGAGAGCACACTGTGGGAGGTATATTAATCACTAAAGCTCAGTGTTTCTGTAGCAACACCGAGACACAAAATCCTCCTTTGCTTTTATACTGAGCCCACCTGGCTAGTTTTTATAGCGCTAAGGGTCAGTCTTTACTAACACCAGGCCAGTGTTTTTCATTGATACAGTGCTCAAAGGATGAACAAGTGTGTACTTTTGCACATCCGTGTGTGTGTGTGTGTCAAGTCCAGGCTGTGCCTCAGGTTTGCAAGTTTAAAACCTTTTTTTTCTCCTTCTCGCTCACATCCTGGAAAAAAATACCCTTGTAAGATAAACACCTTCAGTCCTCACAGATACCACACATTTTGAATCGCACCTTCAGTTGACGGGGCTAGAACTACAAAAGCATGATGAGCAGCGTGATAATGTTTAACCGCCCATTTAGCATTCATGCAAAAGACAGTTTACCCTAAAGTTTAGCTGCTCCAGGGACAGAACAGAGCCACCCACCCCTGGCCAGTGCTTTTACATTTGAACACAACTCTGCTCGAAGTACATTGGTGTTAAAAAGGCAGTTTAGCTTCTCAGCACAGAAACTAATCTATGCCCCGATCATCTCTCGTGATGCCTTATATGGTTGCGAGCACTCAGATGTTGATCTCAGTACAGTCGTAACTGACAACTTTTTGTTGCGGTATAAAATATTCACAGCTGTAACGGCTGGTCTAAAAATAACCCATCTGTTTCCTCCTTTCTTTTTTCTCTCTCCACTTGTTTTCTCAAGTGGGAGGACCTTTACTTTTCCTTTTCAGTGCCTGAGTGTGGCCTCTGAGTTGGGAGCTTTCTCAACTTGATCCGCTTTTTTTCATTCCCACCGCTTGCCAATTTTCCTGACAACTGAAGCAGAATGCAGACAGGGAGGGGGGGGTTGAGGGTGACGCAAAGGCATGACAGTCTGTCTCTCCCCTTTTGTAATGGCTGTGCTCACCCTTTAAGCATCCCCCCACACACACACACCAACCCCCAGCCTTACCAGAACTGGGTTTATCATCTGTGATAAAGTACCCATGGTCTGGGAGGAATCCGCCCTGGATGTTTATTACATTAGGTCAGCGCGTACTAATGGAGAAACTCCTACAGACCATGTCATCGCCACAGGGCAACAGGGTAACGGATACGAAACAGTATTACTCCTTGAGTCTCTCTACTCCCTCTGTTCTTCTTTTCTCTTTTGCTCAGCCAAAAACACCCACACAGGCAAAGGTCACACTCGATTAGAAACCTTATTATAGTGTTTAGCGTATGCAATTTATTGGACTCTATGTAAACTGAAAATAAATAAGCAATTATATATTTTGTCTCCTGCTCATATACACGGCTCTCTCAGATTCCAATTATTTGGCTGTGCCAGAAGATTAGTTGACGAAATGGTGTAAAGCTGGCGAGGACACACCTGCGTATCCGTATCTGCTACTGTGCGCTTTCGGTGTAAGACATGTGCGCGCAGATTGGGTTTGGGCACGCGTTATACACAGTTTGTTGTCACAGTTGTTACTTTGGCATTACTGCGAAGATCTGATTGAAAAGATTTTGCAGTTTAAAATAAAACTCATCTGGGGAGAGAGACTTTGTAGGGCAGATCTCCCCTAGCATTAAGCCAATGTTGAATGCATGGGGAAACACTCACTTTGTACTACAAATTAAAAACTAAATCACCCCTACTGACTCCTGTTATAAAATAATGCTGGACACTCAACAGAAGATAAAAAATTTTTGTTGTGCAGCTCTAAAGCAATAGGTGTTACATGTTGACTGACATGTTCAATTTCTTCTAGATCATGTGATGTTAACATAAGTCATGAGTAAGCGCTTCCACTCTCCTATAGACTGGTGTATTTTTGCATTCAAAGCTGGCTTAAAAGTTTAAGTTCCAGCCCGGCACTCCGATGATGACTTTACTCTGACTGGCGCTGTTCAGGTGTCTGAGAAAGCATCAGCTGCCAACTCACCTGAGGCCCACAATTAGCGTTGAGCAGCTGCTAAGCTTTCTGTGCCATAACAATTCACACTCTGTGGACACAGACTGTCAAGCCTTGCAAGATCAGCCACACAAAGCAATAAGCCTGTCTTCTTTCCTTCCCACTCTCAGTCTTTCACACTTTACCCTGGATTTATGAATGCATGCAAAGAGGCAAATACACCTTCTACTTTTATACTGCATGCTAAGTGCCAGCCTTCCCTCCTGGAGCAAGCCAGATATTAATTTATTTTCATCAGCGTGGAATTGGATGGAAACAGTATTTAATTTTCAACCACTTGTTGACCTCCCTGCAGCAAGCAGGCAGCCACTGCCCAATAGGTAGCCCTGGCCAGCGCAACATAAATGACCGTGGTGGCACCGTTAATGAGAGACACGAGCTGTGTGTGATGTGAATCATAGAGTGCCACATTGTTCCCACGCTGTGCAAGGCGCACTGTGCTTTAATGATTATTAGGAAAGTCAGAGACGGCCCGGACAGATGGTTTCTCTTGAGGCATTCCCCGTCAGGAGCAACTGTCACAAGCGAAACCAGTTACCTTAAATTATCTATTCTACTCCAACCGTCCCAAAATCTTCATCATTATAAAATGCACAGACTAGCAGATAGGGAACATAGATAAATGTTCTTCTTTGCTGAGTGAAGTGTTAGTTGAAGCACCTTTATGATGTCAGACATCCTTCTGAGAATGAAGTTAATACATATTCTATCCCATCCTTTGGCCCAGCTGTCACCACGGTCGCCATTGCTCTGCTTTAATCCTTAAGTTAGATAAATGGCTGTCCTCATTTTGAGCTAATTATGTCCTACTTATGGTTAGCATCTGTAATATTCTTGTAAATATCACACATCATATACATCTTTTAATGTTCCCTTGTGTGGTGAAAAAGCGCATTTATTGTGTTTTGAGGTATCTTTGTGCAGTTGAGAAATGCTAATCAGCTTGTAGGGTCGCACCCGTCCTGGTTGACAATGCCAATAAAGTCTGTTCAAAGCAGCCAGTACACCGAAAGTGACACCTTTCAAACCACGTTTGTATTCTCCTGCATCAAAATAAGCTGCATGAGTACAGCAATAGCACGCTTTGCTAGCTGGTGTGTCTTTCATTTCTTCTTCTTTTTTTTTTCTTTTGGCAGTGGCTGATTTAAATAAACAGCAGGCCTCCACACAACCATCCACAGTGACTGAAGCTCAACAATTCAAACATTGTTTTAATTACCTGTCATCGTGGGGAGAAGGTGACACGAATAATGCAATGGATTCAAGCTTTAATTTGAAGATCCCACTTTATTCAGAGTGATGTTTGCATACAGTGAGTACAAAATGCCATATGAACAATGATAAAAGAGAACATAAGGGGAAAACAAGTACTAGCACAGGCATACGCTGGCACGCCTGCATCAGTATATTCAGTCACAACTTGTATGTACGTGTGAATAATCCCGACACACACTCTCACAGTCCCGCACACGGAAACACAATGACAACTTAACAGCATAATAACTTCCAGGACCACCGTCTTACCTGTGAGCAGGATGTATAGGTGCAGTGACTTTTTGTGCTTGTGCTGTATAATCAGACAGCAGGTGTTACCATATGTATCGGTGTTCACATAAATAAAGGTGTGGAAGTGCCTCCAAAGTGGGGCACATAAAGAAACACCAAACGTGTTATGTGCCGCCTGCCAGTGAAAAATCCATCCTGGAAGCAGCGCGGGCTCCTGCCTCAGCGCCTCCCATCTCCTCCTTCTGTGAAAATGCTGTTTTTCTTTCAAGGGAGTGAAGGTGCATATCTGCTCAGAAAGAGAAACATGTTGCTACTGTACCAAAACAAACAGGATAAATCTCACCAGCAGAGGCAGTGGTGCAGAGACGAGCCTGACAACAGCCGCGGGGCCCAGCGACTACTGCACTCCGCCTAATCAAGCAGCCTTTTGAAAGCACTGTCACTTTTATCCTGGCAAAAAAAAAAAACAAAAAACAAAAAAATAAGAAAACAAAACAAGAAAAAAAATAGGGTGCAAGAGGTAGGGTTCCTGGTGGCATCCAAAACAGGAAGACAAAAGGAGACTATGATTTCTTTCTCTCAGTCTTCTTTTTCTTTTGAGTAGCCGCTCTTCGGGTGTTGCGCAAAAGGATGGAGCAAAGGAACAAAACACAGCAGAGCGGCGTGCGTAGGAAGCAGAGGTACAGGCTGTCTTGCAGAATAATGGACGTGATTCATTGCCGTGAGCATCTTAAGAAACCACTAAATGATCCCAGGTGAATGTTGGCTGTCGGCCTTTCTTTAACTTTTTTTTTTTTTTTTTTTTTATATAGATATATAAAAATGTTTTCTCCTGAATATGGTCATGTGGTGACGGAATGGCAGACAAGTAATGGTGTCTCTGCCTGACTATGTGGAGGAAAAAAAATTTCACAAAGTCACAATGGACGTCCCACCCCTTGACCCTGTGTGTAAAAATCTAAGCGGTGAGAAATCAGCAGCAGGCGCCGTGTAAAAAATTCAAAGCGAACCTGGGTGGCCAAAAACCCCCCTCAAACCCGACATGTTTCTGTTTTAACCAAACAATAGCTCATAATGATGATCTTTTTTAGATCAAAGTGAAAGTATTTATGATCATAGTCATAGAAATTCCTTTCTTTGAAGTGTCCTCCCTGCAAACGTGGGGGAATGAAGAACCTTTCAACCAGATAACAGAGGTAGTCATCTCCAACTTGAGGTAATATTTTACCTTCTCTCTCCAACATCCCACCCTGATGAGATGTTATCGGCGCATTATTAACGGAGGCTGATTACCAAACTCATCTGCGCACTTGAGTTCATTTTCCCCCACTCTCAGAGTGCTGCTTTCTAATGCTCAAGGTTTCGTGCATATGTTTTAATAAATACCTTAGACATGTTTTAACAGTTGCATTCAGTCACACCTTGAACTTATGCCAGAGCAGTACAAAAAATATATAAGAATATTAAAAATTATGTTCCTAAATGACATACATATAGTGTAAAATTAAAAACTATAACCATTCTTTACTTTTTAATTTAAACTCTGCTGTTAGACCTTCATTCATACAGAGCTTTTATTCTCTCTGTGTTTTAATTTTTGGTGGAATGTGATGGCAGTGAGGCAGCCAGAGTGAATGACCTTCTCCTCTTATTCTTTTTTCTTTCTTTTTCTCCCCCCCCCCTCCCCCCCTTCTCTATCCAGTTAAGGGCCTCGTAATTACTGGTCTTAACTGCTACTGCATTTCAATGACTCTCTTTCAAATCAAAATAACTCAAGGTTCAAGGTCAAGAATTTATTATAAATAATTTGATTAAAACCGTCTCCATGAAGTGTTTTTAATGCTTGATAGCATTAAAAAAAAATGAGGAAATTTGAACAGCCCGTTGAGCAGAGGAATTTTCGCTGGATGTTTAGCGTCGGCAGCGTCAATCGTACTGAGCTGTTTGAGTGTGGACAAAGTGTTCTTTCCAGCATAATGTGCTTTACATTGCCATCAAGTATGTTTATGTCCCTAATCGCCACTGTTTTTTTTCCTTTTCTGTTGAGCATATAAAATAACAGCCTAACAAACAACCTTGGTATTTCCTACCAGTGTCACTGTCTACCTATATGGAAAATATTGAGAGCATCGTACGTCAAACCTCAAACAGTTCCAAAGCAATCATTCAAAACTCTGAATCAAGATGTCACTCCCCTCTCTAAAACATTAGTAACGCAGGTCTCGCATCATAACGTAAACCATCAACTCTGTGAAACGCTCTAAAAGGAGAGAGTGCGGCACGCCAAGATTTGTTTAGGAAGAGAACAACACTGCTGACACAGAATACAAGGCTAATCTACTCCACATTGCACACCAAGGCCACATTGCACATCATTCCTTAAAGTATTTACCGCTGTGAATGCTGCTTTAAATGCTACATTATGAGCTACGTTCCATTACTTGTTTTCCATATCATACAAATCGTGAGTTTAATGCACGACACGCTCGAGGTCAAGTCACTGATACTGCATATTTCCATTCATCTCCTGCTTCCTTTTTGCAATGTGTCCTTGTGCCAAATGAAAAGAAAATTGCGTTAAATACCTATTAGCAGTCATCAGCAATCAGCTAGTAAGTAATCTAAAGGAAACACTTCTGTTAGAATAACAGGGACTTTGACAGAAAGTCTAACATGTGTAGATGAGTTCGCCAAAGCTGAGGACTTAATGGAGTCCGTGTTTATAGGTCCTGGCCTCTGGTCTCTGTGGTATCAATGTCTTCATCAGCGCAGGCAGGCTGAGGCAGAGACCGGTGAACCTTGTCTGCCTCTCTCCGCCCAAATCCTTCAATCTCAGCAAGCTTTCCGAAGGCAAATTAAACAATGTTCAAATTTAGCCTCTCCTCCCTCCAGCTGAAGAAAGTTTACTTTTCTTCTTTCTCATCAGCGCAAAATGTGGAGTAACAAACTCGCCGTAAAAATAAAAATAAGGTTCGTGTGAGGAGATGAAAGAAAAACTTTAGAACATCTGGCAAGCAGACGCTGGCAGGTTAAGGTAAACAGAGTGTCCTTTTATGGTAGTACTCCTACCCTTCGCAGAATCAGAGGTATGATGTGGAACACCTTCAAAGGAGCGAGGGGCCAGCACATCTTGTTTCAATTTATCCTCTCACTGGCAGACATGCTCTTCGGCCATAATATACTCCCACAAAGAGGATACCGGGCATACGCTTGTACAATCGCGCATTAATGGCGAGCCGTACTTGGAAATGGCTGCATTCTCAGACACAAAAGCTTTTGTTGAGATATGCATTTCATATACAGGCACACACACACACACACATACTCAGACATTCAGATATTCACTAACTCACATATTTTTAGTGTGACCTTCTGTGAAACCAGGGCGGGAGTAGATTAATTAGTTCACGGCCAACCCTGAAAACTAGCCTCATGCCAGACCCGCATATCAGCCTGTACAACATCTGGCAGCGGGCATCTGGTGCCATACATCAAACTCGCTCCTCAACGTTGCGCGCCCCGCACGCTGAATGTTGGCCCGATCAAACTAACTTCTAAAACTAACATTTGCTTTACAGGGAGAAAAAGGGGTCCAGAGGCAGAACAGGTTCTTGTACCAGTTTTTTTTTTTCCACCAAAGGTCACTGCCAGTCCAAGTGCAACTGTGCTTATTTTTGGTTTTAGGAGAAGTATAGAGTAAAAGAGAGCGGAGGAAATGCTTGTTCATCCAATTTGTGTGTGTGTGTGTGTGTGCGTGCAATGCGCGTGTAACCAATTCCAAACCTTAGGCTCCCGGCCTTTGTGCTCCCCAGCTGCTCCACGCATCCACCCCTTGCCAAAGCCTTTGATGTGACGAGCTGAAATGTCACGAACCTACAAGCGCTCCAACCGCTTAGAAAGCTCTAATGAACAGGATAAAAACACAACCCCTAAATCAATGAGCAGGCGGCAGCAACCCTGTAGCTGTCACACTGATATCAGAGAGAGTCGGCCCTCCATGCTGAAGCTGCAGGAGAAAAACAGGCTTCCCCTGTGATAATAGGTAGCAGGCTTTAGGCTGTTAAACTGGGTCACTTAGCGGTGCATGTATCTGCGGAGCTCTCTAAATTCTGCCTCCTCTGTCCTCTCTTTTGTCTCTTCCCTTCTCTCTTTCTCACTCCTCGCCCTGAGGACCTTTTTTTTTCATTCTTTTTTTTTTTTTTTAAGCGCTTGCCCTCCAACAGAGCACAGACGCCCCGAGTACTCCTCTCTAGTCTTGCCACCCACCATCCACCTCCCTTGATAACAGTAACTACATTCCTCTCCAGCGATACCGCCTAGTATTACTGCGGCTGGTTGCTGGACTGTCGTGTTTTCGTATCCGTAAAGCGGCGTGGCGCTTCTTCTCTTGAACAGAGCTGTCGGCTCGCGTGATGCACTTCATTATCATGTTTCATTGGGTTCCGGCTCTCTCGTTCTGTAATGAGCGAAAGAGATTGTTACCTTTGCTGCCGCTCCCTCTGTGCATGGTGCCACACTCGGTGGTGGAGTATAATTGAATGATTTTGCAAGGGATCAATGAGATTAGGGATTGTGTTTATTCCCCTGTCGCTCTGGATTAGAGGTCCTTTTATATCTGCCTTGAGGAATAGCACATACAGTACACACCCGTAATACAAACACACACTCCACGATGGATGCAAATAAACGTGCCGACAGGGTGGTAAAAGGAAAGGATGTAACTGCGAGGTGTTGACGAAGTAAATGTGCTTAACAAACAGCAAGGTGTTTCTGAATTAGTGAATTCATTTTCATGTTTATGTATAAAGAAGGGACACCTGTGTTTTCTTTGCATCTGTAGGTATGTAGTCTTTGTCCATGCCGTGTTATCATGCTTGTGTGGATCTTCGTGTGTTATCCTTCACTTAGGTAGCGCAGCAGCTTCAGAGGAGATTGCCTGGGGGAGCTTTCTCACGGATTCCAAAAAAAAAGTGGGGGTAGGCCCAGACATTTGTAATGTATGGAAAGCCCAGAGGCCTGTCTATCTGCTGTTATGTGGGTAAAAGGAGAGAGTTTGCTATTATTAACCTTGCTATGAATCCCGTCTTTATAACAATCCACCCGTAATCCTAATAATCCAAGCTTGCACTCCCATCCCTCTATAATAAGTGCCAGATGCTGATAGTATAGATAAACAGCAAACCTGTGTTTTTATCCAACAAAAATAAAGCTGAGGGGCCCGCTGGAATCCACATGCTGTGATGAAAGAATGTGAAAACAGTGGTACACATAAGCAGGGAAAATCTCCCTCATCAGCCAGAGAGCCTCGTGCAAAACCGTTCATCTGAACAGGTCCATGTTTAAGTGGGGCATAAAAGTGATTTAACGGAATTTGCGGCATTCACCAGTTTTCGTGTGCTCAGAATTTTCCCTTCGGTGGTCCAGTCACATGTACAGAGTCCGCCTTTCTCTTATTTGAGTTGGGAATTACATCGCCTTAATCTGAATGAATTCTGGAGATTAAATATGATACCTGTGTCATTATCCTGCCCTGCGAATTTCAAATTTTTTCTTCACTTTCAGGATCTTTTCAGGATCATTATTGTCATATTTTGTAGTTAATAAAATTCTCCCACTCCAGTGGCTGCCTCGGGGTGCGTTTCCAGGTCTCTGTCCAGGGAACCATCTTCTAATGTTTTTTTCATTTAATATCTGCATCACAGCCCCTTGGCAGCTACCAGTCTAAGTCATGGATTGCACGTAACTTCCTGTCAAATGAGTCTTTCTTTGTTTCTGCAGCAGTAAGGCATTGCTCTGGTGATGCACTGTTGGCAGCTACGTGTGTCTTAATAAGACTTCTGACGCTGCTGAATTTCTCTTCTGTTTGTCCTCAGATTTGGTGGACCTGTCAACTTTGTGCAGTTAAAGGGGTTTTCTGAATCTGACTTGTACGAGCAAACTTCAGTGAAAAAAGGTTTAGCATAAATGCCCAATTTTTCCCATTTTTTAAAAAGTATACAGAGAAGCCAGCTAAAATATTTTCAAAATGTAAAAATATCTTTAGAGCACATGTTAAATGCAGAACAGAGACAAAAAGAGACAAACAAATATGATGTACAGTACATTTTTGACAGTTAAAAGGAATTGTTTTTGGGCTAGATGTGTAACATTAAGTGTTATACATCCAAACCCAAAGCTCTCTGGTTCTCACGGGGAGCTTTGGGTGTTAAGAAGCAGCAGAGCATTTTTCAGATTCACCTCCTTGGGCCTTTTCAGGCTGCGCAGATTGCTTCCATGATCCCTCGAAGGCAGGACAGCGGTGCTGGAAGTCCAATGAAAAGAGATCACGTGCAGAGGACTACAACAAAATATGAGGGATTTATCTGTTCATATAACCCACCAAGAGGCAGGGAGTCATCACACCAAGAATTATTTGATGCACAGTTGCCAGTAGATGATGAAGTTAGGCCAAGCTTGATACAAAAGCAAAGTAGTTCTTTCACTTTTTATTGAAGCAACAGTGAAAGATGGCTGGGTACTTTTGTAAGGAACCTACAAGCAAGTATTCAAGTTACCGAGCTAATTAAAAATAATTCTTTGAACTTTAGCTTATAGTGGGCATCTCAATAGATGCTTCTGAATCGTTTCTTTTGTCACTTCTGACAGTGATTCATTTTCATTGCTGGGGTGAATCCGCCTGACCCAGTTGTAGGAATGCTTTATTTCCCCTTTTCCTTTCAGCTGAAGAATAGCCTGGCCTTGACTAATACTCCAGCACAATACCTTGACTGGAATGCTTTTACATGGTCCTTGCTTTGGCACTATTCAGTGCTGCATTGTTATCTGTGACGCATACCAACAATAAGTTGCAGTGGTTTTATCCTTTTACAAAGTCAAGGTCAGGGTTAGAGTTAGTCAGTGCTTAAGTGGAAATGCAGAGATTTTTGAGTCATAGAAAGGCCAAACACAATATGGTGAGATTTGCATAAAACAAAAAAAAATATGGCAGTGGTGATATTTCAAAATGAGCTCAAGGCGAGTTTGATAGTAATGATGAAGAGGGTAATAATGACATGTCATGACGGCACTGATGACAGCGCTGACGTCGACGAAGATTAAACAGAGACACCATAATTGCTGTCCTTGTGGTAAATGTGTCTGTAACAAAACAACACTTTACAACAAAGTGTCAAAGGGGCGTCCCTTCAGCTGGCAACATGTCCAAGTGCTGTCTTTGTTTACCACCTCCCAGACTATCAGCACCCTCCCTCTGGAAAATCAGAAAGCCAGCGCCCATGAGGAATCGATCGTGCCAAAGGTCTTTTTTCACTGTGGAGAGTGAAGCCAGTCCAGGGGACGCATCCACCCCCATCATACGCAGCACAGCACTCCATCACCTCGGTCGGCCTGAACTGCAGACTCCTCATTTCGACCAGTCTAGTGGTACCTCTACCTTATCTCTCCAGCCAATCGCTTTGCTCCTGATCCTATCCCTTCAACCAATTTAAATTCTGGAGCCTCACCTTAACTGAGTCCTCTGCCCTTTCATCCTCCCAACCAGTCAAATTAACAGCCACCACCTTTACATGTAACATCAGAGGGAGCGGCAAGGCGAAAGGGACAAAGACATGCCTCCCGCCGCTCTGCTTTGATAACCTCATGCAAACTAACTAGAAAGCTCGACTTTGTGTTATCCGCAGTGTTAAAGATGTAGAAATAAATAAAGAAGACATTTGTTCTAAGCTCCACATTATGTTCATTAAAACTTTAATTGGTGGTTCATCCCTGCTTCACACATTCGCAGTTTCACAACGCCCGACGCGGCTCACTCGTGCTAACAAGCCGAAATGAGCTAAATTAGAATCAATGAGCAGCTGTACACTTAAGCGCAAATTTGCTTCACTGCATCAGATAAGAAAATTAAAAGTATGGTCTTTGTATTTCCTGTCATTAATATGCTTGAAATGTTAACTAAATCAAGTAACTAAAGTTGCTTGTGAGATGAATACCCTTCTGCCATTTTAACCTCAGCTCTCTTAGAAACTTTTAGAAAAACAACAACCATCCAAACCTCCATGGTGCACATTTTGATGTTTTGGTTTTTTTATCTTGTGTGTCAAACTCTGAATCAAAGTGGTTTTTATTTGTTTGTTTTGGTTTTCCCACAAGTCTAAGAGTAAAGTAGTGTTGTGCAAAGTTTTCTGATGAAACTGTGACTGGTCAAACATCTCCTTTTGTTGAGAGGATGACGTGTTCACATGGCGTCTTAAAAGCCGAACACTGGCCCTAATGTCTCACCCTTCTTTTCATGGTGAATAATGGTGGCCCCCATTAGGCATAGATGTGCAATTGCATGAGTCAGAGGCACTAAACAGCTTCTTTTTGTCTCTGTTTCTTGTCAGTCTGTACGTCACACTGCTGAATAAACCATAGGGCAGTCTGCCAAGTACTACTCCAAAGTCCTGATTTTCCTTTTCCGGTGCGTGCATGCATATGTGCGTTTGCCTCCGTAATTATGTGTGTATGTGCTCATTTCATGCCCATTTCTTATTTATTGATTTTTTTGTCTCATTATTTGTCTATTTGTCCTTAGTCCATTACAGCATTATTGCCATGATTGGCCTTTGGAATAAATCATGCAGAAAGCTGTTCAGCAGTCAACCCACACACCATACAATGAGGAATATCTCAGATACATATTGACTACATTTTGATGGGTTTATTAACATGTTAAAGATAATTGCTATCGGTAATTGACCAAATAGATAAAACTAAATAGGTTCATATAGCTTCAGAAACACTGGAGGCATGCTAAAATTATTTCTGCAAGCAGCAGTTTGAGTGACTTTTCAATGGGAAGAACAAATGAGCTCATTTGTACTTGAAAGCCTCTTTCCAATATTACAAATTACTGAAGTAAAAATAGCACTTGTGCATTTATCCCTCATGGAGATGCAATATATTTTCACAAACCTTTCCCACGCAGCGTACAAGTAGATGAGATGTGCTGTATACAGTGTTTTCCAAATTTAAATGATTTTGCATTTAATCTTAATAAAACATAATCAGATACCATATTGTGGAAACAATTAGTATGAATATCATTAGCCACTCATTTACAGCCATAATATGAAATCTTGCAATGCAAATCATATTATGCACAATTACATACAGATGTTTGCTGAATATTTCTCAGAACAAAACAAAAAACCTTTTCTTCAGCATTTCTCTGCATGCCATGCAAGTGAAATAAACAACTGACGCACTCAACAAAAGTGGGATCAAACATGGTCAACATGAACGTTCAGTTCATCTCTCGTAGTCCTCAGTATATCATGTTGTCTGTCTCTGATGTCAGCACGTTATAAAATGGGAACCCAGACACTGATAGGGAGACGGTGGTAATGTTGTCAGAAAACCTGCAAAAAAAAAAAATATGGCCATGCACGGCCATTACCTCCTAATTCACCGAATCGCTTTCACCTCCCTCTAATACACTGAATTCCACCATTACACCATAACCCTCCACCAGCCAGCCCTCACAGCGAGGACAGGTCTGACAGAAGTTCTGTGCAGTGGGGAAATGATAGTCCCTCAGCTGAAATAAAAAACACTGCTCTGTTGTTGCATATAAATTATTAACGTGACAGCATCTCTCACTTTTCTTTTTTTTTTTCTTGTTTCTCTCCTTTTTTGGGGCATAATTAAAATCTCAGGAGCCCTCTGACTGTGCTGGGGATTAATCTCCCATGGCACATCTCCATCTGCAGCCTGGATCATCAGCCATCCCTCTCTGCATTAGCCCCCCAGCTGTGCAACTGTCTGCCCAACCCAGGCTTAGCACACCATAGAGGGGCACACTTGGGAGAGGAGTGGAAGAAGAGAGAGAGAGAGTAAAGAGGAAAGCAACAGAGAGAAGGAGGTGTGCGTGCGTGCATGCATGTGTGTGTGTATGTCTGATGGGGGTTGGGGGTGGGGGGGTGTGTGTGGTTTGGGGTGGGGGGGTGAAGTGTTGAAGAGCAGTGATAAATCTTAATATTTCACATCAATTTTATTTTGCTGAGCTGATCTGAGCCTCATTTTCCCTCAAATGGCCTTCTCCACTGAGATCTGATTGATACTAATAGCTTCTACAGCAGTTACATTTAAGGAGGGTGAGAGTTTTTTTTTTTTTGGTGCAGACAGTTGCTAGCGCGGCATCGCGTAAAATTGTAAATCTGGCTCTCTTTCACGTAATGTTACTCTTGAGGGTGGTTCGGCTGACACCAGCGCCGTCCATCTACGTCTGCCCTGTGGATGTCCAACGCTAATGAGATGAGTAAACTCTAAAAATCACATGGACACACACAAAAGTTTTTTGCTGGTATGGAAGGCTTTATTTGGAGAACTTTTTTTTTTTAATACAGAAAGGACTTTAATATTTCCGATGCATTCAATATAGTCATTTTGTTATCCTGCACTTTATTTTCATTTTTGATTTTAGGATCGTCATAACAGCAAGTTTGATGGGACAGTTACAGTCACACTACAAAGCAACAACAGGCTGAGTGTCGGTTTGGTACGTATGTGATGAGTCCTAAAGCATCTGCAAACTGCAGACCTAAAATTAGCAATGCAGTATGACAGCAGTCAGTCACAGACACCCATGGGTTTTGAACTCTCCCAGGCTTTGGATTGGAAGCCGTCCCGCCAACTAAATGGCCTAGTATTTGGCCGCCTCATAGTCCAGCCGATTTAACGGGCCCTGGGCTCCGGCATGCAAGCTATGGTTGATCCAATTTAGGCCATGCTCAATCAACCTAATTCTACAGGGGACACGGAGGCTGGGTACTGCTGTGTGTGCAAGAATGGATTGCTCAACAAAGCAGCTTTTAAAGGTCATGTTTTCGCTGCCTCCACGCCTGCAAGATCCATATAGAGGGCACCGTTTGCAAACAGCGTATGTAAATTCATCACAAACCTCCCAACTCAACAGTGATTTATGCTGTGAACCTGAGGGGCCTCGGTTTTGACTCAGGATGGTAGTGTGAAATGCAGCGTGGCATCTCCGAGGCCCTGTCTCTAGTATCGGCACTCGAAGAAGCCGAAGTCACTTAAGGTTATGCCGTCATTGTGAGTATCTGTAATGTTTCGGACTAAATGGAAACAAATCTGCAAAGTTTTGTTCCACTGTTTACTCTAGCTTCCTTTTTTGTTGTAGACACACGCAGTAATTACTTGCTAACGCTGTATCTTGTCACAAACGTATGCACCTGCGCACGTCAACAAGGTTTTTCTTCTCCTTTTCAATTTTATCTTCCTCATGGGGAGCACCATGTCATGCTTCTGCTTCTGCCATACAAGGAGCCAATTATATTATCAGCGTGAGACCTCCGCTTGAAATCACATGTCCTGATGATATAATGAAATAAAAGCGGTTTCACACACATGCTCCCACTGTGTCCTTGACGTGTGGAAATGTCTACTTTGCGATTTCGGTAATTTGGGCAAGAGGTATATTTTCAAAGATACCACGATGTTGAACGCTCTCCACGGGGGATACGCAACCCCCTCTTCTACTTCAAGGGCCGACTCTGTGAAGGAAAGTGGAGAAAATTCCAGTGGGGCATGCCACATTGTGAGACTTGCTTTTGGGTCTTCCTGAATACCAGTTAATGCTCCATTAGGACGTATTTTTGATATTTACGTTGACTCAGAAGGGTGAAATATGAGAGAAATTCAAGCAGTCAGGATCCCACAGACAAATGCTTGTTAATGCTACATGTTTTATTACAACATGACTCTTATTTTTATAGTTTTAGTCATTATTCTTATCAGAAAGAACAACAAAGCAGTCACCTAGAGAATCATTGAGCTCTGGAATATGGAGCCGTTACTAAAAAGAAATTTGGCTGGCCAAGAATGCAGACAAAGGCAGAACACAGACATTTTAAATGAACCCCGTGATGAGCAAAAGTTATGTGGAGGAGAGAACGAGGCAGACATCAAAATTGTTTCCCACATTGTTCGTAATGAACATCCATCACTGTTTACCGACCAGCTTCATGGTTCAGCTTTGACCTACCATACATGTACAGACAGTTTTCCTGAGCAAATATAAAGAGTGCACCCACTTTCTGTTTTATCTCCTTTTCTTCAATTTTCTGTTAAGATATAAGTTTTAGATTTGATTTGTCTGTTTGTTTGTACTTTTGCCCCGTCTGACTTAGTTGTAGTGATGTCACTGTGTTTCCACACCGCTGCAGTTACTTTGTTGAGTAAACAGAGTGATATTCTAAATGACAGAAATTATGGCCAAGTTGTAATAAACCAAAATTATTGCTTTCCTGAAACACTGGTCAGCTTTTAGCCACTTCAAGCTCATTGTTCCAGTTTCCAGAGTACCGTATATAACTGACTTTGAGGACCATTGAAGATTTTGTCATTGTAAAACACAAGGTGCAGGTTCTCATATTTTAAAATGCATTAGCATAGTTGTACTACAGACTGTCTGTTTGGAGTTGTGATTACAGAAATAAGTTTATGCTGGGGCTGGAATGATTGGTTGGAAACTGCAAAACGACCTGTGAGGATTTTCTGCTTGTCTCTGCTGCCTATCCTTGTATCCTGAATTTCTTTTTTGAAGAAAATTGAAGACATCTTCTTGGGTTCTGCAAAGTAGCGATGGGCATTTTTTTACTGTGATTTTGTAGATTTATTTTAAAAAAATGATAATGAAAGTAATTTATTGTTGCAGCTGTATTTTATTTACACACACAATGTTGGATTGAGCCGCTTTTTACAAAAACATTCTGTTTTTATAAATTTCAAATGCAATGTTTAGGAAAGAGACTTCTTGCGACTATATGAGTGAAAAAACATGGGAGGAAAGGACGGCATGGAAACTGTCTACTGTAATCTGCAGCGACAAGGAAAATTGGTGGACTGACTGTTAGAAATCATCAAGTCTAACATGCAAACTTTTACAGCAGTCAGGAATGTTTGTTGTAAATGTTCAACACGCTGCAATAAAATGTGCCAAGCGGTGCTTGATGCTGGGGTTTAAAACAGGCTTGTTATAATGAGATCTCCCACCAACAAACAGATGTGGTGAACCAGCATTCTGTGAAGTTAACATCTGTGGATAATTGGATGGTGTAGCTGTTGTGGAAAACACGTTGTGGGCCCCTGTTTCTCAGTGCGAAGTCATTATCAATGTTTATGTTAATAGCTTTACCATACCAAGACATACCAAGGCTACATGTGTTCTTGGACTGAAGGGGCTTAGGCTGACTATTTCTGCTTGCCACTTCTTGGTTGCGGGTACGCTGCTGCTTGTAATATCTAAGTGTTGAATATCTCAACAATCTGTTGTGAATTTCTAAACTTAGCACTGCACTTTACTGGAGACCGAGACTTCGCTCACTTGCTGATTCAGCTCGTGTCACCAGTCGGCCAAATTCACATTAATCATCGCGTCCACGTTCGATTTTAAAGAAACTCATTTTCAAATCATACTATGTCAACAATGTGTTATTAGAAAACAGATCTTGACACACGGTAGAAATTACAATTTTATGAAGCATTTCAGGTTTGACGGTTTCTTGCGAAGGAGTGCATTATGAAACATGGATGATAAGGTGTTTTATGTTGGATACACAGATGCCCTGCTCCTGTTTAGTATTCTCTGAAAACTGTTGGATAATTTGAGACCCACTCTGAATGAAGATGGTCTCTTGGCGTCTGCGCATGTGTATGTATGTGTGTCCTCGGCCAGGGCTGATACTTGATTGCAATTTGATCACATTTGATATTCACATTCAGTCTCACAGCAAATTCAATACATCATTTATATAGTTCAAAAAATAAGCATATCCAAGGACAAGACATGAGATTGTAAATGCATCATGATGGGTAATTGAAAATGTTTGTGTTTGCTGAGCTTTGAATAGAGGCAGTTTGACGTCTCTAGCAATGAAAATGACTTGAAGTGATTAAGGTTGCAGTAGGGAACCATTTGTTTTTAGTGTCCTTTTCGGCACAAACAGCTCACTCCACTAGTCAATTCTTATAAATAAATTACAAGTATAAAGCATGCAGACAGCTTTGGCCAGTTAATTTCCTGTTTGACTAAATGCTAAAATAGTTAAGATGTGATCTACTGTAAGTGATTCGAACTTGGTATGTTGACAGGTGCCTGATACGCTCCCGGCATATCAGAAACCCTGTGACCACAAGCACCCCTGGGATTCATGCTTTATGCTGCTAGAGCGTTCAGAAGAAAGCAGCATAAAAAAGCATCCATTCGGTAGCAGTGGTGCTTTGTTGTAAGGAAGTCAGAGGACACCGGTGAGAGCCATTCGAGCTAAATGAAGACCTGAAGTAAATAACAGCCACCAGCTTAATACAACAACGCTGTTCAGAGAAGCTTTGTCGAACACAACCGTTGCTACTCATTCAGCACACCGCAAACTGGAGTCTTTTTTGCCATTTTCACCCCATTCATTCGGCCCTGTATAGTGCATATGTTAGCATGCTCTAATTTGCCTATCAGTTTCGTTAACACAATTTTCCCTCGCACTGCAGTTAACCCCACACATTTTTCAACGCTTAAAAACAAAAATGGCAATTTAAGAGATGTTATTTCTGTGAGTGCATCTACAACAACCTCTGCAGCTGCGTGGCTCTCACCCATCTCTGTGTGGTCATATTTGTGTTTCGGTCCGCAAAGATCTGAAAGGTCGACTGTTTCAGCTGTCAATGGGCAGCTGTCAACGCCCTACCTGTTGGAACTGCTCACCAAATCGGATGTGTAAGTAGCGAGTCTTTATTTCTTTTAGTCTACCTTTGGTCTGAAGGATGCTATTTCAGGCTATTCTGCTATGTAATAAAAAAAACACCATTTAAACATAGGTCCAGAACCACAGCAGTGACTTCTCTTCTCTCCCATGTCCTGCACTTCCTCCAGTTTCAAGCCAATAGAGGCGCTTTGGATGTTTGCAGCTCTTTGTGAAATCGATGCCTGAAAGAATTCAGGCTGTTTTGTAAACAAAGCTTGCTCCTAAGCAGTGCTAGATAAGAATCCTATTTTGAAAACAATCTCTCAGTGATACACACATATTTCTGTTTCCACTGACCATCAAAACAACGAGCCAGTTAAATCAAAATGGTGAGCGGGAGATCTTGACCTTCAAGAGGGGTGTTTCATCACAGCTAGCGTACTTGAGTATATCTAATGCTCTTGGCATATGTTTGTATTTAATATGATGTAGTCCTAAAAGAGCAGCCTTTAACCACATCCTGAAGTGCTCTTGGAAATATACAGCAATGCATTGATTTCTGAGAATACAACGGTCAGTGTACATTGCCAAACCAAAAAAATAACACTCTATTATTCATCTCTAACAGCTAGAACAACAAGGGAAATAGCTACGAATAAGTTGTTAGTACAAAGAAAAAACCTTCAGTGTCAAGTGACAAAGCATGAAAAATCCATGAGAGATGGATGTTTTTGCTGCGCTCTTCCACAGTGTACTGCGCATCACTGACAGGTTCAAACGTATGCGTCTAAGAATGCATCTTTGAGCAGTTTTCAAGTCTTTTTTTTTTGTATTTTTATGCACTGACATTCTTTTTTATTGTTTTCTGATTAAAGGTGATATTGAATCCGCTTGGCAAGCTCAGACACGTTGCGAGATAACAAATTAATCATGAATTAAGAAGGTCACTACTAATCAAAAAGTCCCGCGCTTAAGTCTGAATGTATTAGGTGGGATCAGACAACATGTGCAGAGAATTAGAGGAGTCATTGAAGCCTGCCGAGGCAGCGGAACGAACACCAGAGAGAGAGAGAGAGAGAGAGAGAGAGCAGGTCAGGAGGTGAAAGGTTATGCAGGAGAAAGACCAGATACATCCAGATTCTTTACAGGCGCTTAAATTCTTTCATTATTATTTATTCAAATAAATCTCGTGGTTGCATTTCCAGAGCGCACCTTTTCATCTGTGCCTGTTTGCGTCGATATTAAGAGGTTATTATGCAGCAAAAGAGTCATAGTTTTAGATTTTCAGTATAACACACTGTAGTAAAGTTTGTCCGGGTGCCTCAAACACCCCTACTGACTGGTTTGAAAATGATATGAAGACATACCACTGTGTTTTCATTAACAGTCGAAGGAATGAATTATGAATTATGTTTCCTCCCGCCGTGACACCCGTGAAGCTCTTCCTATTTTCTAAACAGACAAATTGTTTATCCATCTCGACATAACTGATATTGATTGAAGTAGCTGAAGAAGTGTTTACAGGCAACGGAGTGTACAGGTAATTATCTCCTACAACGGAGTGCTATGGCATGTAATTATCTCCTACTGTCTTGTGTGCTGATAAGGGGGGGGGGGGAAGCCGTGTCTAAAAAATGTTAATCTGGGTATTAGACAAGAGGGAAGATGCATGTCTCAGTGCAGACTGGGAATTAGTTTTCAAACACTTTCATTAGAGCCCCGTGATTGAAATAACTTCTTTGGCTGAAAAAGTTTTGGAAGGCCCCCTCTCTTTGCTTTAATAACAATTGGCCGGGCAGGCGCTTGTGCTGTTACCGCACAGTGGCTGAAAATTGCTCCAACTGCAAATGGAGAGTGCAGCTTTTCCCTCTTTTTTTTTTTTTTTTATATAATATAAACACGCCTTGGTAATTGCTATCATTGGAATATCTGAGAAAATGTGCCGTTATCTGTGAAAGCTTTTAAGCTATTGTCTAAAGGCAGAATTTAATGGTCAAATGGAACTGGAAGCACTAATCCGCAGATTTAAATTCTTCAAAATAAAGTCATAACAGCGCGTTTTGTTCTGTATTATCACTGTTCATCATTTTACAGTAATTTGAAGAATCTGAATGAGGCAACACAAAGTGCTTCTCCTAATAAAGAAATATCGTGCTGGCCATCCTAAAGTAGAGACAAGTGCTTACCAAACGGGAACTTAAATCTATTCCATTTAATTCGCTCTCTCTGCAATTATCTATCACGTCACTTTTGATTTTTTTGTTTTTTTCACGTGTAAACAAATGAAAATGTACATTTATGCTTGTGTGCATTTTCACTAAAAAGAGATAGGTCACATACAGTTTATTTAGTTGCTGGATGAGAATCTTGTTTTTCATAGATGACACTTTGACATTCACAATCGTGAAGCACAGGTGTGAATAATAAAATGAATGATGGCTGAATTCCATTTAGCCACTCCAGTTTCAGCGTCCCGGCGTTCATGCTGGCTCTCTATCACGCCGTCACGGCTTACTGGGACACCCGAACTGAACAAATAATGGCTGGTATTAACGTCCAGCGTCTCCCTGTTTTAATCCCACTGTTGGTTCTAATGTGGCTCTGTGGTGAGATGATTATTCACCACACTGAACCCAGATAAACAACATGAAACAGCACAGCAGTTTGATCGGGAGTTACATGGAGTTGGCCAGCGCACAGGCATGGACCAGTCTACATGGTCAGGAGTTGACCTACTAACCCAGCGGTGAAGCTTTGACCCTTGACCCCTCCCTCTCTGGACAGCACCTTGGGCCCCTCTTAAACTTGTTAACAGCCTTCCCCTGTCTGTGGGCTAGGTGGCGGTGATTTATTCTCTGTGCCCTCACTACAAGGAGCACCGCAGGGTTGAAAGATGATTGTCCTCTGAGCGGGGGGAATAAACCGTGGTATGATGGTGTCAGGAACCCCAGCTGGAGCCAAGAGCAAGCTCCATCACAGACACAAAGGAGAGAGCTGACCTTTAATCAAAGCTAAGCTACACATATTGCCGCTGTCATGTGAAAACCTGGCAACTCCAATTCTGGAGATTTTTGTTTTGTGATTTTACTGGGTTTGTTTTTTGTTCCTCTGTGGGGACTATGCAAATTGTATCACGACCATTTTAATCCGAACATTATGAAAGGCAAACAGTTGTTCACTTAATAAGAAACATACTTCTACAAGTCTCTCTCACGGTATTCGTAATTGGCAAGATCGCTTTATTTGTATCGCACCACCCAGCCACAAAGGTGATTTAAATTGCTTTACATAAGGCACAGACATGTTGAGTTGAAGAGAATACAAATTGATTAAAAAATGCATTAGGAGAAAAAGGTTAGTTTTTCCAGTGTACATGGACATCAACACAATCTGACAATCAACAAAAAATAATGAGTTAATAAATAAGTACAGCCGTAACTGCCAAACCCTGCTTGTGATCCCTAGAGGCTGCCGTGTTCATTGCACCTCACAATCTAATATTATGGTATTGCAGTGTTTACATAGATTAAGGGACATCTTCTGTGAGCAGTCTCTATTTTGGCTTGAGGGAAAAGTGTTTTTTTTCTGTTTCTGGTCACAGAAAAGCTGACATTTCCACAAAAGTACACCAATATCAATCTCTGTAATGGCAAATGCAGCAAACTGTGGAAGAAAATAGTAATTTCGTGCATTATCAAAAATATTTTTCTTGTTTCTTTTTTTTTTTTTTTGTAGGCAACCATAAAAAACATCTTAACAAGGTGAGATGAAAGAAAAAAAAACTTTCCCAAAGATTCAAGAGTACAAAAACCCACAAAGAGGTGCGCATTGCTAAATAACAGCATTCCAAAAGCAAGAATAAAGACCAGCTGAGGATGAAGAGCTGTAATCTTACGCTAACTTTAACTAGATGTAGACAGTTTTGTGCCACCAGCAGTGCCATCGTGTCTCACTGCAGTAAGCTTCAGTGTGTACTAAATCAAGTCCACCCACGCACACTACATCAACTCACCCACGCCCACCACCCACTGACGAATCTGTCACGCCCGCCATCAACGACGGCCCCTCCACTCTGGTGCAGGCGCAGGAGTGTGTGTCTGTGTGTGTTTATGTGCATTTTAGAGAGAGAGAGAGAGAGAGAGAGGTAATAAGCGTGCACTTGTATTTATGTGTGTCAGTATGCATAAGAGAGACAGAAAAAGCAATGAATCTGTGTTAGCATGACATGATGAATCCTCTTTGCTGTTTTGATTGCCTGAATTTAATCTCATTTTCTAAATACAGGCCATTTGATAAAATTACAAGGGTGGGGAGGGACTTAAAAGACTTAAGGAAGCATGCGTTTGCCACTGAAGTCCATCATGTTTGTAATAAACAGCCATTGTTTTCCATTGTCTTTTGAAGAATCTGAAGAACCCATTGGGGCAACACCACAAGCCGCCGTACACTTAGTGAAGATGAAGGAGGATGAAGTCATTATCTGCTGATGTCTCTTTTAAATGCTTCTGTCTTACTGATGTGTGTGTGTGCTCAACCCACACTACCCCACGCCACACACACACACACACACACACACACACACACACACTCACCCCTAACCCCAACCCTTCACTTCCACCACCATCACCTCTCTCTATCTCTCCCTTATTCGACTTAATGCTGATAAATTAGCCCGGTCTCACCCGTAGCAGTGCTCATTCTGAGTGGTCCGGGCGGATTTACTGGTGCTCACTTCGCGGGATCTTTCGCCTCCTCTCACTGCAGAATTGATCGCGAGGACAGACTGAAGATTCTGGCAGTGCAATTCTGGTGAAGGTCACTCGGCGCAGAGCAAACTTGACGGGAATATCACGACGAGAGCGGGGTCACACAAGTTCACAGACCCAAAGGTGGCACTATTCACTCTCTCACACCCAAAAGGCAGTTCAGGCATAATCTGTGTGCCTCACATATTCTGTTCTTATTTCGTGTAAACCGTATGCTGTGCACAGGAAAGCTTCTGAGGTGTTAAAAGGAAAAACAGCGGTTTATTGCATTTATAGAGGAACACTAGAGCCGCTAATTTTTACCTAGGAGACTTCAACTCTTTAAAGCATTGCCATCGATGTAAATGAACACTATTATTCTCCCAATGGTTTTCCAGAACATTACTATAATTACCATAATTATATACTGTAAAAAAACAAATTTGCTGAACAACTGGAGCAATATCTCAACTGCCTCACAGTTTAGAGTACGCTTGCACATTTTTCTTCCGACGCACAAACTCTTTTAGCAAACTTCTCATTCTCATTTCCCTAGAGAGATTTTTTTCTGTGGCTCTACACTTTTCTGTAGAAAAAGAGGGGGAAAAGGGGGGGTGGGAAAGAGAAAAAGACAGAACTGTGTGCAAGCGTGAGAGAGATGATGAGCTTTACTGATATTGCTGGCTGCTGTGTGTGTGTGTGTGTGTGTGTGTGTGTGTTTGTGAGAGAGAGAGAGAGAGAGAGAGAGAGAGAGTGACGCTGGGATGCCATATCTGGGTCAGGCCTCCCAGCCTGGTTCAAGCATCATGTGAGATTCTGCAGGGAGCACTCTTTAACATCAACATGGGCGAGATGGAGGTGGTTTCTGAGAATATCTTGTTCCGCAGGTGTGGCGTGGCAGATAAAACACTCCCCAGTAAGACAGCTGAGCAGAGATTCATCAGCAGCACAGTGGGTCTAAAACATTCACAGACCAGCTGGTACTCTCTCACAGCTCTGATGCCACAGAATTACACTTGAGATCTTACCACTTGTGCCTGTATTTTTTCTGACACGAACCTGCAGTGAAAAGTAATGGTAAAAGGCAGCCGCGCACACCCTTTGTCCATTCCATTGAGCCATGCCCTTCTGTTACCCAAGGCCTCTGGGGTGTAGGCCTGTTGATGCGCACAGTTTAATCAAACTGGCAGGCTGACAGGGTGTGTTATTTGAGCACACTGCTCTCTGCGGTCGCCTCAATCTCTGCTTTCCTTAACATGGGAGTCAATGATCAGTGCTACAGAGAGTGCCCATGTTCCTTTTTTGCCAGTGTATCAGTCCCAGCTAGCACATTGCCTCTAAGTTCATAGTCGAGAGCACACTCAAGAAAGGGTCTGATGGTCCTGAATTAACAGATGATCTGTTCATTAATTACCTACGTATGTATTTTTGGTAATTATGACGCTGTCCACACATTTCATAGCAAGAACCTTACGTGATCATACTTGCCAATACCATTTACACCGAGTGAGGATGTTTGACTGCTTGAACACTTTAAATTAAATCAAAAGTATTCATGCTGGCAGTACCTTCGACTTCTTGTGCTTTCCAATGGAAACATTCGGTGGTCTTTGCAGGTGGGTGTCAACCATGCACTTGTGTTAGTGTTAATTTTTAAGCCCTCCTGGTGAAGCTCATCAATGGCAGGTGAAAGTATGTGGCTGACATCACTATGTTCAAGTTCAAGTTTATTTGTAACATATAATTACACAGGGTGTATTCAGAGTGAAATGTTTGACCATTAGCTCCTTCAGTTATGCAGTAAAAATGATTGTGACATAGGATAAGAATAAAGAATAGAAATAGGCAAAAAATTATAATGTTAGCTACAGTTTTAACTTAGTAGAAGTAAGAAAAATAACTTTAGGGCTGGGGTTCCCAAGGTTTTTATAACTGCATGCCCATTTAGGGAGCCGGCATGTGATTGAGAGCTGCACAGGAAAAATGCACACACATAAGGAGTACTGAAACTCTTACGTTTGCACTCTTCAACCATGATCTTAGCACTGGATCTCTGATTGGTCTCATTATCACGTTTGACATTAAATTCCTTGAGCACCGAATTCACCAGTTTGCAGATAAGGCATATCAGTTTATCTGCCCCCTGAGATCCGACGGAGTAAGAGCTGATTTTTTCCAAAGGCTCTTTTTCTCTTCAGCCATACAGCTTTTTTTTTTCATGATGACTTTTTCATCTCAATTCCACATTAAGAGAAGCAGTATTGTCCACCAAAATCACTAATTCGACAGGACTGGCATGGATAACACACGTAACTCTCACGAGTTGCCAGGGGTTGCCATGGAACCAGCAGCTTTCTACGAGGTGTCATTCCTAACGTGTTGGACACTTGTTAGAGGGCTGCAGTTTGAAACTCTGCTTGAGCCTCCCCCTGTCGGCCTGCTGTATCTTCTCGACCACAGCAGGGAGAAAATGGACATCGAGCAGTCGCTGTTCGTGATGGAGCAGGTCCCCTTTGAGCTACGGCTTGTAGGCAAAGCCCAGAGCTTGGTGCCCCCCTGGTGAGCTACACTGTGTGGAACAAGCATCTTCAGAGCTGGTATGAAGAGTAAGTCGAAGCAGGGCTGCATCATCAACCCAGCCCAGCCAGAACACAATGTCCTGCCTCCAGTCGAATGGCGCTATCCCATATTTCAGGAGCTGAGTCTCAAAACAAAGCACCCTACAGTTCCTGCTATCCCGCTGGTAACGGATGTGGGCAGAGAGGTCATCCAGTTTATTATCCAGAGAGCTGAGAAGATCAATACCGCCACCTTTGTGTTTACTCCTATGTTGATGCGGATGCACAGATAGAAGCAGAGATGGTCTTGCTTGATTATATGGCTGAGGTCACAGTTGGTGTTTGTCCCCTCCGCCTTTTCCTCGATGTTTCCTCTTATGTTAACATTAGAAAACCTCAACCGGCCACGCAGCAGGGTTGGCAGGAGGAGAGTCCACAAAGCTGTGAGTTGACCATTTTTCCATTCCTGATGTGTGAGCCCTTGTTACATGCCACCATTGTCCAATATTACACAAAAGCTACAGCTTAATATTTGTAAATAAACATAAAGAGCATAAACACACAGAGGTGGTGCATGTCTGCCCAGCAGCAGTGACAACTACTGCAGTGTTTTGGGGAGTGGACATGCCAAAGTGGGAGAAAACTGTGATTTAAAAAAATCTCAAAAGCAGAAATATTTTTTTTAGTAAAAGGTTATGTTCTTCACCTGCTGTTTCACTAAACAGTGTAGCCATGACTTGTTCAGTAATTGCAGAACTCTGATCTTTGACTAGCAAAACAAGAAAAAAAAACATGTTCAAGTGGAAAAATATCATGAAATGTCAAAGAACGATGTCTCGAATCACAGAATGTGTGTAGGAATCTTTTCTTTTATATTGTGCAGCCTTGATATGTATCAGACTTTCTGTCTGCAGTATGAATAAAGCAAAATGTGGGTAAACTGGCCAGGGCATTTAGCTCAATGTAACCATGCAGCTTTGCTTCTCCTCTTCCTTTAAAAATTTCAGACTGCACAACAAAGTGGTCTTTCCAGATCCACAACAACTAATAAAATAGAATAATAAGTACATTGATAATAAAAATGCAACACTAATGTTATTGATATTAGTTCAAGTATATGAACATGTTTTAAAATAAAACTGGTTTAAAGGACAAAACAGTGAAGCCATGACTTGCAGGCTCTTTTCTCGTAACCTTCCTTGTTCAGCACTGAGCAGCCAGTCAGAGGTGACTGCGTTGCCACATTGAAAACAGAATAAACATATATTATATACATGTATGCATGTGTGTGTGTGTGTGTGTGTGTAAGTCTGTTAGACTTTTCTGTATGTGCATGTGCAGCAGCTAAATTAGTATGCGCGGGTATTTTTCTGCAACTACCCATTTCGGCTGCTCCACAGAGGTGCCCTCCTTTTTGGGATCACACTGGTGGCAAATAGAACTCTGTAGATGAGCTTCTGCTCATCTTTCTATTTTAAGCACATCCTTTACTGTTGTGCAGTTTGGTGGTCTCCGATGAGCAGTTTTCTGCACCCAGACTATTAGTTCTGCTGTGAGCTTTCAGCTACTTTTAACTGGTTTCTTCCTGTTTAGATCATGAGTCATATGGCTTGATCAGTGGAACCTCACACAGAGTTGAGCACAATCATTCCAATCGGAGTCAGGGCTGGTGGGTCGAGTACAAAGAAGAAACTCACCACCACCCACCATGGTCCCCCTGCCTAGATAGCCTCTGGTTACTGGTAAATGGGCATGAGCGTGGTCATCCACACAGTGAGTCAGACTAATAAGCTTTGTAAGTGAGTAGGCAGCAGTCAGGTCATCTTGGCAGGATCTGACTTCTTTGGCTTTACAGTCCAGTGCCTTTTATCAGTGTGTGTATGTGGGGACACCAGCAGTACAGCATCATCTGATGGTTTTGTTAGTGTCAACTGTGAGAGATTACAAATGGTGAACAATAAAGGCAGGTAGATCATTAACCAATCAGTTGTCAAGAGATTTTGTTCTGACATTGTCCGATATTTTCAAAGATGAAACACTGGAATCGATACTTCCTTAATCAATCACTAAATAATTACTGGCTTCTTATCGCAATCTCCCCTGATCCTTTCCCTCTATTTTTCTCTCCTTATCTTCCTCTGCTTGCCCACATGTACGAAACTGCACACATGCATGCATGCTTGCTCATCCCTGTTCTCCAGGACTAATTGCTTTAAATGAAAAAAGCTCTCCTTTGGGGCACCAATTTCACCCAGTGTCTGATGAGCAGAAATTACATGTCTAATGGAATGGAATAGTTGTGCAAATTGAAGAAATGAAACACACTTTTTTTTTTTTATCTTGGTGCTACCTTAAATTAGATTTTAATTTGGACCATGCTCACATAATGGAGTGCAGTAAGCCTTCTTTGGCACCTCTCCTAATTGCCTGTGGCTTTCTTATTTCTGCAGGTCACCTGCTGTATCCATTATCAACTCCACTGACCACCATTTTAGGCAAGATTTCTTGTGAGGCAGGAACATGATGTCAAGACAGCAACACTGGAACAGGGATAAGTAAATAGAATGAATTAATGTTTTTTTTAAGAAGCTTAATATGTCTGCTTTCACCATTCACCAGTTTTTGGAAACACACAGTAAAATGTAAGTTGGATTTATGTAATGACTTTAATAGCCGAGCGTGTGTACTTTAACAAAATCAGCACTTTTTGTATCCAAACCCTTTTTAGAAATAGAGGCTCAATTAGAACCATAAAAGAATCAGCCTTCATGCCCTGTTGCTCTGCCTGTGGAAGAACGACCTGCTGACCAGGCAGGGTTGCCTTTCAAGGCAGAAATACTCCCTGCCACTGGAAAAACAGCTTGCCAACCAGGCAGAATCTTCCAGCATGGCAGAAATATATGGCCCTGCTGCTGGTTGACGAACCTGCCTACCTGGTAGAATCGGTCTGTATGCCAAAAGTATCGCCCTGCCTCTTTGCAAAATGACCTGCCAACCAGAGCAATCTTTCTTTGCCTCTGGCTAAACCATCAGCCAACCATCCTTGATCTGTTCTCCCTACCAAGTAGGCAGACTGATTTTCCAACAGGCACGGGGAGACTTCTGCCATGCGGCGTGATTTTGCTTTTGGACAGGTCATCAGGGGGAATTTTCTGGCATTAAGGATAATTTTCCCACGTCATTTAGGCAATTTACTGCTGTTCTATGGAAGTACGTTTAATCCTGGCAAGATGGGAAATCTTGGGGAGGGGCAAAGTGCCGTGCCTGTTCTTTGGTTTCCGAGCTAATCTGTGACAGAGACAATACATTTACTCATAATCTATTTTTCACCTTTCACCTGACTCATAACCTATTTTTCACATGAGTCACTAGTTAAGTAGAAAGCCGTGCCTCTGCTGTGTAGAAATAACTGGTAGTCACGTAGGCTCTAATTCTGTTACTGTAAATAACAACCTGCAACATCACCAGCAGTACCATACACAAACACAGGGCAGTTATATTTTACAGGATTTTCTTCTTCTTCTTCTTCTTCTTCTTCTTCTTCTTCTTCTTTGTTTGGGAGAGGAGTGTATTAAGCTGAGGAATGTTGCTTTTGCCTCCTCCATCAGGACACATGTCTGCGTTTCAAACAAGAGCAAAAAAAAAAGACAAGATCCAGCTGCTGGAGTTAAAAATAAACAGAAACTGTACTTTCGGGAAGAGCTCTGGTGAGAGCTGGTGAGAGCTGTAGAGGCGGCTTCAAGAGGCCAACCTAATGGCCCAGAGGTCACGGCGCTGTTCGAGTGTATGTGTGAGAAAGGGAGAGAAAGAGGAAGAGAAACGGAGAGGGGGAGTAGATTTACAGGATTTCGCAAGTCCTGAACAAACTTTTCCATTACAAACGGCTACAGAGGATATAGGAGTATATAATGGGAGATATGGTCGAATTCAGCTTGACCCCAAACGTGCTGATTTTATTAAAATACACAATCTACACTGTTAAACACGTGAATGCAATTTAAATGTGTGTTTCTCGAACAAATGGTGACAGCAGAGATATTAAACTTCTTGGGGAGTGCGGGAATGCATTCACTCATTCATTTATCTGTTCATTTTATCACCCGCTTCTCCTCATTCAGGACCATGGAGGACCAGTCCCGGCACACCAACTAAGATTCAACGATAAATGAAAAATGTCTTTATCTCGTCATATTAGGATTCTGCTGCAGCCCGCTGCGCACAGTTGCAAAGCTAAAAAAAAAAAACCTTTCATATCATACATGAGGGAATTCTGGCAGCTGTCAAGATAGTCGTCTGATAATGTAAGCCAGAGACGAGACAGATATGTTGAAAGAACTGCACTAAGAAAAGTAACTTATCACCAGCCGCAACCCCCACTCCCACCCCCCTCCCTTGCTCTCAGACTACAGCCAAGGCACACAGCTGAGTCACTGTCCCGGTGTCCCTGTGCGCTCCACTTTACCTCTGCCAGCCTAAGAAACCTGAACTTATCCACTACCTTGTGTTTGTCATGAATAACTTACAGCATTGCAGCTTTTTAAGGATGTGTGGAGGCGTTCTTGTCCTCACTGGGTGAACAGTAGTCCTTTTTAACATGTGAGGTATGTTTAAAAAATGACTACAATGTCTTTATTAATTACACTTTGACATAAACATGCTCAAAACCTTTAATTTTTATTTTAAACCCAGTGTGCGGCAGCATATAGCCAACAACACAATGTTCTAGCATTTATGGACAGCTGTTAAGTGACTAGAGAAGAAAGAAACTCCTTCAAATTGTCTGCTCTTTGTAGGTATCAGTGGGAACTTTACCACTGAAAGGCTGACGATAAAAATACTGGTGTTAGGCCCAAGAGTGGCAGCTAATGAGCGAACTGGAGCAAAGGTTAATGTTTCACATCGCGCACTAGTCACCTCTATTCGTTATTCATGATTCGTGGCAAATCACATAACTGTCTGCAGCCGATATCGCCTCTTCACCCCACAACAAACGACATTGCATGAGATAATATTCAAAGCTTAACTCTCAAAATAATTCACCCTCACAGACGGATTTCTCCTGTAATAAGGGATTATACCACAGCTTCCTCTACAGGATTTTTGAAGCCGTAAGCTGGAATGGCACAAAGTTCTCTGAAAGGAAGAATTACTATGGTGTAATATAAGCATTGATAGATGGATATTTCACTACTCCGCTACCAGCAATCATCTCATTGTGATCCTGGCTTAGACGAGCAAAGAGAGGCATTGAAACGTTGCTTTGTTTCAGTTTTACATAAGCACTCCCAACAGAGTTTTGACAGTAAAATTGGGTCTTCAAAAAAAAAAAACAAAAAAAAAACCACTCCGCTTCAGTTTCTGAAGATTTTTTTATGTGGGCTTTCAACTGAGAGTTTTATTTCACGATTTACCAACATTGCCTGTTAGGCCAATTAACCCGCAGCCCCTCCGCCTGCCCGCACAATTTTCCCAACACATCGGGAAACTGCTGGCTTTTTCCAAGCTGCAGCGTTTGCAGAATGAATGCAGATGCCACTCTAAACCAGGTGGTCAAGGGACAAAAGAAGAAATGCATTACATTTCCCGATACGGCGTGGAGTGTGTTGCATGGAGAATTACCTGCAGCAAATGAAAGCGCAGGCAGGAGAGGAGGAGATAAAGTGAGCGGGTAAAAGTAGAGGAATGTGCCCACCGTTTGCAGATTTGTTGTGTGAAATAGCTGGCCATTATCTGGACAGCCAGGAAGGTCTAGCGCAGTGTGAGGAATGCTAAGGTGTGTGTCCTGGTGTGTAATTAACAGATAAAACTGTTGGTTCATTAAATGCATATGCGGTGTCATGCATTCACTATGCTGGTATTGATCGCGCCGACATCTCCACGCACCTCCCAGCTCACCGGACTTCTGACACACTACATCCATCACACCACCTACCTCCACCATATTTATAGAATTTTAATTAGCTCTGAGCCCAAGCCAACATCATTAGCTTTTCTCTATCTTTCTCTCTCTCTTTTTCAGCAAACAGCCATGCATGGTAATAATGGTGCTCTAAGACAGAAGCAGTGGGTACTTATATCAAGGACACAGCAAGAGAGAGAATAAGAGAGAGAATAAGAGAGAGAGAGAGAGAGCAGGACAAAAGGTTGACAGTTTAAAATGACAGTGAAAAATGGAAGCAGTGGAAAAAGAAAAAACAGCATAACATGTGGAATGCAGGCAGTAATGTCACCTTGGAATAATTTCAGTATGATTAAATGAATCGCACCAGCCATTCCTCTGTGATGACAGTATCTGAAAGGAGTCAATACAAGTGAATCCAAAGTAGGTGGGTGTGAAGTTTTAGTCTCTCCAACATGCAAAGACAAGATGATAAAGTGTATCCCTCAAACAGGACCAGACTCGTGTAAAAACACGTCGAAAACAATAGGTTTTACAGAATACCTTTCTTAAAACGCAGTGTTGTTTGTATTCCTGCAATTTTTTGAGTGCATAAACATAAACCGTTTACAGATATCCGGACAAGCACTTGCGGGAAACCGGAGAGCTTTTATCCAGGTATCTGATCACCCTCTGTTATCTGACTGTTCCTCAACTGGAGCCGCGCAGAAGTTAGCCAGAAGAAAAACAAACACTGTGGCGATAAGATGAAAAAGTAAAATACACAGCACTGCAACGAAATAAAGCTGCTTCGCGCTCAGCCGCTAAGGTAATGTAATCAGTGGACTTATAGAAATGACAGAGGCAGACAACAAACAATGATCAAAAACCTGGATAATCGTGTATGTTAATAACCTCGTATCCCAGAAGAGATAAAAAAAAAATTTAAAAAACTGGTTTGACTTATAACCAGGAGCATGCATGAAAACACACTCGCTGCATAAGTATGTTTTACCAAATTCGTTCTCAGCTGGGTGGAGAGGCACTTCTCAGCACAGCAGCCTACTGTATATTCATCCTGAACGTGAACCTCTGGTCTGCGCGGAGCTATTCACACACTCACGGACGAATACACACACTATCGCACAATACTCACTTAAGGGTGACCTAATTAAGCCTGAGGGTAGGTGTAATTACATGCAACCTTCATCTGCCCTGTTCTCTATTGTTATGGCTACTTGCTGCCTATGGACTGAGTCACTGTGTGCCTGTGCTGCTGTCACCGGGGGACTCTCCAATGCATTAGCTGTCTGATTCCACAGAGACACAAATATCACTTATGAAGCTCTAAAGAGGTATTTTTAGGTTGGCATGCAGCCTCAGTATTCCATTTCCTATTTCATGGAATTGTATATAAGATCACATCAGCTCCTCTTCACTTGGTTTGATAATGGTAAGTTATAAAATAATCACTCAGGTGAATAATTAAGGTTGTCTTGTGGTTTATTGTTTTTTGTTTTTTTGTGTGTTTTTTAAGATGAGCAACATTTTGAAGTTTGACTTGTAAAGAGGTCACACATTATGTGCTTTTCTAATTAAATACACCGGATGCTTGCATTCAGGTATGTAATATAGGTATAAACAAAGAGCACGCTGCTTTAAAACACACTTGTATGCTGTCTGGGGGTTGAAAGCAGCAGAGCCTTACAAGGCTTTACCTATTTTTCTGCTGGCATCCACCTCGGCCATTAGTCTCCAGGTTATTAATGGAAAATGTTTTTCCTCTTAAATACACTGTCCGCAACTGGGAATATATGTAATGTTTTTCACCATATCACTCTCAAGCCGTATTAATAGAGGCAGCTTTCACTGCAACATTGACAATAAACAAGCTGTGCCTCTTTGATAAGCTGAACTTTGATCAACATGAAGATTTTACAAAATGTTTTTGGAGCTATTTTAAGCTGCCTAAATTGTCCACGTCCTTTACTACTAAATTAGATATACAGTTAGTAATGTACTTGAGTCATGTTTAGTTTCAGATATGTTGGAAAATATAGAGTCATAATTCTGGCAGCTTATTTTGCCGTTTTGTTGGTTGCATTATCTTATCCTCCTCAACTCTGTCGACCTGCCGGTGGCTCCGTCACTCTGAATTCATGTCGTGTGGACAAACTTTGCTCAAACCCACAGAACATCATTTTAAATTCTACTGAAGATCCCAGTGTCTAGAGATGCTGCAGATGTCAAAATAACACGTGAGAAATCTACAATATTTGAGACGAGCCTCACCAGAAAAATATAAATACACAGTTTAAAATGATTAAAAATTAACCATGCTTGTGTTCAACACCAAAGTAGGAAGTAAGCAAAAATCATTGCAGAGCAGAAAAAAGTAAAAATGTAGAGTTTAGGGTGGCTAAATGAGCTCATTAAGTATTTGACACTTTCATAATAATGTTGTTTTCCTTTTAAACATGATATTATTTTCTTCTTATTATTAACCATTTCTTAACAATATTATTAATGACCGTAATCCTTTGTAATGTAATGTAATCTTAAACAAGAACTATTATTTGCCGAGATTTCTGTTTAGTTCAAAGGAGTTTAAAGTAAAATTATTTTAATCCTTCCAGGCCCACAATCGCACTGATGTTTTATGTTTTAATTATGTCATTATGCTCCATTACACTGTGTCAAAGTGGAAAAAATAATTGTCAGGTCATATACGTTATGTTGTGATGGAAAAAAAAACATTGGCATGGTAAACATTTAGCATTCACAAATGGCCTAAATAGCCCAAGACTCCAAAGGATTAAAGACAATGTAAATCAAAAATGTGAGGCTGTATGTGAATCTGAGGTCTCTGTACTTGTAATATGTTTTCTTTTTGTTTTTTCTTTTTCTTTTTCATTTGTATCTATTTTTACCTTTTTTTTACCAAGTCTTCTCGTGAATGAATCATTTGGCAACAATGGCTCCATCAATACCTTCCATCAAAGACAGTCTGGTCTAAATCAAGCCTGTGTGATCTATGTGAGTTATGGAAGGGGTGATGGAGGTCACTGATAAGAAATGTTATCGCACAAGCTGTCATCTGTGACAGCAATTTGCTGTAGGCCCTGTTAGTAATTAATCACAGGCACCTGGTAATACATTCATTTCATCTTGGGGGGATTCATCGTGCTGGACAGTGACCCCTGAAAGGTCACTCCCCCTCAAGTGTTGGCCATTCTTTGAGATCTGCAGGATGCATGGTGAGGCTCCTGTAGTCAATACCAGTTAATCACTATGCACATATTGAATGAGTCAGTGTCAAGATTGAATCTTAATGTGTTAGGTAAGTGTAAAGTAAAGAAACAGTGTGAAGAAATTACTTTATCAAGACAGTTGATTGTGTGACCGGGAATGCACTACACTCAGTAAGGCCAAGTGTTAAATATTAAGTAATTATATATATAATTAATTGACACATTGCAGTATAGTCGCAACAACAAAATTAATGGAGGAACAGGAAAACTGGAAATGCTGGAAGGGCTCTTCAAAATAAGAATCTCTGGTTTTCAAATCCTTGTACATTTTCTGGACACTCTACTGAGTGGAATAAAAACAAAAGAACATGCAACAATTCATTGCACATCGTTGGAATCGCTGATGATGGGTCTTTGATTTGACCTCTTGGTGGAGAAGATGAAAGGTTAGAGGATAGGAATGACTGCCAAATGTACTTCCATCGATTTCTCTTCCTCCGTCATTCCGTTACGTGCCACTCACAATAGATGGAGTGATTTCTGGGATGCTGTGGTGGCAATTAATGAGAGAAGAAGAAGAAGAGGTGATTCAAGGGAGGAGAACCTGGCCCTTTATTTAAACACACAGCGTCACGTTTGTCACAGAAATGTTGCACATGGTGAGCAGGGAAACAGCAGGCGAACAGGTGATCCTGCATGTAAAGCAAATAGGTCAAGGTTGCCTGTGTGCTGAATGAGGTGTGTGTTGTGAGCAGGTGTTTAAAATGACACATTATCATAGGCGCCAATGCCAGTGAATCAATGAATTACATAGAAGCAAAGCAAAGCAAATGCAGGGAAAGAGCAAGAGCAGTTGCTGAGGTTAGGATACAGAAGACCGTTCGCCATTTTGGACTATTTCCTGGCTGGAAACAGACACTTTCTCGTAACTGCTCAAAGCCAAGATATAATCTGTGACAAACACGCCGCCCCCCCAACTACAATTCAGTTTTTCTATGGATTAAACTGATTAAGTTTAATGTGTTTATTGGTAAACTGTTGTAACTGTTGGACATGTAGCAAGGCTAGCTTCGTCCCCCTATTTCCAGTCTTTATGCTAAGCTAAGCTAACCAGCTGCTAGCTGTAGCCTGAGACAGTTATTCATTTTCTCATCAAACTCTCCATCAGAAGGTGAAAATGTTTTTTTCCCACAGTCTTGGATGATAACTTTAGCACAATGTAAATTTTGGTATAAACGCCAGCTAGCTAAATCTGCTTTTTTTTCTCTCTCCATCACAAGTTTTTCCACATCTAAAAACTGAAACTAGATTTAACCCACGTCCTGCTTTTTTTGGCATTTCAGTGCGATGGAGGTCTTCACACAAACAACCTGAACATTTTCCACTGTGATTTCAGATTTAGTTAACTGGCTAAATCCTTGGGAGTCAGGATTGACCTTAATTTTAAGACCATATGAAATTTTCAATTTTCAATTTTAACCAAATGACCAAATGTTGTTGACCAATGACACATTTCTTAATATAGACCACAAGCTGGATCTGTAATAGTACAGAGTGCTGGTGTGATCCTTTTTTTTTGTTGTTGTTGTTGTATCGATCATCTGATTTACTAACTCAGTCAAATCAGGTCCACACTGATATCTATCACTTGGCTGCCAATTGTCCTGGAGCACAAGCCAAGTGAACTCGGCGGAGCGAGGCAGATTTGCGTGACGCCGCTTCTTTCGAGCCAGCTCCATGAGATATGGAGTCAACCCCTGTGTTTTCCACAGTACATATCATCATTTGTTGGTCTATTTGTGCTCGGCCCGCGGTCCACCTTCTGTGTTGTTATGTACTGAGCCTCCTGATAGGGCCATGTTGATCCAAGTCTGACAGCAAATCAATAAATTGTATTCCCTTGGCATCAGTGTTGGTGGATATAAAAAATGTCTTTTGAGCTCAGTCTTACAACATGAAAGGGATCGACATGTAAGCGGTGTCTGTGTGGTTTAACTTCTCCAGACTTTGGTATAAATAAACAACAAAGCGGTCACAGGGCTTAGTAGGAGATTTGCTTCTGTGCACTACTGGATTTTTGGCTACCTCTGTGAGTATATTTATTCAAAGATAATGAAGTTGTATTCTTATGTGCCCTCTTATACATGCAGTGTGTGCATATTTTAGGTCTTGTCGCGCTCGCTGTCACAGATCCTCAGCGACATCAGATATGCAGCCCTGCTTTTCCGTGTTATTTGCAGAATATATGGAAGAAGCACATATTTGTCCAAAAAAAAACATCAGAAAATAGTGTTTCCCCCGAAAAAAGAGTAATGTTTAGTCCAATAATCCTTGTTTTATTTTAAATTTGAATGTTTACTCGCAGCTTAAAAACTTTCCAAGTGCCCTCATCAATATGCAAATTTCATGTTATGGCCATTGAGCTCGGGGGACTGAGGGGGCCGAGATTTGGTTGCACGCTTTGTATCTACAGCTTCAACCTTTAGCTCATCTTGTTTTGACACCTACAGTGCCAAAACATTCCCCGAAGTCAAATGTGCAGTGGGCCAATTAAATTCCTCGCTAAGACTGTGTGGTTATCAGGGCATAACCTCTGTGTGTGCGTTTTGTAGTCTGCTGAAGTGTCTCTCTCTCTCTCTCTCTCTCTCTTTCGACGCCCAGCCGAGAGAGGCAGTGAGGCAAAAGCAGCAGCTCACACAGAAGGTGGTCTGATCAGCCTTATAGATCTTCACTACAGGGGTTACACACTGAGAGCCCGAGTGAGCCTCCGTCTCTGCACCGACTTAATGCCCAACATCAGTCCCCAAAATCAACGCACACGCCCACATGAAAACTGCCGTCGCGCGCGTGTGTGTCAGGCACTCTCCCTCTCTTCTTTACGCTCTTAATCTACCTGTTTACCCCCTCCCTCCTACCCCAACCTCCTACCCCCACCTCCCCCACCCTCCCTCAGCCCGCTTTCTTTCTTTCTGCTCAGGCAACTCGCACTCTGCTGATCCTTGCATGTTCAGCTGTTAAATCCTAGCAGTTCGACTGTTAAATTCCAGGAGCTGGTGAAACATGACAGTAAGATTTCGCGGAGGGCTCACTTTGATTACGGTAACTACAGAGGAAAACACTTTGTCAGGTCCCCTTTTCTCAGATAAATGCAAAAGGGCGGGGGGGGGGAGCTGTGCTAATATGTGGCGCTTCTGACGAGCAGCGACGTCACACTGAGGCCTGCAGTCAGACAGAAACTCTTGTAGCAAACATCTTTTCTTTCTGGCACAATGCTCCTTTGAGATTGCAGCTATTGCCTGTAATCTTTTTTTTTCTTTCTTTTTTTTTTTTTATTTGTGGCTGTTTAGTTTCATACGAGTATGTTCATTAAACAGATTATGCTGCGCTGTACTTTGACGTGCAGTTGTTCCCGAAGTGATTTCCGCTTCGCACCAGCAAGACCGAGACAAGCTGTGAATTTCCCTCAGAACATTGTTCAAAGCCCAGCCACCTAACCCAGAGTGTGATCTGTAGTGTAAGCCTTAGCTGGATGAACGGTAATGAGCGGGTGCCGTACTTTATGATTTTCCTACGCGGACTTCGTCTGCTGCCGCTGTACCCTGACCTCTAGTTCAATGCACTTCAATGCTTCTGTTCAGAGACAAACGCAAGCAGATATCTCAACCACAGGCTTTTGAGGTTGTTCAGAGGTGCGACTGCAGAGATGAATGGCCACAGTGGTGGTCAACCTCAGCCATTCACTCAATGCAGTAATGAGTCTGAGGCTTCTCAATCGCCCGGCTGTTACTGCGTCAGACGCTTGATGGCGAAACACTAGTTTGATGTATTCAGTGTCTCCGTCCTCCAATGATACGCTCTCATTAGGAGAAATGAGATGAAAGTCAAGCTTTCATCTCGCTGTATTTATTGCTTTCCTATATGTTTTGCCATTAACAGTTTGGAGGGAAAAGAGGTCAGTGCAAAGAAAAAAAAAAGTTTCAAAACAATGTTAAAGTAAGTTGCCCCCTCTCATTGCCTCATCCATGCTTTTACCGCGTGCGTCAATCGTGTCCTTGTGTATGCTGACTACTTTCATTTCCAGCTGCTGGAAATAATTTCCACATGGACTCAACATATTTATTCAGACGGCGCTTACGAGGGTCAGCCTGCTCATTAGCCTTTTGGAGATACAATAATATCTCTGATCTATGAGATAATGATTGGTTGTCAATGTGGAAAAAATCGCCATGAAACAAATGGTTTCAGAAAGCAGTTAATTGGATTGAAAATCATAAAAATATACACTCTGACCACATCTCACACAAGGAATATCAGTGAAACAGCAAATACATGACAAAAGGATATTTGGACCATATGTAGGTATTCCACTGTTAATAATCATGGATTTAATTGAATTAGTTCATTTAGCATGTATAGACTTTGACGGTTTATCACTTGGATCCTTTTGACTAATTAAGACCCTAATGTCTCACTGAGACTTTCTGCTGCTAAACAGATTTATCTAATTAATATGTAAGCTGCGCATTTCAGCTGAGTGTGAAAGATATGGACGGCAGATCCAGGAAGAGGCACAATACCTCAAATGTAACAAGTCATTTAAGCTCTTGCATAGAAAAGTTTGAAGGTGCAGTACATTTGGCCAAATGCTATTTCAGGAGACGGCGCTATGATGACAATATAACCACACATATGTGAATGAATAAAGTCTGTTCCCACTTATATCTTTTTTATTAATTACATTCTTTCTTTAGCAGCAGCTGATATGGTAACCAGAAATATATTGCTCGTGATAACAGCATTTTTAATTAAATTCTGCTCTTTGTAGCCGATTGTCTGGTCATTGTAAATAAAACAGTATCAACTGAAATGGCAAAAGCATAATCAAAAACATAATCTGTCTTTGAAGTGTGATTTAATTGTGGTGAAGCATAAAACATAATAATCCTTTTGTAGATGGTTAAATATTTGAATCATTAAAAGTGAGTCTTAAATAAACTTGTCATTACTCTTGGCAGTCTCGCCCACTGCATCAGCGCGCCATCCTACAGAGGTGGTGGTCAGCTCCTGTCTCTCTTTAGCTATAATGAGCATGGAGGTGCAAAGAGAAGTCTGATCTCGTTAGCTAAGTGACACCAGATATCAGTGAAGGTGACTAAGAGCACATGAGAACTGTACAGTCTGGCATATGCCACATCAAAGCCCGACGAGGCTCCCGCCACAAATTGTCACATCACTTCACTTTAACTGGGCTGTCGGGACTTCACAGCTTAATTGAAGAGATTTCAGGTGTTTGGTTACACATGTGACAGACAGGGAAAGTGTGCTGATTGAAATCAGGCACCTTCTATTAATACCCCCCCCCCAGCCACACTCTTCAGCCTGTGCTAAACTCAGATAAGAGGTAAGAGTGACACCTAGTGTCAGAGGCAGTAATAGCATCTTGTATGTGTAACATCATAACATGAGGAAGGAATCCTATGTGATTAGTGACACGAGAATCATTTAAAACAATGCATTATTGTTTGGCTCTCATGAATACATCACAGTCATTTGAATAAGCCCTGTCACATGCAGAAACACACTCGTTCTGTGATTTAAATAATTCACAAACCAACCTAAATTCCATATATATACATGACCTGATTTTGTGCATTCCCAAGACACACCAAGAAGATATTACTTTGCCGTGCGCATTGAAAGCAGCTAAAATATCTCGCACGTGTCATTTGAGACCATAAATCCTCAGGCCAAAGTCAACAGGGGGTTAAGAAGTTTCTGTGCTCCCCACTCTTGGCAGCTGAAGGCACCACTCTACACTGAACTCAGGAGGAGCCAAGTGTCCTCAGACTCTCTGGTGGAGGGTGAAAACACCCTATCTGGAGAGATTGTTTTCACAGTATGCCGAAAACTAATTACAAGCAATAAATTAATTTCACGCTACTGCTTTAGAATTAATTGCATCTTTACAGAAGCGACTGGAAGTGATGGCTCAAGCAGCGCCGATAAGGGTGGACACACAAAGTGGTCTATTGAATTATGTGGCTTATCAGTGCCATTGCTTTACATCAGGACACACTTGATAATCCTTAAAGAGACTATCTAAAATGTTGGTTTTACTGCCGCTTTAATTGCTGCTAAGGTATTTTTGTTGTGTGGCTCCCACGGCTCCTGCGCCATATGTTAGGACAGCTGAGCGTGTTGTTTTGTGCAGGAGGCCTCTATAGGACTCTATCTCTCGCATCATGTTGGTATGCGTTTGAATGAAAATGTGTGGAAATGTAAGTCGGGATAGTAGTAGAGCTTATTGCATAAGATCTGCCATTGTCAAACTCTTTGCACCCAGGTTCTCAGTTTGCGCCTCCATGATACATTTCGCACCCGTCAAACGGTAAGCGCCTAGAAATAGTAGGCAATGTTCACTGCTAGGTCCTAATGCTGTGTCGTCACTGTGATCAGCTTGTTGGTCAGAAATTCCTGACAACGGGAAGCATGAACTCTCGCTTCCACTTCATGCTGAATATCTGGCGCATGGATACATGAAGTTCTTCAGAAATCTCTGTCCTGAAGCACCGGGGAATTCGGATCACTGCAGCTTTGCATTGCAGATTTCTAGAATACCAGTCATACACAAAGGCTTTCATTTCTGCGGAGCGCAGTAATTAAAAAGAATAAAGAGTGTTTATTGGTAAAATAGGGGTAATTGAGCTGCTGTCTGGGCTTGGAGTGCCTTCTTTAGATATTTGGGTTAACTGCTTATTTTCATTATTTTGAGTTAAGTGACTTTTCAAGATTCTCCTAATTGGCCCCAGTGGGATTTTGAGCAAAAACCTTTGATGTTCACATCTCGTTCACATCCTCCCATAATTGTGACAGTATTATTGTAATCTGCGCAGATAATATTGTTGTATTTTTAACAAGATCCTAGTGTTTGATCGTAGGGAGAGGCCGATTTCATTCCAAGATTTAATTCCCTCCACCTCTTTTTTTTTAATGCTCTCTGCTGTCATCTTTGATACTCATCACCACAATCACATGACAGATGGTCGTTTCTAGATCCCATAATTACATTTGCAGCTTCAGATTTGTAATCCATAACACTGATGCATGATCTGCATGTCATCTAAACACAATTCGGTGAATTGTTTACGTGCACTAATGCCTCTCTTATATTATCTATAAATTAATAATCCATTATCAGCCTAACTGTAATGAGCTCAGGGATTTCAATTTGGGTTTCAACACATTTGTTATATTGTATTATTTATTTATGGAGGTCTGTGCATAATGTAGCAAAGCTTGTTATCTTCAGAATCTCACTATTTTCATAAGTTATTAATAATTTATCTAAAGTGACGTTGATTGGACCCTACGGTGAATTTCTTGTTACTGGAAAAATGGTGGCTGAAAGTGCGTGTGTGAAAGTGTTTTACTGTTGAGAAAATAAAGCAGGCCACAATTACATTGTAGCTAAACTTTGGGCAACAGGTATAGCACTGCTGGATAAAATTGGATAATTACAGAAAAAGCACAATGATACTGTATTTTATTGTGTTCCAACTTGATCAGCAGAAGCCTGGAGGTAAACATTAGCCAGGGGCTGAGGAGTTTGCCAGTAGGTATAACACTGTCTTTCATATTGTGCAAGCTCAGAGTGCCACACCCAGTAAATCATTCACCAGCAGAGTACACACAGAGACTGAACACAATGAAGTGTTTGTTGTTCTCATGTTCTCTTGTATCCTTCTGCCAAAGTCCACAGACAAAACAGTACAGAACACATGAAGCTTTTTTTTTTTACATTTTATTTTACAATTATATGTTAATAAAAACATGCTGTAAAGTGAAATCCCAGCTGGAAGCAAAGCCTTTGGTGCATGTAGCTGAGTTACAGTGAACTCTAAAATTCTTATAGCCTTTTCCATAACAATTGTGTTGTATGAATCTTAGTTGACATTTTATTTCCATTACATTCAGCTGAGACTTGTATTAAGCCACTTCTGCTAGAGCAGCAGAGGTTCATCGAGAGAAACATTCTTTAATGACCATGCAAAATTACAACTTTAACAGCTTTCTATACACATATGGGAATGTCAGATTCCCTTTAATTAGCAGGTTCAAGAACAATTTTCTTATATCTGGTCAGTCTTGTACTCAGACGGTTGCGGGCAGTGTCAGTAACACCTCACTCCTCCCAGTCACGCCCTTGTGCTGACTTTGACAGGATTGCTGCCATGTTGCAACAACCTTGGTGACACAGAGGGCTGAAACTACGCCCAATCGACATTCAAGAGCTGCGCTGGAATGTGTTTACACAGATAATCACTGTGTGACTTGGAAAACCAGGAACCAGAAAGACTATCAGTATTATTTTTTAAAACTGAAAGTTCTAAACATGTAAAGTATTTTCATGTGAAATATTTAAAAAGGTAAAAAGGTTTTATTTTTGTCTTACTGCATTTAGGTAATTATTTTTTGTTTTCTTTTAAAAACATTAAATCTATAAAATTTTGCAAACCATTTCAAATCTGCCACACAAATGTAAAACTGTATCATTTACTATCAACAAAGATTATTAATGATAACCAAAATACCCCAACCTGTTACTAATCGACGGAAATCCCAACAGCCCTTCAGTGGAAATATCTATACAAAACCATTATGAACCTGCCAATCCAGCCCCACGCCACACTCTAAAAGGAAATGCCGGAATAGCTAATGGATGGAAAATCAAAAACCATGCATGCAATACAGCAACACAGACTATGTACAACAGAATGCATCTGCATAGTTTTCAGTGCAAAAGACTTTTACCAAAAAAAGAGCAGTGAAAAAAAAAAAGAACGACAAAAAGCAATAGAAGAGTGGTCCACACACACTGACACCACTCGCTTGTTCTTTTTCTCATTCATGTTAAGGGGCACACCACACGTTCGGATCCCAGGCCTCTCTACATCCTGTGCAGTAAAAAGTAAACACTACTACTTTTGAGGCTTCATTGTTCATGTCTTCATCGTGCAGGTCTCTGCCAGAGTTTTGAACTTTGGTCCGAGCGTGTTTAGGAACTCGAGGTTATCGTTGTCGCTGTAGTCACTGCAACATCCAACAGAGCCTGCTGCAGAGCCCACCCCCTCAAACCTGTAGGAGTGGACGATGTCGTCTGCGTACCGTCCATCATCCTCGTTTCCCAAATAGCCCACCTTCTGCAAGACAAAAGTGGAGGGGAGAAGAAGTGTGTTATTACTCAGCGTGGACTAAGCCTGGGCTATAGGAGGGGGAGATACTACACCATGTGATAACACAAGGCTGCTCAGGATATGACTGGCAGTCCGATATTACACAGCGAACAAACCCCTCACCAACAAGTTGGAGAAATATTATTTCGCACCAAGAACCTGAGAAATATTAAAGTTTACAGAGGATACTATCACAGCTCAGTAAACAAGATTATATTACACATGAGAGTTACCTAAGCTCTTACAGATAACAAAGACGTTATTAAACCTCAGAGACTGAAAGGCGTAAACGTACGGACACATTTCCTCCTGCCGTGTTCTCCCACTTTTTGTGACACCTTCCACTCTTTGACACTTATTTTTGGGGTGCTCTATATAGATTAATAATCTTAACATGCTTCTCACTATAAAACAACATTACCTGGTGTAGACAGCGGCCGTTTGTTTGCCAGGTGTGATGAAAAGTTGAGTCCTGGGTGAGGTACCTGTTGTCAAAGCCGCTACCAAGCAGTTGACCTCCACCGAAACCACAATACCGGTTATCATACTGAGTTACGAACTCATTTGTGTTGAAACCAGACTTATAGACTGCACTGTCCTGCATGCCAATGGCTCCCATTGTGCTGGAGTTCTTGGTCTTTCCCCAGTCTGCATTCATCACAGAGCCCTTCACTCCATTTTGTTCAAAACCGTTAGTGGGGAAAGGGAAGAAATTACTTGAATCCTGTGGAGCAAAACAATAAAACAAAAAAAAAAACAAAAAAAACATCAAGCAACAATTAAATAAATGAAGCAAACAAGAAAATAAAATAGATAAAAAACAAGTTTCCTTTAGAAGGGTATGAGCCCAGGCAATGCTTTCATTATGTCCTTACCACTTCTTCCCCTGGGGCCTCAGTGTTTGATTTGAGCAGGATTCCACCACTGTCTGTTCCGTCGGGTAAGGGGATCTTCTCTCTACCCATCATACAGAAAAAAGCGAGGAGTATACCTGCAACAACCAAGCCACTGTGTTATAAATGAGCGCAAAAGGAGTGTATTTTGTAATAAACAGTGCTCCATGTGTGGTAGGCCTCACAAAGAGCATAAAGGCATTACACGTGAAATTGCTCAGTACCAAATATACAATGCATAATTCAGTGACAGAATCTCCACCGTTTTATCACTCCTCTTGCGCTTTTACACACACATGAGCACAAAATTCCTTTTTCATTATCTACACAGTGTAGCCGACACAACACTGCTGGCAAGAGTACAGCCGTGGGGGACTCACCGAGGAGTAGGAGGAGGGCCAGGGGCAACAGCAACGCCAGTATACCAAATGGCCCGAATGACACAGACCTCGGCTTGGCCAAGCAGACTCCATTCTTGCACTGGCAGATCCTTACTTTCACCTTCTGTTCGTCACCGTAGCCTTGCAGATCCATAACTTTGACGGGAACTTCGTGTATCCCTGTATTAAGTTGTTTCTTCTGCTGCAACTTTGCTGCTGTGCCTGTTAGAGTTACAAAGAGAGCAATGAATATGTTTTTGTGGACCACAGGTTACAAAACGGGTTGCCATTGCAAGTCAGATTAAATAACTTGTACATCAACTTAGACAACAACAGAACAATAACTAGATTGCTTGTGTTGTTGGGTTTTTTTTCTTCGTATTTATGCATCATACATGCTACAACTTCAGTGTCTCAAGAATCTAACTGTATACTCTGTGTGTCCCAAAGCCTTACAAAGTCTTAATGGATAAACCAGCCAGTCATTATTAATGTCTAACATTAGCTTACCATACGTTTAATATATCAGCACATATGCCTCCTTAACAGTAGCTTGAAGCGCCAAATATACTGTATGTTTGTAATCCTTTAGAAACAGGGTCAACACAGCAGAGTTTGTCCACCAGGGAGCACAAGAGTGTTATCTATGCTTTGCTAAGTTAAAAATGTATATATTTTTATCACATATGTCAAACTCCTGGTTTTTAAATGTCTTTCAGTGTTGGAAATTTACTGGTTACATTTACAGAAGTACAGAGTATTTTTCTGCTACTTTAACTATATTTCAGAGTAAATTTTGTAGTTTTTATTTCTACACCAGCTACAGTTACAAAGGGCAAATGAGCTCTTAAAAAATGCTATAAAGTAAACTATCCATCTGAAAACTGTACTTTACCTTGAGAAAGACTTGGAATGAAGAACAGATTTTTTGAGCATGATATTCACTGTTACCTAAAAAACTGATCTGAATTTCTATTCCACCGCAGTTTTAGTTATTATTAGTATCGGCCTCAAAAATTCAGAATCATGGCCTTCACACACACAAAATTAAAAAAGAATGTTTTGGAGAAAACACTGGAATGAATAACTGGGAATATAATTATGCTGTGTGTGTAGCTTGAATATTTCTTATTTACACAGATGTTTCAATAGTATTTTGTTGTCATTAAACATGTAGTCACTATAGTGTGAGTAACATACATAAATAAACAATCATTTAGAGTGTCCCATTACATATTTTCTCAGTCAAAAAAGTTTGTACTTTGTTTAAAAGACACAGGTAAAACCACCTACTATTTTGTCTTTCCAGAGACCATGTGCCTTCCTGACCAGGTCCCAAACTAAAGCTGAAGGGACTAGAGAACGGATTCTGGTCTTTGTCTTCAGCCACAACCATCACAGAGCCGAGCTCTCCTTCCTTCTCACACAACACTAGCTCGCCGCTAGGGACCAATGGCATGTTGTCGTTGACATCCTCCACCAAAATGATGACTGTTCCCGTACCCGTCTTGGAGGCTGAAATATTAGAGCCACATTAGTACTTATGGAAGTCAGATAAGGGCGCTTCAGCATTGAGGAAAATCAAGATACAGTGGACCCAGCTGGTCGCATACAGACACTGGTGAATGACTTGGAATTTTCAGATTAGTATCTGGAAACAAGAGCAAACATGTATCTGGAATAAGAGCCCAATTTCACTATCATTTGGAGAGAACTGTGAGTCATCATAAATGACTAGTCACACCATATCTTGTAAGCAGGTGTTCTCAGGTCAGACAAAGCTGGGACAAAACAGGCTGTTTGTTGAGACAAATACTAGCGAGGGTGGAGCTGCTGTTTTTAATAACATTTGGCTGCCGTAACAATAGTGCCAAAAGGCAGTGACAAATGTGGTGATTTGACAGGTAGACTAGACACTTTCCCAGACCAACATTTTCTTGGTGACAATGTGACGGATACTTGGTAGATTGGGCAACAGTACAGAGTCAAAGCCTGCCTTATTTAAGTGTTCCTAAGTGAACGCAAGAGAAAGACTTTGGCTTTTCTTATTATCTCAGCCATCTAAGTGCATTCTTTGTGACTTAATAACAGCATGAGTTATGCGTGGAGTCCAAGGCTTATGGAACTTTTGGAAAAGGAAATTTATTAGAAGAACTTACTGGCATCAACAGCCTTCATGGTGACATTGTACACTCCATCCTGGACAAAATGTGACTCTCTATCAATAGTGTTTGCAACCTTCAGCTCTCCGGTGGTTCTGTCCACACTAATCCAGGAGGCTGGGTCTTTGACCTTGTAATACCTGAAACAGTGGAAAAAGTACAAGAGCATTAGTGGCATATTCTTCAATTCAGCAGTGACAGTCTGCCCTCCAGTGTTTAAGAGAAGTAAAACAAACTGCAACTGTGTGTGCCATCAGCCAGCTGGTTCATTTCTTTAAGACACAATATAAAGTGAGACAGCTTACATGATGCCATTGCTGCTCTTGGTCTCAGGATCTGTGGCTGTGTAACTTCCTATGACTGTGCCGTTTGGTGAGTTCTCTTTGACAGTGAAGGTGACAGTGGGAGCAGAGAACTGCGGCCCCTCGTCGACGTTGATGACCGTGACATTCACGGGGATGGACTGCCACTGGGCAGTGGTGCCCTTCAGATCAGCTTCATTACGAGCCATAATCTCAAGCTTTATGTTGTTGGTCTGCTCGTAATCTAAGGCCTGGGAAAACAGAGACAACAATTCAAACAAAACATATACATCAGTTGTCAGTGCTGTGTTATAAGCCTCAACTTTCCCTAAGTCTTTACATTATATTGAATACTTTTACGCCTACTTAATAATAATAATGATAACAGGAAGTCTTACTCACCTTTGACACAAACAGAAGACCCTCGTTGGTTTTGGGGTCGTTATCAATTCTGAAATTTCCCTGTTCATTTCCTTTACTGATGACGAATTTAGAAATCCAGTTTGGTGTGTTAATCAGATCCTTATCTTCAACTGGGATTCGGAGGATAAGTCTGTCACTTTCGTTTTCTTTGACATCGACCTTATACTGAGGGAAACAAAAAGTGGTGTTATTTAAATTACACAGCCAAACAGGTTCAAGATACACTCGCTAAACGCCCACCACAGTGATAACAGAGACTTCATATAAGATGCATCAGTTTACTGTCACAACGCTTTAGAAAGATTATTTCAAGAAGTGCAACTGCTAATCACTTACAGACGATTTTATGAAAGTTGGTGGGTTGTCGTTGATGTCACTCAGAGTGATGGTTGCCGTTCCTGTGTTGAACAGACCGTTTGCTGCACCGTTCATATCTTTGATTTGCACCACCACCAACTGCTTTTCGTTTACCTGATGAAAAAATGTGACAGAACAATCTCAGGAAAGGGTACATAACATGTTGAGATAAGACAAGAGGCCAAGATGGCACACTTTTATCAACTTATTTTTATGTGGTAATTCAGAGTAAATCATTAATACAGTGGTGAAAGAGCTCACCTCTCTGTCCAGGGTGTTGGTTAACGTGGTGATGACACCTGTCAATGGGTTGACGGTGAACAGGTCTGATCCACTCAAGAGACTATACCTGATCTTGACGTGGTCGGATCCTTCTTGGTCTCTGTCTGTAGCGTTCACCTTCCCCACCATTGTCCCTGTGGTGTAAAACATGATCATAAAATTCATCATAACCCACACTGACGGACACCCAAGGTGCGCATTTCATGTTCCTCACCTGCTGCACACTTCTCGGGCACGGTGAACTGCAGTGGGCTACTGAACGTCGGAGCGTTGTCATTCACGTCGTCTATGATTACAGTGATGGGCAGAGCCAGGTCGGTCTCCACGTTGGTTACTCTGTTGAAAACCCTGGTCGTTACCTGTGAAAATAAAAATCAGTCTTACCCGCTTAAAACACTCAAAAAAAATATAACAGTACTAAACAGGGCAAATGGTTTGATTTATTTCCACGAATATGTCAAATGTTTTTTATTCCATTTGAGGGTCATATCAACATAATAAGCACTGTGATTTCAAACCAATGCTGAAACAGTTACAAGAAAATGAATCTGCAACTATTCAGATAATCATTAATCATTACATTACTCTACCTAGTTTCAATTTCTCAACTGAGAGGAATTGATGCATTGCATTTAATGTTTGGTTGTCACTATAGGCTTTAAGAAATTGTGATTTTCTTCTGTTTTATGACATTTCTATACACCTCTGAGGAAACACATCATCAGAAATACATCTGAGGAAATAAATGTCTGATTAATTGATTGGGTGGGTGGGGTTGGGGTGTTGGTTGCAGCCCTGTGTCAAACTCACTGTGAAGTTTGGGAACTCCTCACGATCGACTGGCTTGTGCACGGACAGCATCCCGGTATTCTGGTTGAGACTAAACACTCCCACCGGATACTGATCGACGCCAGGTCCACTGATGGTGTAGTACACATCGTACTTGGCTGACGAATCTGACACGATCTGCGACAGAAACCAAAACACTGAAACATGCACAAGCAAACACGGTACTCAGAAACCTTTCTGTAAAAGTTCGAGAAACCCTCTGTGGCATCTTTCGGGTCACAGTACTTTGAAACTGGTCGGGGAAACTGAAAACTCAACCTTTTGGCAGATGCTACGCCATTCTTGTGATGCAGGTGCGAAAACACCAGAGGGATTAATCACTGCATTAAGTCAACCGAAAGTCAAGTAATTAAAGAGGTGTGTCTGGGTGTGTGGATGAAATCATGTGGGGGAAAAAGAACAAAAAAGAAGACCATGGGAGAAAGGAAAGGAGCAGAAAGAAAATAGTGATTTGACACTTTGTGCAGCAAATGCTACGATGAAGACTCCAAAGCCATGTAGTGCACACCTTACACACCCTGCAGTGCTAACTAAAGTGGCCTGATGAAGATGAACGTTACCTTTTCAATCTCTTTGGGGAAAGGACCGGCATCGTTCTCCAGGATGTTGAAGGGTGGAGGACTCCAGCGCCTCTTGGAGCGCTTCAGGAAGCCTTTGCTCTCATACTGTTGACACGCAATGGGGGGAAATGAGGAGGGGTAAAAAAAAAAGAAAAAGACATTAACAGACTGACCTGTACAAACATACTGTTAAAAAAAAGAAGAAGAAGAGGAAGCATTCGGTCGTGTATAAACTCACCTCTTCTGTCTCCTGTATCGGACGGTGGAAACGGTAAACTTTCACCTCACTTCTCGGCCCACTATTGTCCTGGGCAGACACAGAAAATGTCCGCTGGGACAAGACCTGAAGTAGAGAGCGAAGTTTTGGTATTTTTTTTTAGCGAATAAAAGACACTTAACGTCAATGAAATATGCCCCTTCGGACGGGAAATGATATCACTGTACCGACCGTCCTGTGTGAGAGTTAGCAAAAGTTAGCAGGTACGTTCTGTCGGACGCTACGTTTGTATCGATTAAAGGCTTCGGTACGCAGGGTAGAAGAGAAATTTTTAAAAAAGTAGGAATCACTTACCAGCGCCAGGAGGACGTTGGAAACCAAAACAATCATCATTTTTTGGCGAAAATAAAAAACAAAAACTTTCGGTGACGGACTCCCACGGAGAGACCGTAACGAGCTCGACAGGAGAGAGAGGGAGCTCAGTCTGTCTGCACTTATTTTGTGTGTGTGTCTCTCTCTCTCTCTCCGTATCCGTCGCTGGCGGTGGATCAACAGACAGACACACACACCTTACCTTACCCCACCCAGGCCGTAAGCTTCCTCGGGTGGAGCCCTGCCCAGCACGTCCTCTCCCACAGACCTGCAAAGACACATTTAAATCTATCTATCTATGTATGTGTTTGATTTTTTTTTTCTTCCAGCAGGGGGAAACATTGCATAAGAATTCTGCCAGCTAAAGTCATTATTTAATGCATAAAAAAGCACCCTGTCCATGGGAGAGTTATTGTTGCACCACATGAGATGCAAAATGCATTGCTATGTTTTGCAGGAGTATCAGTGCTGCAGGTGCTCCCAGCTGTGTACGCTGCAGAGGAAAAGTGTGCATGTTTTGAAAAATCATCCTCTTTTGCGTTTTTGCACCATCATATGGATTTTTTCTTTCTCTCTGCTCGCTTTAAAGAGCATCTGGTATGGAAAAAAAAACCCTCCCAGGCCTCCACAGAGAGGTTTGACCCCTGCCACACCCCTCTCTCTCTCTCTGTTTCTGTGTGTGTGTTTCTACTCTGCAGATACAGGAACAAAACCGGGCTCTTCACTTAACACCACAGGAATGTGTGCTGAGTGAAGGCCGCGGTGAGGGGGGGGAGGCTCTGCTCCCACAGCGAGCTCACTATCTCTATAAACTGCTGATAAAAAAAAGCAACACAGGCCAACAGCATTGTGTCCTTGTTTTTGTCTGTTTTCCCCTTGAGAATCTACTGTAGGGGGGATTTCAGCTTGTTTAGGAGTGAAGTGGGAAGCCGGACTACGTGTGGCTGTAACAGGAAAGGTGAGAAAAATGTCAGGAAAGACGGCGGCGGCACTGTTAGTCATGGGAGTCGACATAATGAAAAGTCTTGAGGGGGGGTTGGGAGCCTCGCCTGCTAATGTAAAACAGACCCAGCTGGTATCATGAGTGATTTCACACAAATGAAAGTGAATTATTGTTTCAATCAAACTTGAGCGTGTGTGTACAGAGTGCGTTTAGATAGATCAACCTAAATGCCCAATCCACTCTTTCTCTTGGTGACACTCGGATTGACCTCATCACCCCCCCCCACACACACACACACACACACACACACACTCTGTCCGGTCAGCTATGACACACTGCGGTGAAAGCAGAGGAGTCTTAGCTTCTGTAAAAAGCAAAGTATTACTTCATGTAGTGTAGTCTGAGGAAAGCTAAAGGTCATTCGATTCTCAGAAAAGCTCTATAAGACAGAAAATTAAAACATGCCTTGTCATAGGCACCTAGGTGCGAAAGGTGTGATTTTGAATGCACCTGGACTGGCATTGTTTATTGCAATCAATAACATGTTGAAACATCTAGTTTCACAAGAATGGTCTGCGACACACAAACTGCTACCAGGATGCATGACAAGTGACAGAAGTCATACGTCATAAGTCAGTTTATTTATAAAACACATTTAAATACGATAAAACATTGCCCAAAGTCTTGCACAACATACTTTACATTGTGTGATGATGTCTAGGTTTTTCTTCTTTCTTTTTTTTTTCTTTTTATCTCTTTGTATTGTTATTGTGTAATGCTGCTGCTACACATGGTAATTTCCCAGCTTGGGGTTAATAAAGTATATCTATCTATCTATAAGATAAGATAAGATAAGATAAGATAAGATAAGATAAGATAAGATAAGATAAGATAAGATCTTTTATTGATCCCACAGTGGGGAAATTCCACTGTTACAGCAGCTCAAAACAAGTAAAAGAGACATAGTAAAGGAAGAAAAAACAAACAAACAAACAAACAAGCAAACAATGAATTTAAAAAAGAAAGGACAGGTTAAAGACACCAGATGTGACAGCAGGCAGGTGACGTTATGATGGCGTCATAGCATATATCCCTGAGGTAAGGAAGTTTTCTGACTGTACCTAATGCAACTACTGCACACTCCCTTCCACGCCCGTTTGGTGGATTCCAGAGAAGGCTGGGTGGAGCTTGAGCGTCATGTCTCACGGTTCGTGTATATGGGTGAGACAAGTGGCTCATTGAGAATGATTAATGATTAATGGCTGTGTGATTATTAGTGTATAACCTGTTGGAATGTACATGACATCATAAGTGATGAAATATACTCTTACTAGTGAAATTTTCACTTTATAACCACCAGGTACACCCACATGAAACTGCTGCCTAAATAAATCATGAATCATGTGTGAATCAAGTTTTGGTCAAACCTGTAAAGAGGTGTCGACTCAGCTCAACACTTGACATGGTCATTTTTGCTTTTGGACTGTGGACTAATATACTGAGAAGAGTTTTGAATATGTGGTGTATTCCTCATTGATAAAAATGGACAAGATTTTAGAAATATCTCTCAGCATAACACAGCACAATTTGACAGCATAATGACCATAAAATTGAATTAACGCTCTAAAATAGTTTCAACAAAACCTGACCATTATAACCTTAATAAAGGGAGGATTGATTGCTGAGCTATTTGACTGTATTGGTTTTAAGGTGTATTTAATTATCAGTGTACCAGGTGTAAACTAAGTTGTATAGAAATACTCACAAATATATGATTTATTTTTTTATCTGGATTGGCTCCATGAATAATACATTGCATGACTGCAACTAATGTCAAAGGCAACACCCTTATTTATATTATCCACCTATACTCGAGCATTTACAAGTATATACACGTGCTGACCTTTAAAAACAAAAAGAGACGTTGAAATGTTGCGTCCTCCAGAAGCGGTTTGGTCACTGAAATTGGACAGACGCGCGACACACCCAGCTCAGGTGACATGTTAAGCTACAGGGCTCTGATGCATTTTTCCAGAACAGCAACAACACTAATTAAAGTGCTCATTCAAAAGGCTTGGCTACCTTTCAACATTGCAATTATCTTTATCAGATCCATGATAAATGGATATAAGTGACACCACAAGAAAAAAAGTTGGCAGCTTCAATGTCACACAGCACAGGTGAGCAGTTGTGTTTGGTTTCCTTTTCTGTGTTTTTCTTATGTGCCCATCATGCCTTAAATAGTTCCACGAAACCTCTCCTCGGGCTTTAGGGTTAAGAAAGCCAACGAAGGGGGAATAAACAATTAGTTGTTGAGTTGCAAAATTCCAGTTAAATGCACCGTCCATTACGTCTTCACCCCTGCAGAGAAACTAATGTGCCTAATCAGGCAAGATAAAGGTGATACTGTCTTTCCTTCCATGCACCTTTGGACATGGGGAGTGAAAGTTTCATGTATCTTGGCAACGCAAACTCTGGCTGTGCCAAGACATTTATGTGTGTGTGTGTGTGTGTGTGTGTGTGTGTGTGTCTATAACACAAAACTCATACACACACTTACACACACACCTACACACCTACACACACACACACAGTTCAGTGTTTAGCTGAATGTTCATGAGCAGTGAACCCAGAAAGAGAAGTGCACTCTTTGGGAATGTCACAGGAGCAGGTCAAGTTTTACACATGGGTGAGAAAGTTGGTCTAAGAGGGCTCCAATGTGTTTTTTTTTATGAAAAAACAAAACAAAAAAAAACAAAACAAAACAAATAATAATAATTAAAACCATGGAGAATAATAGACTAGATAATAATCCCATTCTGCAGGGATCAAGTTGGACCTTTTATTTTTTATTCTAACCTTTTTTTTTAACTTAATACATTCATAACATATTCTTTCACACATCATTTCCACTCCAGCGTCAAAATAAAGGCACATCTGTCTGTTTGGGACACTTTTTGGGGAGGAGGTGTGGAGAAACGGATCTCCTCCAAGTCCAGTCCAGTAGACAATAGGCTGCGCACAGCTATGACAGCTATGCACAACGTGGATACACCACCTCTTCCCTCCCTCCCTCCCTCCCTTTGTCCCACCCAAGCCTGTTCTCTTATCAGCAAGAGCTGCCGAGCAATCTAACATAGAGAGGGAGAGGGAGAGAAAGGAAACGCCTATCGTTGTAAAAAAAAAAAAGAAAGAAAGAAAAAAAAAGTCCCTGCCCTCTTGAGAGGTCAAAGTCCGGAACGACACCAAACCAGAGACCAGACAGTCAAATCTCACTTCACCGGGAGGAACTTCTCTTTTTTTTTTGGGTCTTTTTTTCCCCCCGATGGCTCCGCTGCTCTTGGCGCTGCTGGCGTCCTTCCTAACGGTAAGGAGGAGGAAAAAAAGAGAGGAGAAAAGGAGTAAGGATGTGTGCCTGTTTCATTGTTTCGCACTGTCGAAAGCGGAGAGCGAGCGATCGTCAACAGGTGTGGTCTCTTCTTCTTTAGCGCGGAGTGAGACAGTGAGACGTGAGAGGCTAAACGAAAGGTGAAGAACGGATGATGATGATGATAATAATAGTAATAATAAAGATGATGATAATAATAATGATAATAAAGTAAGCGCGCACCCTCCGTGTTTACGTGGTCACGCAGCAGCTCTATTTCCTCCTCAGCAGAGCAGCTTTAACGCGATTATTCCCTTAAATATTATCACCATGTTAAAAAAAAGAAAAAAGACAAAAAAAGTCTCAAGTCCAACCATAGAAGCTCTTCTACCTTTTTTTTCTTTAAGTTTTTCCCACCGCATACACGTAGATGTATTCTATACATTTTGTTATTGCATTTGTTATATTGTGTGAAGATGTCTAGGTTTTTCTTCCTTCTTTTTTCTTTTTATCTCTTTGTATTGTTATTGTGTAATGCTGCTGCTACACGGTAATTTCCCAGCTTGGGAAATATCTATCTATCTATCTATCTAGATCCTAACATGGGCGATGGTAGTAAACAGGCTCCAGTTATGTGGTGTCAAGTTATGGAGGCTTTTACCCTCCTGTGTTTGTAAGGATGACCTTCTGTACATTCATTTATTCGTTTTGTCTGTTTGTTTGTTTGTTTGATTGTTTGTTTGACAGGCCGTGGGTTTCTCCACAGTGATAAAGTAACTTCTGTGGGCACACACTTTGCGGTTGTTGGTAAAATACATGCAAGACCTTGGGACTTAAAATAAATGCTGCGTGAATAAATGCCACATGTGAATGCGTCAGGAGCAATGATATGCAGTATGATTTTGTGATCATTACCGAGTAACAGTGACAATTCACCATGATCTTTAATAAGGATGATTTTTTTTTTATTGTAAGCAGTAAAAATCACCCATTTGCTGTGAGCACACATTTAGTCGCTCTCTTTACAAACATGTGTATAGCCCTGAGACGTAAAGGAAAAGACGTGTACGTTAATGCCACATGTGTATGAGCTGGGTGCAACACTATGCTACGTGATTTTCTGATTGTTACACATTAATAATGGTCAGTTTTTTTCCCTCCCTCTTTGTTTACCTGCAGCTTGTTCCTGTGGGGGCAGAAGGAAACTGGCCGAGCATACACAGGCAGAAGAGAGAATGGATCGTAGCTCCCAGACGGCTGAAGGAGAACCACGACTACACCGGCTTGGAGAGTATCGCCCGAGTGTGTATTTGTTTTTTCCTTCTGTCTGTCTATCAAAAAAAAACAAACTAATTCTTCATTTGAGAAGTGTTTCAGAAATCTACAGTAGTATTTAATTCCTTAATACAATTACATCATTCTTAAATAAATTACGGCTAAATATTTCCCACCCCACTGGTTTTATCCTCAGGGAGCCTTTGTTTTTTTAACTGAGCTCCTCAGTCACTGGCAAACTTCCATATTCTTAATGACTCAGTTCAGACATAATACAAGACAAAGAATACAGCTTTGTTCTGCTACTGAGACACACATGCACCTGTGTTTGATGTGCTAAAGTTTATCTTGTCTCACACCTCAGCTAGACGCTATTTTATGTCAAGGGATCGGTGCCTCGCTGTAACTGTTGGGCGTGATTGGGTGAGCCGCGCTGCTAACAAACAATAATGCACATCTGTGTGTGCGGTTGTTCTCATCAGAGCAAAAACAGCAAAAACTTCAGCTCAGCATATATACCATGTCACATGCCTGCATTTATATATGAAATGAATGAATCTGAAGTTCTGCCTAATAGAATACAGTTAAAAAAAGGAGGCATATTCACTTGTAATGAAAACTTGCAAATAAGCAATCTTAACACTTTTCCCTGTTCGGGTGGATTCATTTTGTGTTTCTGTGTTTTTTTTTTCTGTTTGTGTTTTGTCCAGATTCGTTCTGATAAGGAGACAGACCGAAAAATATATTATTCTCTAACAGGGCCTGGTGTTGACCAGCCCCCTGAAGGTGTATTTCAGGTCGACCGCAACACTGGTTTTGTGAGAATCTATTCTATTCTGGACCGAGAGAACGTCGCCGTCTATGAAGTAAGAGCACTTGAAGCATTTGCAGCCATATCTTCAAGTCATGCTCTGAGACAGTAGTAAAGCAGTTGTAATGTCCCTTTTTTGTAGTTAAAAGGTATAGCAAAGTACAGCGACGGCAGCAAGGCTGAAAACGATATTGACCTCAAGATTGTTGTCGAGGATGAGAATGACTGCTCGCCAGTCATACAAACAAAGCAAGTCGGATATGTCAATGAATTAAGCGCAGAAGGTATTTAAAGGCATCCACGGAATATCTGTGACACGGCAAAGTATTTTTATATGTACTCAATGAGCTGTGCTCAATGAAATGTACTGTTCTACCCACTTTGGTGATTTCCAGGTACTGTCGTGATGACAGTGACAGCCACCGATAATGATCAAAATGGCACAATCAACTCCCAGATCTACTACAGCATCGTGGAGACGAGTAACATAGCTGGGATGTTCTCCATCAACTCTCAGACCGGACAGGTCGCAGTCAGAAAGAATACTCTGGATCGGGAGGTGAGGTCCTTGGAAAAGCACAGTGGTCGGATCAGTATTACACTACATACGTTTTCCATTAGCTCCTGTTGTATGGATAAGTCAAAGAAGCATCATCACAGTATGCAAACATGTTTTCCACCATAAACATAATTCCCTGTTGCTTGTTAAATCACTGTCAATAAGAATAAAGCATTTTGTACATTTTTAGCAACGAAATATCAAGACAGAATCACACTCACGTTAGTCAGTAATTTTTACTGAGAGCTAAAAACTTGAATGTATTAATGAGTGCAATGTATCTCTGATCTATTTTTAGAAACAAGATACTTATAAGTTGATTATAAGAGCTGCAGACTTGGGTGGAAGGGCGGGAGGAAACACAGGAACTGGAGAAATTGAGATCAGAATTTTGGACATAAATGACAATAGGCCAACCCTGGAAAAAGAGTCGGTAGGTGGCATAATTAACTCAACCAACGCTCCTGTAGTAATGTTTGATGTTTGTCGTTCTAAGACTGTTGGCTCTGTGTCATATTTGCAGTATGAAGGGCGTGTGGAGGAGAACACCGTCAATGTGGAAGTGATGAGGATCAAAGCCGTTGACATGGATCTGATTCACACTGACAACTGGCTGGCTGTCTACGAAATAGTTTCAGGGAACGAGGGAGGCTATTTCACCATCACTACTGACTCTAAGACCAATGAGGGGATTATCATGATCAATAAGGTAAAAGAGTGTATTAGCATTTCGATGGAGTGAAATTGCAAAGAGTAAAATGAACGACTGCCATCCCACAAGCTCATGTGATCTGCTAATCCTGTGCGTTGTCCTTGAACCTGCAGGCCTTGGACTATGAGGAGCTGAAGGAGCTCAACTTGCAAGTGGCTGTGTCCAATAAAGCGGCTTACAATTTTGGCAGTCAGGGGTCCATGACAGGGGCCACAGTCTCAAAGCACTACCCTGTTAAAATCAACGTGGTCAATCAGAAGGAAGGCCCCCGCTTCCAACCAACTGTCAAAGTGGTGACTATTTCTGAGGACAAAACCTCTGTCACCCTCCACCAAGTCATCACCAACTATGCTGCTATCGACAGCGACACGCTGAAGACAGCCACCAACGTCAGGTACGGCCACAAAGTGAAAGATGTTACTGAATGTATAGATACATATCTTTGTACCTCTGAATTGATGCGTATTACATTGATGGTTCATTTCATTTGTCCTCACGTATGTGGATTGTCATATTCATAGGTATGCCAAAATCAAAGATGACGACAACTGGTTGATTATTAATGAAAACACAGGGGATATCAAGCTGAACAAACTGCCTGACAGAGAGTCCAAGTTCCTGATCAATGGAACATATTATGCCAAAATTATATGCGTCAGCAATGGTGAGTTTTGGAAATATGATAGTTATCATTATTCTCCAGTGGACTAACTTGGTGCTCAATAGGTTCATACTGTTATCTCTTTTGACTGGCTTTCAGATAGTCCTTCCAAAACTGCCACAGGCACCATAGCCATCCAGGTGGAGGACTTTAATGATCACTGTCCAGAACTGACGGCTACCACTCAGACCATGTGCCTTGAGGATCATGTCATCTACGTCACAGCTGTAGATAAAGATGAGTTCCCCAATTCAGCACCATTTGACTTCACTGTGATTCAGGGGAGAAGCAACGGAGAATGGACAGTGGAGCCACTTAATAGTAAGTTAACAATTAAACTTTGACAATAATTTCCTGAAAATGCATTGAAGAGTCATTTTTAGTCTAATTCAGTGTTAAGTTCTAATTTCGAACACGTTAAGATTTCTAAAGGCTCGCAAGCAGATTGTGGCCATTTCAATGCTGCACAGTATTCTTATTATTCATTCCACTGGATTCAGATGGTACAAACTGTAAACTTGTTTAAACAGCAACAAGGTCACTGTGCATGTTTAATCACTGGTAGGGGTCACAGGGAGATTCCAATCTAATTAAACCATCGTTCAAAATCATCATTCATCTGTGCTTGCCTGCTATCATTTTTTTCCCACTTCTATTTAATGAAAGGAAGAATTATTATACATTTCTAGGCACAAACAAGTTACTATTTAACTTTTGCAGCTCATTTTAATATGACGGTCTTCTCTTCCCCAGCAACCACAGCCATTTTGCGAGACCACACAAACTTGTGGCCAGGAAATTATAAAGTGGCCGTGGAGGTTCAAGACCAGCAAGGAAAGTCGTGTGCTGACGTTCAAATCATTGACTTAACCGTGTGTACTTGCACTGAAAACACTAAATCCTGTATATCGCGCAGTACAAAGACTACAGGTTTTGGAGCTGCAGGTGTCCTGCTTTTGCTCCTGGGACTGCTGCTGCTGCTGTGTAAGTGCACTGACTTCTTTTCTCTTCCTGGTCGGTTACTTTAATAAGAGTCCTTACCGTTTGCCTACAGCATTGCATAACCCAACATGTTGTAGCATGGCTGGACAGGTAAAGTGAAAATAATGGGTGGGTCACAGGCAGTTTTGTAATCATGAATCCTGTTATCTATTACACAATTGTTAGTTGTTGTTTTTTTTCACATTCTTAAGTTCCTTTGTTGAATGAAAATTAATTTTACTTACTTATGATTGGACTTTGTTTGACCCTTAAAAAAATTACCAGCATATGTTTGCTATTTTGATTTTTCTTATTTGATTTTATTAGAATTTCTGCTGACATGGTGTCACGTATGTGTATGTTTCAGTGGTGCCCCTTCTGCTGCTGTTCTGCCTGTGTGGAGGTGCAGCAGCTATCGGAGATTTCAAGCCAATTCCATTTGAGACGAAACAACAGCTGATCTCATATCACACTGAGGGACAGGGAGAGGACAGGGTACTTTTATTAGTTTTGTCTTCATACGAGTAGACCTTTTATACAACATGTAAATATGTTTAGTATTAAAAATGTGTTAATCAGATTTGCTAAAAAAAATTGCATTCCTTACGGGATCTCACATTTTTCTTGCAGGACGTTCCTTTTATACAAACCCATGAGGACGTTGATGGTGGCAAAATCAATATCGGTAACATCAACAATACCGGGGGAAAGGGGGGATTTCAAGGACATAATTTAGATGGAGCATTAGATGCCGGAGGCCATTCAGTGATGATAAATAATAACGCATTTCTGGATATGTCCTCTGGGGACATGGACATGGGCGTCATGGTTGATGAGCACGGGGTGACAGACCAAAGCTTTTCTAACTCCTGGTACAGGGCTAGGATGTTCAATGGGATCGCTTTGTCTGAGCAGTTCCTTGGAGAATATTATTTGAGTGTGAGTATATAAAATGCCATAAAATGTCAAGTTTGATGCAAATCTAAAGGTTTTTAACAAATTCAAAGAATTTCAAGTTGTTTGTTCATTTTCAATTAGCATTAGCTTACACTTCTGGGATTAAAATCAGGCTTTCATCACACTGTATGTTAAGACAAGTTCTATGGTATTATCATGATTCAACTGCTGAGTACTACTGATTTAAGACTAAATAAATTCTGGTTCTTTTTGTTTGCAGAAATCCAACCATGCAGCACAGCAATCCCAGCAGAAGGACGCTCTGCTGGTCTATGACTACGAGGGTGAAGACTCCGAGGCAGGTTCTGTTGGTTGCTGCAGCCTTCTAGAGAATGAAAATGACCTTGCGTTCCTCAATGATCTTGGGCCTAAATTCAAAACCCTGGCCGAGATTTGTCAGGGGTCAACCTTGGTGACCGAATCTGTGGATGCAAGGTTTTCTGTCTCTCCACCCAGACCAGTGTCTCCTGTCAGGCCCTCCACCTCCACTCACACCCATTCCCATACTCACAGAGAAACAATCAGGGACAGGGACCACATCAACATCAGCACCCTCAACACCTCCAATATAGCATCTGGATCTTCCACCTTCGTCCAGGAGGAGCGAATCACCAACGCAGTGGGGGGCTTGGCCACCCTTTCCAAGACACACCTCCAGGACAACACTGTGATTCCCAGTCAGACCCTGCTCATACAGCAGCCCACCATGTACTACGCTGCCACGCCTATGTATGTTGTCGAGCCCAAGCCGCAAGTGGTGTTTGTGGCAGGGGGCACCCAGCAGGCAGTGGGCCAAGTTGACCAAGTTGGGCTTAGTCAGGGGCTGGTGCAGATCGGTGGCCTCAAAGGTTCTCAGGGTGTAGTCCTTGCAGAAAGGCAAGTAGGAGTGGCTGGAGCGACAGGGCAGGTGATACAAGGCCTTCCACAAGGAACCATTTCCAGGTCCAGGCAGGTGTTGGTGGTAGAGAATGGGTCTTCAGGTGGAGAGCAAGTTGCACACATAGCACAGGGCTTTGCTCAGACAGGACATGGATCTACACACCAGGGTTTGGAGATCATGGGCCAAGGTGTCAGGGCTTTTTCACTGGGTTCTACAGGGTTGAATGAGGACGTCGCCTTGACAGCCACACCCAATTTGCAAGGGAGCCAGAGAGTGGTTGTGCAACGCAAGAAGGTTTCAGTCACAGAGAGAAATACTGAATCCAGTTCAAGAGCATAAAGCATAGCATAAGCCACTAATGGCACACTGATATTGAAATATTTTTCTAAATTCTACTGCGACAAATCCATATATTTGACCAAGAGTGCAATACTGCATGTCCTGGTCCAGTGATAACACTACTGCCTATAATAGTTAGGCCATGGTATTGATTACGTATTATATCACATGCCATAAAAGACATTGTTAATACCAAAAAGTGCATTCATTTCTTGCAAACTGCTAAAATAAAGCTCTGTCAACATTAGTTGAAAATACAGACTTCACAGTATTAATTCAAAGTATAGAATTGGGACAAAGTTTTCAAGAGGCATTAGGATTTCTGTTATTACACAGAAAAAAATGTGGCAAAAAATTAGATATGATTTCTTTCTTTCTCTGGTCCCAAGAATGAAATGTTAGGCATCAAAACTATTATGGCTGCAGAGTGGGACCAACCAAAGTAAACATTACATAAGTATAAACCAGTCAGGCCTAGAGTGTATACTCACCTATCAAACAAAAATTACAAAGCTCTCAACACATCTCCTAGCCTCCTAAAAAAACAAAAATTCTCCCAGGGCAGATACAAGTGAACGTCAACTACGCTCTCTCTGCCCTGAAAGTCTCCCACTATGTTAATGTGGAAATGGAAAGGGGAAAATTGGCTTTAAATGCCAAATATCTCATTGTCATGTGACTGGTACAGTTCTATACTTGTTCTAAACATTTAGACGGTTATTGGTATGATCATGGTGCTGTGGGGGCAGTTAAAATCTCACTTCCTGCTCATCTAGATTAGAACAGTGCAGAATGTGGCTGTTTGTGATCTTTTTCAGACTTGTTCATCAAATACTAATCTTTTGTTACTTGCCAAAGGTCTGATTAAAATGACTATAATTATATCATTAGTCATCCGTCTTGAGAAGCAAGCAATTAAGCAGTTATTTTTAGAGTAAAGCAGAGGTAGAACAACTTTTGTATAGCTACTATGGTGTTGCATTTATCTACAAGGCTGTCAACGCCAGATTCAGAGCTCTGAGTACTTTACTGTTTTTTTTTACTTTGGTGTGATTATAAATTTGTTATGGTTGCATTTTTTAATGTTGTTAAGCTGTTCTACTGACCTTTAAATTTTTGAACTTAGTCATGCTGTAACTAATCAGGAGCTGTTAAATGGGTGGCCACTGCTTCCTTGGAAACTGCATGGAGTGCAGATAAATGTTGTTTGTACTGTAAAGCTGATGATAGCACCCCCTGCCAACCAAATTGTCTGAATGATTTAGTGCGGAGGGGATTAGAACGTTTTTATCAGCAGACAGCGTAGTCATCACTATAAACTTATATTATTAATGGTTATATTACTATATAACCATTAGACTATAAACCAAAGAGGAGAATACAACACAGATTCTCTATTCTATTGTTGCACTCTTTTTACTGGTCCTAGTAAGTTGGTTGTCTAAATTGTACTTTTACAAAAAGCGTAGGTGTAAACTCTAAATGATCCAAAGCTGTAAAAAATATGTGCTATTTTTGCAAATGTATATTGTGCCATAATTACCAGAAACACTTTTAATATGTTGTTTTTATTGTGTGTTTGTGGGTGGGTGTAAAGGTAACATAATTTGGGTATGCAGATGAAGCATGAGCTTGCCAAGCACTGAAAGCATTTGGTGGAATAACGCTGTTTGATACCGCTGTTCTTGCTGTATAGACATATGTTTTCATCTGTAGTATTTAAATGCTGTATGAACATAGCTAATATAACTTCAGAACAGTGCAGGGCTAAAGCAGCAGTATTAAACATGCTAATGAGGATGTTTTCATTTTTTTTTAAGTTTTGCACCTTCTGACATAATAAAATTGAACTGGGGGGAAAAGAAATCTGTTTTATTGACACTTTATTTCTGATTTCTTCACCTGCATGCACACTACATTATGATACTTCAGAAATTCGACACCTATGTGTGTGTGTGTGTGTTATATAAAGTGTTCAGAAGACATTCCACATAGTGTCCTAATTTAAAGTGACAATATTGCTAATGCAGTGCTTCCTTCATCAAGCTTTCAACAGGAAGTGCATTCAAATAACAGCATATTTGCTTACACTGCAAATCATGTGTAAACAAATGCACCCTTCCTCTGTATTGTAAAGTACTCTTTCTAAAAAGGGCTCTGCAGTGTCTGTGGTCTCCTATGCAGTGGTCTGCTGGGGAGGGGGGTGTTCTGAGCGGGACAAGAAGAGGCTCAACAGACTGATTAAAAGAGCCAGCTCAGTCTGTGGCTGCCCCCTGGACTCCATCGAGGTGATGGGGGAGAGGAGGGCTCTGGCCAAAAGCTGTCCACCATCGTGGACAACACCTCCCACCCTCTGCATCAGACTGTGGGGGCCTTAAGCAGCTCCTTCAGCAACAGACTCAGACATCCAAGGTGTAGGAAGGAGCGCTTCCACAGGTCCTTCATCCCAAACACACCATCAGACTGTTTAATTTAACTGCACTATGAATCTTATGAATCTTTGTCATTGTAACAAACACTTTCCATACCACAGTAGGACTGATGTTTACTGATGTTTTTAATCATAGCACTGATGTTTACTGATGTCCTAGCCATGCACTTTATGGTCTGTTTTCATTCCACTCATTTACTATACTGTTAATTCATATCTGCTACATATCCATATTCACCTGTGCAATAACACCTAACACCTCACCACTGCACATCTAACTGGGTGAGGCTGTGTATATAAATACTGTTTCTTTCTTTTTCTGTTGTTATTATTATTATTCACTATTTATTAGTACATACTGTGTTTTTTGTGTCTTTGTGTGTTTTTTTGTCTATTATTTAATGTCTTTTACTTGTTTTGAGCTGCTGTAACAGTGGAATTTCCCCACCGTGGGATCAATAAAAGATCTTATCTTATCTGTGGTGTCTTGGCATACTAGATTCAAAACTATCATATTGTCTATAAGGCCAATTCACCCACCCAGTAAATGTGTCTACTAAAACAGAACTGTGAGCTCTGTGGCTGTTAATATTTTCACATGTAAATTGGAATAAGGCACACATGATATACTGCTATGTAAATTCTGTGAGGGCAGCTTCATCTATTAAAAGAGTTTCAGCATTGCTCTCACTTGTTGGATTGTTGAAGCAGAACCACAAACATAATCCTTTTTTATTTCAAGTGTTCTTCCTCCTTGTAAAAACTGGCACCTTCATTCCTTCCTTCACCTTCAAGTGCGACTCAGCCATTAACAGCTTGGTCAGATATTTTTGGTGTGTTATGCACATCTGGTGACCTTCTTCTTTTTAACTCCACAACTCAAGATTTTTTTAATTCTCAAAGATGTTGTCTATAGCGCCAACCAGCGCTGACTCAAGTGATGTTACTTTACACACAAACAATACAAAGCTTTATGCAACTTTTGTCACAAATGTAATTTTGCTCGCGAGCAAACAGACATCTTGCAGTGGAGTTGAGTTTAAATGTGTTTTGGTGCCAACTGTCAAATACACATCCGGAAACCATTCACACACTAAATGTGGAGCCATCCAGGTTAAAAACATAAAAGCTATTCCTGAGCCATAAAACTACAGAATATTTCTCTGTCAGTTCACACATTCTTCACTGAATGAGGTTGAAATTGCCAGAGGATTTTGCGTCAAGCTTTCTAAGCAGACAGTGGCATACCTATGGATACAACTGGTTCCTTTGTTGCTAAAAAAGGATTCAGCCGTGCTTCACATCAACAAAGACGAGGAGGTAGAAAATCAGGTTTCCCTGCCAGATTAGTTTTCAAGTCATTTCAGCTAAAGTCCGAAAATGCTCCAAGAGTGGTTTTAAATGAAAAAGTTCACTCTAAGGCATGTTTTTTTTTTTTTTTTTTTTTCGAGCTTGAAAGGGTCAACTCAGTAGCACAAAGTCATGATTGCTGTGGTGGCTGTAGGATGATTCACAGGAGTCAAACAACAAGTTTGACCAGTATCTCAAATATCATCAGTCATGCGGGAAACAGTAGAAGGTATGGCTTGGATGGTGCACAGATGGTGTTGATAAGTGTGTGTTTTTACTGCAGCACTCTAATGCGCCTTCTAAATGATGTCCACAGTAAGACAAGTGAATTTGTGTCATACAGGCTGCCTGGCTGCATAGCAGGTAAAGATCACAATCTGTCATCCTACTGTCACCAAGGTATGGGCAAATAAAGAGCAGAGTGTTTGCTACAGCCATAATGAGTTTTCCATTGTTTTGGGAAAGGTTAATAATGAATTTGGATGCACTGCACAGGACCTGGTTCTCAGGACACTTATTAATGGTAAGGGAAGATTTTAAAGATGGACTTCTGTTTTGCTCAGACAGATACTCCTCGTCACATATTTCTCTTATTCAGCCTCTGAGAATCACCCCTCTCTGCTGGTGCAGTTTTGAAGTATGACTTAGCTATTTCAATTTTCAAATTTTAGTCTTCTCCCACCATTTTAAATTCTCAAAGTCTTTATCTTTTCTGTTGGAGCATAATTTCTGCATAAAACATATTTTCCATCTTTTGGCTTTACACATTTGTCCATATAGCTCATGTGACTTACCCCACTGACTGTTGGGTATCTTCACTGTTGAGGGACATTGCTCAGTTTCATACACACCTTCCTCTGCAGGAATGTTCTGCTGCCATTCATTTGGTGGTGACAAAAGTATCTGCCGTCTTATTTTTTTATATTATACTTAAGTCTGACCAAAACAGAATTATCTTCCAGACAGTGGTGAGATGTAACCAACTACATTTACTCAAGCAGCATGCAATTTTAAAGTATTTGTATTTTTACTTGATTGCCTCCATTTTATGCTTGTTTATACTTTTGGAAGGCTTTGCTTTGTACAGCATTTATTTAACAAGACACTTGTTACTTTGCAGAACTCTCCAAATGGTTAGTATAAAATTTAAATTCACTAATAGATTATGATGTAGTATTACAGATCATGCTAACCTGCAGTATAGAATAAAATGAACTCTTCCCAGTGATTAGTGATCATTTGTGATAGTCACACAATTCATGCATAATTTCATTGCATAATTAACTAATTATAATCCACTGACACAATATATATTATTTTGAATGTGTCCGTTCTGCATATTGAGTGCTTTTGGGACTTCAAGGGATACTTTGGGATACTTTGATGCCAATACTTCTATACTGTAGCTTCAGTAAGATTTTCAGAGGGTATGCAGACTATTTTTACACTTAGCCCTTTTCCACTAGGGCAGTTCCTAATGCCTAATCTGGAACCACTTCTTCCTTTTTCGATCGCCTAAGAACTGGCTCTCTGTCAGGAAAACTGTTTCCAGCGGCACCACCAACTCTGCTGGTCTAGACCCAAGACCCGCTTACGTCACGGGCTGGGGGCGGGGACACCGCCGGTGTTTGAGGAGCTTCAGCGGGGTTAATCAGATACTAACGAGCGGGACACCGAGCAAATACACAACAAGCTCAAAAAGCTTTAGATGACCTGGGAGAAGAGTCCACATTTTGACCTGCTCGACCCGGTCCTCGGTGAGACCGGCATGCCAGCTGACCGGGGCGCTTGCTCGGACATGGAGGGTGAAACCGTTCAAAGTTCCGCGGATCCTCGCAAGTTTTATTCTCTTATTATTTTCAAGATGTTTCGCCTTACTGACAACGAATTAGGCCATTTATAGCTGTTTTTCGAGCTAATATTACAAATTTCTCTCATCAGTATACAGAAACGCTGGACTTGCTTGGGTAACGTTAGCTGACCATTTACAGATTTATTGTTAACACATGAAACGTTTACCTGACACAGAATAGAGCCTTAATACATATAATAATACACATACACAACATGGACCGTGTAAAACGGCAAATACAAGTCCAACATGTAATATGACATGTTATATGTATATCCTACTATATGTATAACCTACTTTTGTCTTAATTAATATAGAGATGTAATGTAAAAGTTCTACAGTGTGCTGTGATATAGTATAAGTATGTTGTACAGAAATATAACACACAATAGGATATACTCACAATATTTGAGACAATTGTTATTGTTTTGTACACAGGAAAGAGGAAGTGCGACGACAGCCAGGAGCTGCTGCAATATCTGGAGAAGGCAGACGAGTGGTTCTTGCAGCACAGCGAGGACTTGCAGCACATGGTTGCATTAATAATGGAGGACATGAACGCAAACAAATGGGGAGACTCATTTTTTATTTAACATGGTTGCATTAATGGAGGGTCAATTTCAAGCAAACAAATAAAACAAAAGACTCTTTTTTTTTTTTTTTAACATTGTACAGTACTTTTAAATGTTTGAACTTTTTTTAGTACTTATGTATCAAAATAAACTCTTTTTTTATTTTGTAAACAGACATGTCTGATTCATTAGTATGCTTAATGCTTAATAAACAGAAAAACATCACACAAAAACACATTCACAAAAACTCATTCCTCATTCCCCTGTTAAAATAGTCCATTAATGCAGCTCTAATGTCAGTCGAAGCCGAAGTTGGCGCTAGTGTTGCTGGGAAACCGAAGACGCAATACTAGCCCAGAGTGACGTAATGACGCATGGCTCTCTAGCCCGTAAAGCTGGTGGGAACATGAACACAAACGAGTTCTTGGAAGGTTCGCAAGTTGTCGCTATTATGGCTGCAGGGCGGGACCAAGTAAACCAATTGCGAACCGGCACTAGCACCAGCCCAGAACTAGCACTAGGTTCACCTTAGTGGAAAAGGGGTAACTTGATAATGCCTCTTTCACTAGTGAAAGTTCTGAGAACTTCTTCCACCACTGCTTCAAGATAATATGATACTATATGAACATATTTTTTCAATTTTAGTTCAGAGTTCTCCGTAGACACAGCACTTCAAACTGTACAATGTTTTCAATGAATTCCCCATCAATTACTTTGGCACCTCATTTGTCCAAAATTAGAGAGGATTTACAACTGAAAAGCCTGTTGATGAGCATTTTTCTTCTGGCCTAGGGCAAAAAAAAGTTGCTCCATGACTCTGTGGGTTACACTTTTTCTAGGAATAGCTCTTTTGGCCATCAGTCATGTTTAAGCATGTGTTTTTCATCATCTGTCAAATCAAGATTTTTTGCTTTGACAGCCGTGACTAGGGTGTGGCCAGGGTTACAGAGATCAGCAGCCAGCTTCCACCTTAGTTTCGTCATGTCACTTTCATGGTGGTATGCATTACACATTTAGATTGTCAGTGATAAATGTCTCTCTCTGCATTGTGCTGGCAGATTTATCTATTTAGTGTTGCACTGCTCCTCCCTGGTAGCTTAGAAATCTGACGCCTCTCAGCAGAAGAAAATCGAGATTTCCCAATTCCATAACTAAAACCAAACAAATTATCTTCAGTCAAGTTTTAAATGTTCTGGTTTCATGACTTCATATTTTGCAAAATGTATCTGATAAGAGGTTGCTACTCGTGCATAAGGGACTATGCATGAGCCATTTCCTAAAACTGTTTGGCACAGCGGTTTTTAGCAAACCCTTCTCAAAAAAGAATAAATAGCGCATTTGATGGGGACTATTTTCAGCTTGGTGTATTAGCATGTACTCTACGAGGACTGTGTGTGGGGGGGACTAACTCAAAATGAACTTCATTGCCCATGTTTACTGTAATGAAGAAACATGACACCCAGTGCAGCTGTGTGGTCCACAGATGTTTTTTGGACAAAAATGCAAGTTTAAAACACAAAGGAACAAGCTCTTTCAGGCTTTGGAGACACATACAATACTTGATACAATTCTTGATACAGGAAAGATCGTTTTAGTTGGTTTGGGGGTTTTATGGTACCCATGTTACCTGTGTAACTATCAAATAAAAACATGACATGAAGTATTGACAGGACTGTATCTTTTATTCAAGACTTGAGAGATAAAGACAGTGAATGTAGGTTGAAGTAAATGTTACAAAACTGTATTTAGGACAAGACTGTACTTATTCTTGACGCTGGCAAAGCATGACTGAAAACCAATTACTATAGTACTTGCATAATTTTAGGTTCTAACACCACTCATGATTTTTGTCAGTAGAAGCCATATCTATCTTCAGTATAATTTTGGCTAAACAGCTATATTTCATCATAATCTGCACACTGAAATATTTAGTTGAACATCTGCATCTCTAGCGTACTTCTCATGATCTCACTGCACCTGTCCAACAATTTTTTTTTTTTTTTTTGAGGGTTTGGTCTGGAGTGTCATGTCAGTGTTTTACAATCAGTGGCGAACATCATGGCGGACCTCTTCCTCATCCTCTATTTCATCTTCTTCATATTCGCCCATCTCGTCAGCGGTGGCATCCTGGTACTGCTGATACTCGGACACCAGGTCATTCATGTTGCTCTCGGCCTCAGTGAATTCCATCTCATCCATTCCCTCTCCAGTGTACCAGTGGAGGAAGGCCTTGCGGCGGAACATGGCTGTGAACTGCTCGGAGATCCTCCTGAACAGCTCCTGGATGGCTGTGCTGTTGCCGATGAAGGTGGCGGACATCTTCAGGCCACGGGGAGGGATGTCGCAAACGGCCGTCTTGACGTTGTTGGGGATCCACTCAACAAAGTAGCTGCTGTTCTTGTTCTGCACGCTCAACATCTGCTCATCCACCTCCTTCATTGACATGCGGCCGCGGAAGATGGCCGCCACGGTGAGGTAGCGCCCGTGACGAGGGTCGCAGGCTGCCATCATGTTCTTGGCATCGAACATTTGCTGCGTGAGCTCTGGCACAGAGAGGGCACGGTACTGCTGACTGCCCCTGCTTGTCAGGGGGGCAAACCCTGGCATGAAGAAGTGTAAGCGGGGGAAGGGCACCATGTTGACAGCCAGCTTACGGAGGTCAGCGTTGAGTTGGCCGGGGAAGCGGAGACAGGTGGTGACCCCACTCATGGTGGCCGACACCAGGTGGTTGAGGTCTCCGTAGGTAGGTGTGGTCAGCTTCAGGGTACGGAAGCAAATATCATACAGGGCCTCATTGTCAATGCTGAAGGTCTCATCTGTGTTTTCAACCAGCTGGTGAACAGAAAGAGTGGCGTTGTATGGCTCCACCACAGTGTCAGACACCTTTGGGGATGGCATGACGCTGAAGGTGTTCATGATCCGGTCAGGGTACTCCTCGCGGATCTTGCTGATGAGCAATGTACCCATTCCTGAACCTGTGCCTCCACCCAGTGAGTGGGTGAGCTGAAAGCCCTGGAGGCAGTCGCAGTTCTCGGACTCCTTCCTCACCACATCTAGTACTGAGTCCACCAGCTCAGCTCCCTCGGTGTAGTGACCCTTGGCCCAGTTATTTCCCGCTCCACTTTGACCTGCATGATGCATATAATGTTCAAAGACAAAAAAATAAAGGAAAACTTGGCCATCACTCCAATTTGACTTTTTAATATTGCCACACTGGCGATTTGGGCAAGATGCCCATTTTAGGCTATATTATGGCACATCCTGTGCTGGTTATGATTTAATGAACTCCACCTTCCTTTATTGATACACAATCTGAGGAACGGCGTCTTCCAAGGTACATGGGAGTGGTGACATTACTCAGTATCTGAAAACCTGACTGGAGTAAATGATAACAAGACATACCCATTGGCTCCAGCTTTATTTTCTGTTCAGTGGTAAACATCAAATCTGCTAAACATCAACATGTTAATGGTATCAGTGTTGGCATGTATCCATTTAACTCAAAGCACCACTCTTCTCTAAGCACAGACTCACAGAGCTGCTAGTATCCCGACTGTTTGTGTTTACAACCTGGCAACCCTAATGTTGTTCTTCTCAATGTCTTACTACTGATCTATCTATCTACATTAGTAAATTATCTATTAACCATTAATAAAACCATTTGTTATAACATATTCCAAAACATATTTATAAAATGTGCCTTGTTAGAAACAGATTACCATTTATAATTAGTTATTCATAAAAATGAGAAAATCTGAAAATTAAATGTCAAACAGTTATATTGTATTATATTGTATGTGCATAGCTTCTTTAGCTCCTTTAAGATCGAGACATGATAAGTGATATTCCTGTTTAGCTATAATTCCCTGGTTCAAAATTATATGTATTATCAAAAAGGTTAAAAACAATTTGTTTTCATTTGCTGGTAGGTAGGAGGGCAGAGTCACCATGGGGTGACTGTATCTGTGCAGCATCCTTACTTGTTATCAGCACTGCAGCATCATCTCCTAGTAGATTTCTCTTTTCGCTGAGTCACCCCAAGAGCTGTCTCAGTCTGACACAGCTGCACATGGACAATGCATCACACTCGTGGCACATCGCTGAGTGTCTGCAGAAGCTTTGTGCTGGGAATTTTCGGTGCTGGGCAGTGCTCTCAGGTGAAACTAAGCGCTGCTTTACAGAATATGTTAGCAGCTGCTGACACACCCACACACGCATCGCATGTATGTGATAGCACGATTTATTGTCCACTCACCAAAGACAAAGTTGTCAGGCCTGAATAGCTGTCCGAATGGGCCGGAGCGAACTGAGTCCATGGTTCCTGGCTCCAGGTCCACCAGAATGGCACGGGGGACAAATTTGCTGCCTTTGGACGGAAAAGAGCATAGGATAGAGGGATAGAGAGAGGTGATGGGTGGGACGGTGGAGTAAGATATCGACAGTCTCCGTGTGCATGACGTAAGAATATTTGTAGTGAGCCATGGATAAAAACATGACTGCATTTTTTTTCCCTCCATATTAAATATAGTGATCTAAAATGGTACAATATAACAGCACTCTATTCTAATATATCTTTTTGCTAAACAGCCTTTTGTTTAAAGGAAACTGCAGTCTGTCCATCCAGCTGGATATCTAAAAACTGCATGGTGCTTTTTATTGTTTGTTTCGTGCACCTTATTTTGCTCCACCCTCTTTGTCTGTAACCCCTCTTGCAAGCAAATTGCTGCAGCATGCTGCACTGCCTATTCTAGACCAGCGGTGCTTTCAAAGTGCTGAGCTCTGCAGAGTCATTTTAAACAGAGATTAAATTGTTTTCTGTTTTTCTTTTTCATCAAATCAAATTAGAATCCCTTATTAGTCTTGTCTTTGAGAGTTTTATCGCTGCTTGCTTCTGCAAACTTCTGGCAGTCTGCTCTCTTGATTTTTAAAGAGGAATTAATTTATGGGATGATCCACATGTGACCAACAGTGACCCAGCTGGTGACACTGATGCTAGCATGCAACATGGAAACAAAGGATCAATAATGCCTGCTGCATGAGAATAGGATAGTGGTAGGCAGTAATGGTGTCTATGTATAGGCCCATGTGCAGCTCCTGTGCAGGCCTTTCATTTATCCAGATGGGGATCGGTGTTTGATCTCATTCCTGCCTACACATGGATTGAGATCTGCACCGACTTGTCCTTTCTCTGACAGCACCAGTTCAAAAGCTGAGGCGTTAGAAAGAGCCGGATAATCGCTGAGCCTTGCCACTTGACTTTTCAGCGCACGGCTGCCGCAAGGAGTGACACAGGGTGCATTTGGAATGACCTTCAACATGCCACGCCAAAGGAGAAATCAGATACTGAGATGAGACACAGCACAGCGTACTGAGGGTCAGCTATACAGAGACTGCAGATACCTGTACTCCCTATAGAGGAAGAGGGACAGAGATAGGGAGAGAGACAGAGAGAGAGAGAGAGAGAGAGAGAGAGAGAGATTTTAGCAGATTCACTGTCCTATTTTTTTCCTGCACTCATGGTGGGACCTACTTTCCCCTTGCAGCTAAATTAGTACAAGCATACTGTGGAGTCGAATGAGGTCTGTGTTGCATAAGGTCATGCAAGGATAATGAGCAATGGAAACAAAGCTTTATGTGGTTGTAAATTATTCAGAAGCAAACATGTGGCTTGTTAAGAAATAACTTTAATATATATATTTATATATATATATATTTTTATTTACCTGATGCCTCATTGTAGTAGACATTTATCCTCTCCAGCTGCAGGTCACTGTCACCTTGGTAACTACCGGTGGGATCGATGCCATGCTCATCACTTATCACCTCCCAGAACTGAGAGGGCACACACACACACGATCAACATGAAGTGCAATTGTTTGGGGTCATTTGGCAGCAAAAAAGCGCTCAACTCGTTCAAAAGCACGTGCACTGGTGTTTTTTTTTTTTTTCTTTTGGTAACTGCGCATCTGGTGAGAAAAATGGCACGCAGCAGGGGGGGTGGGGGGGGGGGCACATCACTGCAGCCCTGCCCTGCTGAACCGCATCCTAAACGATTCATCATGGACCTCAAACTTTTTAATAAGAGATGTAAATATAAATGAATTTCTATCCGACAGATGCTGTACTAATTATTGAAGTCGAGTCTATAAATATCTCAAAAAACCCTGGAAATATCTCAAAAAACCCTGGAAAACAACACGTGTAACGCTCCTGCAATAAAATTACAACCCCCTTGATTCCCCCTTCCTAAATGAAATTATTACATATATATATATATATATATATATATATATATATATATATATATACCTTCGCTCCGATCTGGTTTCCACACTGCCCAGCCTGGATGTGGACGATTTCCCTCATGGTGCGCTGCGGATGCGGGTGGAGAGCGTCCTGTCTCGACTTCGCCGGCGTCCAGTCCTCAGTCTCTTGCCGCTGTGTTTCTCGAAATCAGCACTTGCCTCATTTCTAGGGCGAGCGTTGAGCCGGCGAGATAGATGAACGTGCTGCTGGTCAGATGACGTCGCAGCATCCCAGCATCCCCGCCAGCCAATAGGAGCGCCGCGGTTTGATGCAGTGGACCAGAGGATCATGCCGCATCATCCCCCTGACATCACCCTGTCCCATGCAGAGGAAATGTTGCCCTTTTTTTTTTCTTTTTCTTTCTGGCTTGTTCTATAAAGCTCAGGCAATTGTTTTACCTGCCAGGAAATGTCAGCGGTGTAACAGTGAGGGCTGCAGTGATACATGTGCTGATTCAGTCAGGACTGAGCTACCATGTGAGTACCAGCTAGAGGCCACCTGTACAAAGGAGCCTGCGGTTTCAAACTCCAGGTTGAAGAATATTAATAGATATCTTGATTCAGCATTTTAACCCTCACTATGACCTCAAAACATTTTAAGGTTTTACCATGAGTTAAGAAAATACAACAACCAGGGCTGGATGAACTCTCCAGAGGACCCTGGTGGAAAACATGGGCTGCGGGCCTCTACTGACCCAACAAACACACACACTCGTGACACACGCGTTCCCATTGCCCATTTTGGCTGGATTCCCAAAAAACCTAGTATTGCTATGCCTGTGGCGTAGGCAAGGTGCCACCCAGAATAAACAGTGGCACACCCAGATGCTGTGATTAAAGGGCCTGAACTCGTTAAACTCATCTGATCTCATCGAAAAACAACGAGTGAACGAGGGCCACCCTTAACCCCTTCCCTGTTGAGGCGCTTGCTGGGGACTCGCGTGACAAGGATATCTTTCCTAAATCGAACACTCCCTCTGTAACGTTAATGCTATCACCGACGGGCTGCATCATCGAGTGCCATAATCCAACAGTTACAGAATAAAAATCGAGCAGCCTGCCACATTGGATCTTACAGAAACTTTAAACGGTACCAAAATAAAAGAATATATATAGCCCCGGTCTGAGCAAATTCAATATTTCATTTTGCTGAATTATTATTTCATTTCATGAGGCCTGTTGGTTGGAAAGACTGGTTGGTGTTTTTTTTTATTGTTTTTTTTAATAGTCATCAATATAGTACCTACTTATTAATATACGCTACTACACATACAGGCTACTACATCCAGTCATTATGTCACCTTCATTGTTGTTTTATGTCATTATTGTCTTTAAAGGGTGCACTGTCGTTTTTGTTCCTTAAAAAACATCACATGAATTGACTGCACGGAGACTTCAGGTTGTTTCACCTGCGGGTCTGATAGGCGCTCGGGAACTCCGTTTCTCTCTCGCTCGTACAGAGGCAATGCCCCCTCAGCCTCCATCTTAGTGCTCTTCTAGGTTGTTACAACATTGTGGCAGTTTATCTGTCACATTGCTGTAGGATGTTCATTCGTGGAATGCAGGCTAGGTCATGCCCCACAAGCTAATGTCACTTTGTGCGTCAGCCACTGGCACATCCAGTTCTCCCGAAGTTTTCATTGTCACGACTTTTCTATGCTGCTGCTGCTATCCATAGATTTGCTGCATTTCAATTGTAATGACTTGATCGGTTGCAGAATTTGTTAAAGGCTCCAGATAAGCATAACATCAACTGATTTTAATAGAGGCACCCCTTTATTTTCAGTTACTAGCCATGCTAGTTTTGGTTTGATGTTCAGTCCACCACATGGATCTAGACTCAGATATCCCAAAAACTGTTTGATGGGTTGCCATGAAATTTTATACAGACGTTCATGATCTCTAGAGGATGAATCTTAATGTAATAATAATAATATTCCTTTAAGTTTTCCTCTAGCACCAACAACTACTGAATGGTTTGTCATGGAATTTGGTAAAGACATTCATCCTTCCCTTAAGGTGATATAACTTTCATCTGGTGAATTTGACCGAATTTGACCAGGTTTGTGGGTTTGTATGACCAAATACCTGCAAAACTAATTATATTTACAATTAATTAGCAAATGTTAGCATGTTAACATTTTAAACTAGGGTGGCGAACACCGTCAACATTATACCTGCTGGACGTATGCATTGTTATTGTGTGTTGACATTAGCATTTAGTTCAAAGCAGCTCAATAGCTAGCATGCCTGTGGACTCTTAGCCTTGTCAATGTAGCTTCAATGATGCATTTCTCCAAAGAAATGTGTAATTAATAATGTCACCACAACAACAGTTTCAAAATGACAATGACACTGATATCTGTGGTTGATCAATAAATAGTGGTTTATTTTAACAACAGGTATGGCTTATATACAAGTGCATTATGTCTGTTAAAACAAAAACAAAATGAAACCAAACAATCAGAGATTATAAATGGTACAATCCATGGTTTTTACATTCATTCAAATCTCCTGTCGAGAGATTCTGAGTCGCACGGTTGAGAGAAGCAAAACCTGAAATGTGTACACTGGGGACTTCATGTGTCTGAGACTTTTTTTTTTTTTTTTTTAATCTAACAAGTTCAAAACTATTCATCAGTCCATGTTACAATCTATGATCCTTCATCTTACTGATGCTGGGTGTCTCCACACATTAACTATTTACAAAGGCAAATCCCATTTCTTTTTTTTTTTTTTAAGTTTTTTTCTTTTTTCTTTTTTTTGCTTTACCACCCATCACCGTCTTCGTCTGCCCTATCGCTGGTGCTAACATTGCTTTGGATTGCTTTTTTACTGACTTTTACTTTATGTTTACTCCAAATAAAGTCAAACCAAATGTTTACAGGGTCCCATCAGCACTGTGACTAAGCTGCATGGGAGTTGTGAAAATGGAAGCAACAGATCTCAGAGAAGACACTGGATGTATTTGTGCTGTCTTGTCGTCTTTACACTGGTGCTGCATGGGCTTTTGGCGATACACAGTTCAACTTCTGCAATACGCACACGGAGACAGAGAGACAAACACTCACAACGAGGACTCTGAGTAATGTGAGGACACTGACCACTGCAGCCAGCCCACTCTATACTGCAGATGACAAGAATTCCTTATTAAATCCAGTGTCAACACCCTGTTCCACAAAGTAGATTACATGTGGGTCTATTGCAAAACATAATGTGCAACTAGTAATGTTCTGTATTGTATTCAAAAATTCCACTCCAGTTTCCCTTTTTTTTTCTCTTTTTTTCTTTTTTTTTCTACTGTCAAGACGCCAAGCTCCACCAAATTTGACATCACATGATTGCAGGGCTTTGTGCTTTGAGGCTTAGCAGCATGGCATTAGATGAGTCTTTCACTAAATGGAAGTTTGTTGACGATCTATTAAAAGATCATCCCGCATCAATCAGAAATAGAGCTTTCGTGCTTTTGATTCAAGCTGCATTTGAGGAAAAATAGCAACCCCAGGCAGGTCTGCTCAACCATTCAGTTAACCAAAAAAAAAAAAGATATGTAGCCTTTCATCAGTGCGCACTGGACTGCGAAAAAGGCAAAACAGAAGTTCGAGTAAAGTACCTGTAAGGTCCTTCATAAGTGTACCACAAGATGGTGTGACTAACAGAACGTCTTCTGTCAAGTCTGGTGTTGTCTTTGACTCCTGAATGACACCTTAACAGATCACCAATACTCCCTGGAAAAATGTAGTATGAGATACTGTGAGAGCATTTTATCACATTTGAAATGACAAGACATCATTCAGTTGGCTCGTAAGTTTTACAGTAAAGTGTAATCATTATTGTTATTTAACATTATTATTATTATTGTTGTTGTTGTAAACAGTGGTCTGTCCGTAATCATAGATCTTTCTCTGACAAATATTTCAACCTCCAATGCATGAAATATGTAACTACTCCTGTCAAGTTACACACTGTAGTAAGTCAAGTGTAACGCTGTCCACAGATGGACACTTTGGAAGAGAAAGCGCCTCCTTAAGCAAGAGTCTGTCAATTTAAGAATATGAATAGGTTAATTTATCTATAAGTAAGAATTTGACCTGTGTTTCAAAATGTCATTTTAACAAATATATGACATATTGCTTTTTTTTTTTTCTTTTTTTTTTCAGGTAAACGTAGTTGTGCATGTGAATGTACGAGCATACTGACATACTTGAACTGTGTTAATGCTGGAACATGATTTTGGAAAACACACCAAAGGCTAGCAATGTTGTGACAGTCAGCAATCACACTGCACATTTTTGTCATCCACTGGTTTCAATTCAAAGAACAGCTTTTGTGTCTACTGAAGGTTGTCTATTTTCTTTTGCTGACACGTTCACAATTATTTTCATGCTTTTGTCCCAACTGCAAAGAATATGGTGCCACCACACTGAGGTGCCACGAATACTGCGAGAATGAAGTATAGGTTTGTACAATAAGGGCACGCCATGGGAGATTATTCAAAATAATACTTTGAATTTAAAAAAAGATTGAATCAAGCTCAACAACTAATTCTGCATTTACTTACAATATCACATTTACAAATAAAAGCATTTGCATACCATAAATTTCATCGACTGAAACGACTGGAAAAATAAAAGTTTCTTCTGACCGACAAAATATGGGTCATTCTTTTCTCTTAATATCACTGTTCACACAATGAACCAGGTGTTGATGAAAGCAATTTAGCTATCTCAATTCAGATTTATTAAATGGCAATATAGCTTTCAGTCTTCTTCATTCGATAAGAATTGAATTCTTTTGTATTTCTGAACTTTAGGATCGGGTTCATCTGATTCACTTTAAATTGACATACAGTCTATGGCAGGGGACTGCACCAGGAAGTATTTCCCCAAACAGACAAATACTGTTTTATACCATTTATACTAAATTTTTGGCACTCTTTCTACATGTAATTTTGGTCAGAGAAGTTTTTGGCGTTGCATTTAGAAAAATCACTCCAATTTGGATTGTTTTTCTCTGTAACGGCAAGAAATACTTTGTAACATTCAGATTTCTTTTTGTCCATACAGATAAGGCGATATTTTTATACAAATATGTTAGACGGACATTTCATTTGAGCAAAAGTACCAGTGATTAGATTTTTTTTGTTGTTGTTGTTTGTTTTCAACATCATTGCATTTTTCACCAGTGATTGTGGGTGATAGTTGTTAAGTCTCTTTAAAATGACAGACAGTGATTTCACATCCATTTACATCAAAGTAGTTTATAGGCTGGTGATTTCCAGTGACATTCAAAAAGAGCAGGAGATACTGTCACATTGTCACAAACCAGCCTCTGGCACTCTCTCACTTGCATGGTCTTGTTGTATTGGCTAAATGCAGGAATGGGTGGGTGGGGGGACACTGAGAAACGTACAGCAGCTCTGTAAGACATGTCTACTCGACTCCAGGTGGGGACAGTCTTCATTGAGTGCCTGAAGTCTGAGCAGGACAGTTTGTGCCCCCGTCTCGGTTATTCATGTGGCGTGGGCTGCTCCCTCGGCAACCGTAAAGCTTCCTTTCTAGGCTGCGATGCCGGATCACGATGACGCCATGCCGTTGACAGTGTTGTTTTCTGTGCTGGCACTGTCCCTGATGGAGAGCACCCCAGAGTCTATGGGCGAGGAGACGGTGCAATGTCTGTGGCAGTCAGAGTGCTTAATTCTGGAGTGGAGGTGTGCACAATGTCTGTGACGGGGAGGATGGTAGGAACTGTAGTGATGCTGACAGTATCCATGACGGGGGGAGTGGAAGAGTCCGCCCAGGGCACATGGCCTGAGTCAATGGGTGAAGAGGGAGTGGGTGCAGGGGAAACAGGGACTGGGCTAAGGGGAGCGGAGGAAAGAGGGGATACATCATTAACACAGGGAGAGGTAGACTCTATCTGTGGTGGTTGGGAGTCTACAACAGGAGGTACGGGGGAGTCTCTAGTGGGAGGAGTGGGTGTGGATTCGTCTATTATTTCTAACTGGATGGGAATGTCAGAGTGTGCGCTAATGGAGGGTACAGGGTCAGTGGAAATGTTGCAGTCTGTCATCGGAACAGGAGAAGGGGAAGGGAATGGGGGGAGGCTGTCATGCATAGATGGAGTAGGGGAGCCTGCTAAAGTGGCATTCGTGTCCTCCTGCAAAGGTAGGTCGAATTTCGGGGTGGTGTCCTCAATCTCATCACCCAGTGGGTCGGGGGATTCTAGCGTGGAGCTAGGCGGGGGTTCGATGATGGGCGTGGTGCAGATCAATAAAGAGGCAGGTACAGTTTGAGGGACAGGGGGAGTGGAGGGGTCCGGTGAAGGGCCAGGGGTGGCGGCTGGCTCTTTGGTAGGGGAGGGGCCAGTGTCATTCATTTCAGGAGCGGCAGAATCTTCCAGTGGCTCGACAGAATCCAGGACTATGGCTGGACGTTCTTCGGCATCGGCTAAAAGCGGGTCTGTGATGCACGGGGCTTTGTGTAAAGGAGTGGAAGACAGCAGATGCTCTTTGCTGGCATGTATGATGCCGTCTTTACCCAGGGCTGTGATGGGTGTCAGGGATAAAGACGTAACCGAGTGACCGTTGGGGTCTTTGGGCACAGGTTTGCCAGGGTGCACCTCCATGAACATGGGAGCGGGCATATCCCCAGCCAATGGAACGGTCAAATCGACGGCCGAAGAAGCGGTGGAGTCCATGGTGGACACTGCGGTGGTGGCTGCCTCGTGGAGTGGCGTGTCATGGACCCTGGTGTAGTCCCTGCTGCTCTCAGATTGGGCCAGCAAGAGGCGCTGTTCCCCAGGTTTCCTCGGGGGAAGGAGGGGTTGACGAGTGTAGCTCTCGCCGTCAGCCAGGGTCTCAGGGAGGGGCTGGTAGCGCGTCTCGGGCAGCAGGAGAATGCAGATGATGCAGATGAGAGTGCAGCAGGCAAAGATGATATGGTGAAGGAAGTAGCCCTTCTGATTGTGGAGCTCCATGATGGGCGCAGTCAGCATGCCAAAGCCGGCACTGGCAAGGACCAGGCCCAGACCGCCACCCCTGCAATGAAATGGAAAATGTTACCACATGGTAGGATGTTTATGAGCATGCATACCTGAAATCATCATAAATCTCCTGTATGCCACCCATGGGGGAAGACAGATCACTACAATTAAAGTAAATCATGAGCTGTATGTTGTACTGAAGAACTGGCATCTAAATCACTGATAGGAAGAGAAGCTTTTATTTTTGCTTCTAGTTATATATCACTGCCGTTTTATCAAACAGCAGCAGAGAGTGCTGCAGTACCACCAAACCCCCCTTCTCTGTGCATGTGCAGTCCCATCTCTATCACCCATCATAGCTCAAGTTCACCACCAGAGGCCGCCCTCCGAGCTCTGTCGGCAGAACAACACCTCTTACATAACCCCAAGATAGTGAACATCCAGTGCTGTGTCATATATTCTCAGAGGGGATGGCTAATTTGTACAAGATGTGGATTACATTTGACTCTGAACTGTGAGAGTCTGTTGTTTCGAGCGGTTCAAATTATTTCATATCCTCCTTTAAACAGGAGGTGGGGCAGCTAATCCATCTGCAGGAACATGTGATGCCATGGAAACCAACCACTGTATCAACTGAATTACAGGCTAATCAGAACAGTAAAACAAGCGTAAAAAGAACACAAATTTTTCTCATTACTTGTAAATTGATGGCATGATTATTATTATGTAATTTCAGCGCACAGACTGGAGCAAACATGAACTCACTGTGGACTTATCACTAAACCGCGCCGCTCTCCAGAGTAAAAGCATAGTCTCTGCATATTAGTCCCAGTGTTTCAGTGGGCTTACCTGATCACAGTGGGTGTGATCTCAGCGCAGAAGAAGATGCTCAGGTTGCTGACTGCATGGGAGGAGAACATGCCGATGATGGAGAAGGCGATGGAGAAGTTCTTATTTAGCGTACCTGAGCTATCTGCAGACAAAAGAAGGAGACACACACGCACGGCAATTTGAACTCAGTAGCCCACGTAATCTGTAAAAAGGACGAGGGTGCTGGCCATGTAAATAATGGCTAGGGGTGTAAATTGTTAAGCTTTTCTGCTTTTCAGGGGTAGAGATTATTTCCAACAAGCACAACATTCAGTATTTTTAATAATAAAAAAAATTATTGTGTAATCATGTAGAATTTCAGTGTTAATAAACCAAATACTGAGAAAAAAAATGTTGTTGGTAATTAAAACAGTGAAAATTAAAGATATATGGAAGCAAAGAAAGGCCATAATAACATAATTAATTGAAAAGAAACTGTGTAGCTAATTGTGAAATTTAACCACTGATAAATAGTTCATGTTAAAAGGTTAATTCACATCTTGTAAAAAATATGTTACTTTAAAAACCATTGATTAAATATGTGGGTCTTTTTGGTGCTGCAATTTCAAAATTCATGAAATTTTAGTGTCCAAGTCATTTATCAGAAGTTCAAATAGGAGAGTGGTCAGACTTATTCTTGTGTCTGAATCAAATGTAAAGCAACCAGACCTTTCTGACCTGACTGGAAGATGGAGAACTGAATCAAGCAACTTGAATAGAGCTTTGGAAGTCAAATGGAAATGAAAAGATACTTGAGTTCATGCACCAGTTGTTTTTGTTTGTTTGCTTGCTTTAAATTGTACACCTTGAAAGCACCATCTGGAAAGACTGCCATTCAAACCTCATGAAGATGGATTTCAAAGTAAAATATTTCAGTGCTGCACATGGTGGTACAGCGGTATTTCAATGTCAACATCAAACATTCATTAGTGGTCAGATTTAAAAAATAAGGTATTTAGTTGATTATAACCTTCAGATTGTTTGTGGCAAAAAAATTAAAATACATGCATCATCTGATTCTGCAAATTATGTAGAATAAATTTGTGTTTATTATTCCTCAAATACAAGAATCTGCATCATATGAGGTGGTCACTTTGGGCAATTTAGAATCTATCATCACAACTAATTACATTTGCTAAAACCTTTGGTTAAATAAACTGTTACGGTTTCCCAGCACTTGTGTTTATTTTGATGAGCTATTGAGGAACTGGCTCGCACACAAGAAGCTCATTTAGACCAGAGATGGTCTGAATGGAGCGTTTTCCATGAATGAAACATGTTGAAGATGGCATAAAGAAGATCAGAGGAGACTGCTCTGTGATCACCTCTCCCTTCCCACAGGGGGATTCAGCAGCGAGAGAGACAAGGAAGGCTGGTTTTGAGATTTGCAGCTTTAAAAAAAAAAAAGAGGCTCATCCACTTCAACACAAAGAGGATAAATAAGTGAAAAGCTGGCCATAATTACATCTAGGAGTTCATTATGTGTCTCCGCAGGGCTTGTATACGCCTAATGAAACACTGCAGCGTGTCTGTATGCAGCACATTTTCTAAAACCTCATCAAGATAGTGGAGCAACTTAGACAATACAATCCATACTTTGAAAGGAATGTGAAGCTGATAAAACTGAGTGCTTGACTTCAGAAGAATACAAATAAAGAGATGATCCTACCTATATTCAGATGGCCACTGTACTTCCCCAGCACTAGAGGAGAATGGGAGAGATTAACAGATATGAGAAGTCAGTGAGAAACGCAAAGCTCTAAAATCATCACATTTTCACTCAGGATAAATTCAACCTGGGATTAAAATGTTGGACAAACGAGAATGCGCACATGCGTCGGGCAAAGCTTGTCAACACAGTTACAACACAAACAACCTCAAATGGGAACATGAAACATGGAGCATAACCTTGATGTGTTGACTCAGGTTAAACATTAAGTCTCGCTCATTTGTAACTGAATAAACTGACTTGTGTACTGTTTTGATCTGGAGTGCCTTTTGGCACACATTGACTAAAAACGGCAGCTTATAGTCATGTTCGACTACTCCATCAGAAACTGCTAAAAACCTAACCTAACGCTCTCACCACGCTGACCACTGTTATAATGCTGTGTGGGAGAATCAGGATTTGCACTGCTAATGCTAATAATCTCAAGTCAGTTTATTAAATGAACATGCTTGTAAAAAAAAAAAAAAAAAAACCATAATGTCATATAGATATTACAATTTTTGCATCCTCTTCTTTAAACATTGGGTAAAGATAAGCAAGACAATTGAAACCAATATCATGGAATTAATAAGAACATTTTATATCATCACATATAAAGAATATTTATTCAAACCAACATATTAGGGAATCAAATTGGTATTTGAAGGGATGAACTGTCTTCCACTGTCATACATTAAATTAGACAGAAGTATTGACACATGTAAAACAAAACTGCAATAACTCGTTCTATTACTTTTGCTTCATTTGGCCAGAATTTTGTAAATAAAAGCTCTGTGATATGATAAAAGCCTTAGATGACTGCACTAACAGTCAATAAACAATGCTCAGGATTTACTGTATGGCCTTAATGGAGCACTGGTCATAGGAAATCTTTTTTATTCTTATATTTAATGTATTCATGTCATTGTTTAATAGTCAGTTCAATGCTTTACAGCTTCCCTAAGACGCAAGTTTAAAAAAAAAAAAACAGCACAGTACTGTTGTTTTTTTACCCAACGTTATTTAAACAGGAGTAAATATTGGATTTGTTGGGGACTACTTTCTGCCAGGACTGAATACACATTTGGTGCGCCACAGAGCATTTCCAGCAGCAGGACGAGTGGGTGGAGTAGACTCTAAACATCAGTGCTCATGTTCATTGTAATGAAGGAACATGTCACCCAGTTCAACAGTGTGGCTCACTGACGCAATTTATTAGTTTGTGGACAACAGTGGAGCTCTACGGCACGGAGGAATAAGATATATGAGGCTTCGGAAACACAGATGACACTTAGGTTACATTCACTGTTGGTTTGGGGCTTTTCGTGGGATTTGTTGACAATAAAACAGAATAGTGCAAGCCTCTTCATTTAAATCTCAGTTCTCCCTTAAAGGCTTAACGTCCTGTATTTTAAACCCTGTTACAGAGTTTCTTCACTGCCACAGACACTCAAAGCCGATAAACATCATCCTTCAAAAATGAGAATTTCGCATGCGAGCGGACATGTGTTCTTTGTAGAGTACTCACAATTGAGCAGGCCCAGCTGCAGCAGTGATGCCAGGGCAGTGATGATCATGAACATGAGGAGCCCGCCCCGCCGGCCCATCAGGCCCACCGCCGGGCACAGCGCCATGCAGGACGCCACCGCGATGCCCGCCATGGTGTAATAGTCTGCATAGAAGTTATGGAACATGGTCGTCTCCTGAGCATCGGGGTCCATCATGCTGCGGGCGAAGCAGTGGTGGATCCCATAGCCTGTTAGCCTGGGTAAAGAACGTACACAGGGCAAAGTGGCAAGGTTAGGGGTGAAGTATGTAGAGTAGGAAGGGAAAAGGAGACAGAAAAAATAAACAAGAAGAGGGGATACAATGGTAAACATGAAGGGAGCTGATGCAGAGGAAATAGATCTGAGAGGTTGGGAGGAGACGGAAGAGGAAGAGGGACATCAAGGTTTATCATGTTTTTCTCACATCTTTGTCATGTGCACATGTAAACACTGACTTACTCGCATTGTAGCACAAGCATATGCACACAAAAAAAAAAAAAAAAAAAATACGAACAAACTCTCACACCCTCTCCCTGCCTCTATCTAATGTTTCATAAGGACACAGCTCATGTAAAATTTATGCTGACTTAGGGAGTCAGGGACACCGTGCACCAAAGCAGAGCTAAAGCTGGGCCTGTGTAGCCAGAGATGAGGTCTCAGATGGAGATGGGGAGGAGGGGTCCCACCGGAGAAGGAAAGAGAGAGGGAGGCAAGTGTGGAAGGACAAAAAGCACCGGGGGCTAACTGATCAATGCCGTATCGAGCCTCCAGGTTAATAGTGGCATCTTGACTGCACAAAATGGCGCCTCTGACGGGCATTGCCTCGCCCTCGCACAGACGTACAAGCACACACACGCATTCCCCTATATTCTCTCCCTCTCTCTCTCGCTTTTCAAACTCTCCCACGCACGTAATCACCTCGACACGTAAATGTCCAAAACAGCTTTCCAAGCACCGACACCTGGAGGCAAACACTTACGAGTTGACGCAGAGCACAACGATATTTTTCCACAGGTTCCTCGTCCCGACCATTTTCACGATGCACGTCTTCTTGGGCTTCTTTTGAAGAGCTCTCTGTAGTTCTGGAAATGAGCAAACACATTAATATAAGAATTTGACCGATATCTACTGGTACAAAGTCAGAATCAATAGTCTGACCCAGTTTCTGTTTCAGTTTATGTTTTTTTGTCTTTTTATACTTCTAGGTTGTAGCATCGCTCCATATAATTATTTACTAAAAATAACCTGTCTTATGTTTTTTGGGACACCTTTCCCCCCACAATATATAACTTATGTTTTTAGTTATGGCAACTGCTATGTCACTGAGGTCAAATTCTATAAACTACATTGTGCCTGTATATATAGTTTCCTTTTTGTTAACGAAAAAAAAAAAACTGTTGAACAATTTTGTTTTCTATCAAGGATGTAACAGAAAACACAAGATGACAAAAAAGTATTGGCATTAAACGTCACATGAAATTGTACAATATCTAATAAAATATTTTACAAATGTATACCGAAAAATAAAGAGGTAAAAAATACCCCCCAAAAAAAGCAGAATATAAAAATGTATGTAAACATATCTGCTGACATATACACCAATTCCAATATATCAATAATAAGGTGATAATAATAATCAGCCTGCTTATGTATCCATCAGGCTCTAGTCAACATCATCATATCCGCTTTCAGGTCGAAAGGAAACTTCGACAGCAGTCTGGGTTCTTTAAAGAGTCAAACGAGGACGCCCCTGATTTATTGCCATCACAGATGATTCCACATGTATTTTTAATGAGCACGTTTCATCCCACATGACCGCTCTCCCGCCGCTTTGCGAGACAGGTATGACAACACTCGCAGAAGAACAGGAACAGCTCCTCGGAGGACAACACCCCAGAGCCGCGAGTGATATGAGACACAGCGCAGTGTGGATGTTTTGGTATCAGGCTGCGGGTTGCCACAGAAACACACCTCTGCAACGTGTTACTGTATGTTCATGACTCAGGCATGCGACAGTATTCCTCACCACCGCCTCAAGGTTATCTCCGGCTAGATCACTCAGGCTTTCCAGTGATCCCCCAGCGAGTCACAAACCTCTGAGTAAGCCTGTCCCACGCCATCTACAATGCAAATCAGTCTCTGTATATGACGTGATCAGTAGTTATTCATGCATCTGCCATGTCTCACTGTTTGATAAACTGCTCTGCTACAGCAGCAGAGAGAACATTCGGTTCCTCGAGTTGTATTTAGTGCTGACCAGTTTAAAAGGAGGAAATATTACCGTAAGGGTAGGGGACAGCCAGTTACTATAAAAATAAGACTGGATAAATTAATGTGTGTGCCAATGTACTTTCCCAATGCTGCATCACCACACTGTCTCCGAGTTCAAAACGAGAGAAGTCAATTTCACACCAAGTGGTTCCTCTTTGAGCCTTTTCCCAGCAGTGATACTGCTTTCTTCTGCATGTACTGATAACTACAGTAAGCATGACAGGACAATAAAGGTAAAATATACCACGGTAAAGAGCACTGCTGAAGCTTAATACAAACGCAATCTGCTAAGACATTTAACAACAACACTGTTCACACTGTTCACTTTACCTCTGGCAGTTATGAGTACACACCAACAGTTAACCCTGGGGTTAGAGACCCGCGTCCATCTGCCGTCTGGGCACCGACACGTCAGCCCGTGTCCACCCACCCAGGCTATAATGAAGTTATTGAACGTTTCAGAGTGTCATAATGTAATGTTCGACACCCACCACTACCTCTGGAGTGGTCTGTTTCTATGGTAACCAGACAGGATGCAGATATAACCTTGTCAATCTGGCTTATTTAGGAAAGAACAGCTGGGGGATGCTACAACACCCAGCCATTAAAAAAGAAAGAAAGAAACCAAAAGGCTTGGAGGAGGGACACTGCAGCAAATATATAAAGAAAACCTTAACATGAAAAGTGTGTCAATAAACATATATGAAATATCAAATATATCAAATAGTGAAAAGCCTTTCAATGCTGATATCTTTTAAATGAGCGTCACTGTTACCTGTCAGAATATTATCGGTGTCAAGCTCCATGTTCACTCGGTTTTTCTTCGCTATGTGTCCCATGATCCACTTGGAGCGGCAGTATTGCTGAGTGGCCAGCAGCCAACGCAGTGACTCAGGGAAGATCCTGTCGAAAAGACGGGGGATGTCCTTGTTAATAGCGCATGAAAATGAAGTCAAAACCAAATGAATTCCTCCTTTTTAAAAAAGCTAATTGAAATCTCCCTCTGCGAGAGATACTTATTAAAATCTTGCTTTTGTGAGCCAGTGAGCCATTTCAACACAGTCTGACACAGAAAAATAACCAGAAATCAGTCCTTTCCAGCTTCAGACACAAACACTTGCACATCATTTGCAGGTGGCAAGGACTCAAAGGAGCCGAGCTGAATGTTCTCACAGCGAGCACAACAAATAAACACATTTTTAGCCACTTCTTATCCCTGCTTTCACTTGTTACGCTTCATTATCTGGTAGTTGTATCGCGTTATGTGGCACACATTCCTCTGAGCAGGCAGGTTTCTCCTCACAGAAATATGTTAATTTAAAGACAATCAAGCAAAAAACAACGCCACATTTCCCTCCCTTGGTCTGATTTTTATGGAACAGATCTTGCACTGGTGTGTGCTTTTAGGTTGTCAGCAAACTTAGATCACCTGCAGTGTTCAACTCCTCAGCCCAATCACCTGTATTCCTATATTTGCAGAGTCTGCCATTTTATCGCCGGTGAATGCTGTTTGTGGCCATAAACGCTGCCTGGAAGTCAACATGGGTCCATATTTTTGGGATTCCCAGAATAGTGCATGCTGTGGACGGGCCTATTGAATGTGCAAAAATAACTTTCAGCTTTGGTTAGTTTACTCACAAAAGGGAAGTATTCTTAAGGTTTTCTGACTGCACTGTATCATTGTGGAAATCCCCATCAGTCACTTCTGCTCTCTGTCTCCTACACTGATTGAGTTGCATAATATCACCAGTGTTGCCGTTTGATCAGATTAGTGCTTTGGAGCACTTTCGACGTTTTCTGAGTGGCAGCTCCCTTTGTTCTTCAGGTGCACCACTGAAGGGAGCCGAGGCCTTTGATAAAATCTATATTCTTGGACTTTCTTCTGCTACCTTTGCACACATCAGTAGTGCCGTGGAGCTCTGTGCATCAGGGTGGAATAAATGGAGGCCAATACACGAGTATTTATTGCCTGGGCTTTAGCAAAAGAGACTGCAGTCACGGTAGAGGTCACCGCAAATGAGTTGATGAAAAGACATTACATTTAATTTAGCTGTGAATTCGCTGCAGGAAAATGTCCTTGGAGGAGACTTTCTCCGCTTCTTTGTTTAAGTAAATGTGTGAAAGCGTCTTTGGTTTAGCGAGGTTTTATTTAGACTATAAAACACATTGGTTATTTGAATCTAACACATGTAGAATCTTATTGCAGATGGCACCACACATTCGAGCAGAACAAGGGTCTCACAAAGAACTGAAGCTGAAAAACACCATAAACTCCAACAGAGTCACAAAAAACAAAAAAGATGGGTTGGTGCCAAAGTGCAGCAGATGCTTGGGTCTGTTGCTTACCAGATGTATGACAGCATCAGCAGGAGGGGGCAGATGATGACAGCTTGGAGTACTTGCCAGTCACGACAAAGGTATGCCACCCCAGGCATCAGCAGCTGACCACCCAACACCACAAAACTGGCCACCATGGTCATGGAAAAACGCCAGCCTGGCAGGCACAGCTCAATCCCTGGCAGAGATAACAAAGAGAGAAAGAGAGAGAGCGCATTGATTTATTAAGTTTTCTGCACCAAGCAAAACAAAATGAGCACATGTGGCAACAAGGGAAAAACCCCATTTTCAAAATTTCTTGTCAACTTGCCACCAGACGCCTGGATCATCTTCTGGATCATCTGGTTCATACTTAGCCTAGGTTTAACATAAATGTTTACTAATTGGAGATTTACGCATCACTAAATTAATACAGATGGCACCATATAAACAGCTCTTAAATAGAGATTAGTCTAGTTTAGTGTATTGTTTGCCCCTTGTCATTTCTGGGAGCTATGCAACAGCTTGTGATGCTACGACGACATCCAGTTTACATAGCTGATTGCTTTTGAATGGACAGCACTGTTTCCTAGCAACTTATTTAGAGTTTACTAAAAAGTCTTCACCAGCTAAGGCATTTTAAATGTGCAAGCCCATTTTAGTTCATCGCTAGTTTAGAAACTAGCCATTGTAATTAAAAGAGAGACTTTACACAAACTTGGTGATGGAATTAATGAATAGCTAGAGTATTTATGTAAACACAACATGGGATCTAAACATTTGCTGACAGTAGCAGGCCGGAGTTGATGAATCAACCGTGGAAACAGAAGCCGCCTCTGACTAGGTGAGGCAGACAGGCCAGAACATGGATCCCAACAATGATGATGATGATTGTCGTGATGACCGTTTACCGAAACACAGACACAGAAAAGATTCCCATAACATTGGTCACTATCGCTACACACTACACCAAGAAACGCCTTGGATTAGTTAACACCATTTTAACTAAACCTAGACTGGAGGCAGTGACACCCTAGTTAAATGAACACCCAGGAAATATATAACAATCGGTGCTGAAATATTTATTTAAATGAGAAAAAAAAAAGTTCCTGCCTGTCTCTTTATAATTCAGCATACCCTGAATCTTGGTGGGTTTTTGACTGATTGTTTAGACAAAAGATGCTATTTAAAGATGTCACTTTAGAAATCTTTGTGACTTTGAATTTGTGACATTTTATAGACCACATGATTAACTGATTCATCGGCACCATTGATACATCCTAGTGTCAAAAAACAAATATAGTTTTCATCTGGAGCTACAATGCATGTCAGATTTAGTGACGTAAAGTAAAAGGTGATGAATCACCATGTACAGTTGTTGTTCAGAGACAGTAGACAGACCAAGACAGTAGGCTGCTGTGAGAGTGAACTAACTAGAAAGAGGTTCCTTGTGCTCAATTCTCCTCTATCAGAATGGCACTGATTCATTCACCCAGCCATTAGCATGCACACCACAGTGGCAGCCAGCAACCACAGACAGTCCAGCCCTTTAGTTACTGCAGTGGAGAGGACGCCTTCCCATCAAACTGTGGAAAGTGAGCAGCACTGTAATGCTTCCTGCTACCGTGCTGCACAGCTCTTTTGTCCCGCTTCATTCATCTCTTTTTGTTACACACCGTTATTTTATTTCCAACGGGTCCTTTTCTGCTGCCCAGGAATGTGAACAGTCTCCAGATGGGCCTTTCAAGGTGACAAGGCCAGCATAATACAGTGGGTGTCGGCGGCCCCGCTTCATTCCAGTGGAAAAGACCGGAATTTCAATTAGGACTTGCCCCCTTCTGAGGACATGAATAATGCTCTCTGTTCACAGACACTATCGCAGCTGGAATGACAAAGCCAATGAGCTGGGAGCAGGGTGATGGGTGCAAGACCTGCTGAGTTTGAACCAACTAACCTCGAGACCCCTTCCCTGTGCGCTGCTGGGAGAAAAGGGACGGTTCACTGGCTATGGACTGCATGGGACTTGAATTCTTCAGTTATGCATACAGCGTCATGTGTGCCGAACAGGCTGATGCATTGTGACCAGGAAAAAAAAAATGAGCTTTGGAAAAGTGCTCCCACACTTAAATATGACAACACAAGCTATATCACTAATATAAAGATGTTAAAATAAGTGTGAATATTTATATAAAATATGGCACAAGTGCTGTAGATGGAGCTGCAGTATGAGAAAAGTTTGTGGAAAGGAAAGGAGGCCTGAGCTCCTTAGTCCTGCTGACCCTAATCCTCCACAACCCACTAGATCAGCATTCCCACAATGCCCTGCTGCAGCCCACGGTCTACTGACATAAATCTACGACTAATTAATCTGATGTCACATACAAGAAAGTCGCCAATCATGCAAACTGAGGACCTCTGGGGTGACAAAACATGTGGGACACACAAGCCATTTAAAAAGGAAAACTGTACATTTAAATGGATTTGGACACAAGCAGCGGAAATGACATCATTAACCATCAAGCCAATAGCCAATTAATAAAGATGATAATCCCCCAAAGAAGCTTTGGGTAGTTTGCTGACTTCAGCACAACAAAACAAGACTATGAATCACACTCTCTGGTACACGCCACAGTGGCTCACTAGCCGTCTGTCAAGTACACAGCTTAGTCAAGGAGGCCCATTGTTTTACAAGTGAAAGCGATTGGTTGACCACTAAAGGCACTCAGTGTTGCCACTCCCTGTACCCGCAGGCTAAAGTCACGACCTTTTACTGGTCACATGAGGTCCATATGGCTTTGTGCCATGATTTCACTGGCTAATCCTGGTCATGCAATCTGTGAAGTATAACTTTCTCTATTCTGAAATGTAACACAAGTTTGTTTGCTGTGATTTATTTTTATGGCGCAATTATGGTTATTTTTAGAAGCACCTGCAGTGGCCGCACCTTTTGGAGCTACAGGCCTTTTTGCAGATGACAAAGGTGAAAAGCAAAGAGAGGCTGAACTGCAGTAGCCATCTCTCAGCTGTGTTCCCTCTTCTCCTCCTACGTCTTTTACCTACTGCTCTCTTAGCGTCGATGGTACCCTGGTTTCAGAGCTCTCAGTCACTGCCCACTTATCTGATTTGCTCAGCAATTAAAATAGGTCTGGTATTGCGCTTTATTAATGGCCGTTTCATCCAGTTGGAGAGACAATTGACCAATCAAAGATTTGTAAGAAGGATAAAAAAAAAGGGAGATGTCATCTTTCTACAAAGCAAGCTGGCTAGCCACAACCATTAAAAATGGTGACAAAAAATGCCATGATGTAATCTAATCATGCCGTGAAAATGGCATGACGACATTAAACCAGCTGAGAAGGTTGCTGGAAATCGGAAATTGGCATATTTCTTCTCTCATTCGAAGTTAGTGTTAGCAATCACTGCAGCAGCTTCTGTGTCAACTGAAAACAGCGTCAGAGGAAAATATACACCAATTTCTACTGATTGGTTATGGCAAAACAAAAGCAAAATAACCTTCAGTCCCAGACAGAAATCAGCTAACACAGACATGATATCACACTGAGTGGAGGAAATCAAATGAAATACAAGGCATCTGTACGGTACAACATCTGCAAGGAGTCTCTGAAGCTCTGCTGAGGGGGTGGAGGGAGCTATGTGAGGTTCTCAGCTCAAACAAAGTAGTTTACACTGTGTATCCTCCAATCACGTCTGAAGTCTTTACAGCTGCTCGAAATGGCCTTTTTCTGTTAAATCTTTTTTTCAGACTCATAACACCTGGCTCTCCTCGGCTCTGGTCTGGTCTCGAATACAGGCCCTGTATTCCAGATCTGCATTTGTTTGGCTCTCCACACATGTATTCAGGCCTTTAATTTGTCACTCATTTCCTGATAGAGGCTTGCAGTCCAAGTCTCACTTCCACATAATATGCACTTTGTAAACACACAGGGCTGGTTCACTTACATCTCCCTGTGTGTGTGGTCTGCAGGGACTCACCAGACATTACTAGGGAGGTGCACCACCACAGTTGTTGCCTTATCAATAAATTGCTCAACCTCTGCACTTTCAGAGCTGTGGTCACAGATGGAAATGCTTTGTGAGACTAAAAACTCAAAATCAGGCGTGTGCAAAGCTGCTGATGAGTTTTTGGAGTGCTTCCTCTGAGCGACAGGCCAGTGTAGCACCGTCAGCATTCCCTGATAAGGAACCAATGAACCTTGGTCTTTGCCTGGAGTCACTGGGGTTTTTTTTTTTTTGGGGGGAGGGGGGGGGGCTATTTAACCCACAGTTAATTGGGAAAGACTTTGAGAAGAGGATTTTATGGCGCCCTTCACATTTTAATAGAACATTATCATCCAAAAAGCTAAGGCAGAAACCCACAATGGAGCGTTAAGAGACTTGTCAAAAGGCTTTAAGCAGAGTGGTCTTCTCTGCTCGTGGCGTTTGTCAGTGTAGTGAGAAAATCCTTCTGATGGCAGATGATTGAGATTCTGGGTACAGAAGTCAAATAACTTCCAAAGAATGCTCCGAGGGGAGATTCCACAGTGCTTTTTGCTCTCGCCTTTGTTTATAGGGGGATTGTGTTAGCACACAAATATCCTGAGGTATCCTCCCTTCCACCAAGCACTGAAAAGGGGCTATTGACTAAGAATAAGGCCATACTCATTGATTAGTCCCTTATCTGGAGCTGCAAAGAATGCCAACCAGCCCCAGCTTGCCACAGGCACTTTCCTTTGATCTGTGTGTGCAGAAATTCTCAGCAATCAAACAAAAGTAAAACACCAGGAGAGTATTTTCCCATTTGATAATGTTAGTGTGGCGAGTGTGTTTGTTTGTCCTCACTACCCCACCAATCCGCCACTCCCACCCGCTCCCTCCTACATCCAGAAAGATCAGCACAAAGAGCAACTGGCTCTCCGGGAACCAAATGGGAACTGATGCGCTGCTTACACTCTGACACAAATATGAGGCCGGATTGCCCCAGCATGAGCGAGTCACCAGCCTGACCAAAGAAAAACTCAGACGGCACTCGTTTCTCTCTACACGCATCAAAAGAACATGCAAAGGTTGCTCCTGCTGGATTTGCCAGTCACTGGACTTCACTCTGGAATTTGTGGCATAAGATAGCTTGGGGTTATGTCATGTGATGCCTCTCACAGACAAGGGTTATAAATGGGCCAATTAGAAAGCCACCATTATGTCATCCAACCTGCTTTAAAAACAGGGAAGCAGCCATGTAAAATACACAAAGAAAGAAAGAAATGAAAAAAAAAAAAAACAGATGTAGGATATACAGTGTAATGTGTTCGGGGAGGAAGTCAGCTGTGCAACCAAAAACGCAAGCTCTGCACAAAAGGGAACTTTAACCCTGGTTAGAGGAAAAGAGTCTGCACCTTAACCCATTTATCAGGACACAGCTAGAGCGGACTGCGAAGGGAAGGATGAGGACGGGTCAACCTGTGTATCATGGAAAACACCAAACTTTTGCTCTCTGCACACAGTTCACGGTCTACATCCCACCCTGCCTCTCTGGATACTTCATCCTTTTTAGAGCATTCATAAAGTTCAGAATGAATAAAATGTCCATCTGACGGCAGCGCAATATCTCTGCAGTGGCGTGAGACGGACCTGGCTGCTGTCCTCAGGGAGGCGCAGCCATATGATGAGGAAATGAAAAGCTTCTCTCTTTGGAGTCCAGATCTGGCACACACTGTACAGGTTGGGCCAGATATCCATCAATGGCGTGCAATTCAAACAGAGAGAGAGAGAGAGAGACAGGTAGGGAGAGGAGGTAGGCAAACAGAGCATCCTGCCTGTCGGACTGCACCAACAAACAATAATCTGACATTGTCACAAAGGCAGCAATTAGACAGATAAATACACAGATAAATACACACAGAGCTTCAATGTCCCTGTGCTGCCCCTCGCGCCTCATCGGTGTGCTGAGAGATTAATGCCTGTGGTTTCAAGAGGGCATAATGGAAAGAAAGTACCTCATTACAGGCACGAGGACAAGACTGGCCTGGCTGACCTGAAAAAACACAGCATGGCACTGCAGCAGGAAGTGCACATCACAGGCCATCCTGTCTGACCAGAAGAGCGTCACTCCACTGTCATATGGACGGAAACACGCACACAAACAGAACGAAACACACATGACTGTGTGTGTAAAATCTTATGGACAGATCAGATGAGAGGATTGTCACGTTACTAAACGTTTGGTTTTGGTTTTGCATGCCAAAAAAAAAAAAAAAAAAAAAAAGGAAATACTCCAAAATGCCCTTACTGTGCTCTATTTTCACAAGAAAAAGGAAATATTTTTTAAAGTGACCACAACTGTGTATGAGGCACAAGAGGTTGTACTGTATCTCTTTATTTATCTGTACAATCATATGTAACCACAATCTATCATACATAATATACTGTGTGTTGCTCATTCCATCCATGTACGCCAGAGCACTTTAGCAATTTGACTTCTCCTACGCCCCTCAGCCTCTTCCTGTATTAGCATTTAGATGTACATGAATTTTAAATTAGTTTAATACACATGCGCTTGTTCATGTTCAACTAATGTTGTGTACCTCCAGCACAGAAGGTGGTTGTAAGATCAGAGACGGCCTGTATCAAGCTTTGATTGGATTTGTTCTGAATCATCACATGAGCAGAGCAAAACCGCCACGCCGAAATGCATGTTATTGCTGCAATAAATGGTTGTAGCCTTGAAGAGAGTGTCCTTACTGAAGTAAGGTAATAACTAACAGACTTACACTGAAGGCAGTCGAATTATAACTGTGACACACTTCACTGAATCTTTAATACAAACTCTAATGAAAAAGTGCAGCAGAAATGCAAAATTCCTATTTATCACATCATACGTGCTTCCCTTCTCTGCATTGGATTTTTCTGTATGCATGTGTGTATTTGATCACCACTCATAGTAGTCCATTACATGCACAAAAGGAGTGACGGCAAACACTACCCACACAATCAATACAGTTTGAGTGTCTGGGCGTGTCAGCAGCGATATTAAGGCACTGACACGAACACAGAAAATTACGCTTGCTAGAGTGGGGTCACGTAACGTTCATGGACTACGCGTAAATATGATACATTCGCCAATCAATTTGCCCGCTTCTCTCTCTTGCGTGCGCGCGCTTCGCCTTCCATCTTCTCTCCCAGACGTGACAAGTTTCCATAAGCAGAGACTAGAATTATTAACTAAACAAAACCCAAAGCCTCTTGGGAAAACAAGAACAGTGTATGCAAAAGCACAGCCCTGAAACAGCTTGGAAAAGGTCACTTTACTGCAGGAAATGGTCCCATTATTGGCATTTTGTAGCTCATAGCAACAGGGAAGGTTTTCCAGGTGATACCTACAGCCGGGTGACAAATTAAAAGAAAGAACCAGAACAGCTTCAGTGCTTCTTGGCACTGATTCTCCAAGTGTCTGAACTCCACCCTTTCAAAAGATATTCCATCATTTGGTGTTTTGATGGAGAGCATGGGGATGGGGAACACTGTCTAACACGCTGGACAAAAACCTCCCACAGGTGTTCAAGTGACATGATACTCGTCAAAGCATTCAATAACTCGGTGTCACATTTGTGTGACCTGTTGGGATCATTACGTTCACTATTTAGAACAAAAAAAAAAAAAGACACACCTTCTGTCCTGGTATGGAGGTTTCGTTGATATTTTTATTTTATCTTAGCACAGCACATGTACTAACATATCTAAACATGATTTTCAAATTCTCTACAGCTGTACATTCATCTCCTGTAAAGTTTGTCCATCCATGACAATATGATAGAAACCAAATCTTTTTTTTTGCTGGGAGTCCAAAACATAAAGATGCTGGCAATTATCCCATGGCTAGTTTATGTAGGACCTTAGAAATCCTTAATGTGTAAAAAAAAAAAAAAAAAAAAAATCTAACCCTAACCCAGAGAACAAACCTCAAAACAATCCACCATGCCTTTTTCCTTCTGCATGACCCCACACAGAGCATGTCATGAGCATGTGTGTCAAAGGTTACTGACAGAAGAGACACAAAGGTCTTGAAGCATGACGCAAGACCAAAGAGACGATCACAGAATCATGTGTTCTTTCTGCATTTGTTCTCTCTCTCTCTCTCTCTCTCTGTACTGTCTCACTCTACAAGGCTCAAGGTCTCTCACACACACACACACACACACGCCCATGACATGTATGAGCTTGTCGCCTCAGATTCAGGCATGAGAAGCGAGCAAGAACTCCGCTTAAGATGAGTGTGGAGACCTTTGCTCTTGACTGCAAAGGGAAGATGGCTCGAAGTAAATATCCTGCTTCTCAACAACAATGTAACAGCCCCGTTTGGGACATTGAAGATGAAAAACGTTTAAGCTTTTTTAAGCTTAAGCTTAAGCACTTTTAAGCTTGTGCTTTTTCCACCGTTATAATGCTGATGCTCATCTATAAACTGATATTTGTTGTAAAGAAATACATCGGGGGGGGGGACAAAAAGCTATTTCTATCCCCGAAAAACATCTGATATTAGCTGATGTGAAAGCGTGATATAACCCGTGTAAACACAAAAAGCCAGCTCTGGCCCACTGCCCCAGAAAACAATCGCCTCGTCTCAAGCCGATCACAAAGTTCTCACACAAACACCCGGCGCAGCCAGTTAGCATGACTCAGCAAGCTGATGCGCGGCGTGTGTCTCTGCGTGTGAGGGGGGGTTAGTCGGTGAGTGTGCCGTGTCCTGTCGGGGAATGAGGTGGGTGGGCGGGGATGTTTACTTCAAAAATGCATTGGTGAGCAGCACCAGGACGCTCAGCTATAGGCCTGGTTGCTGTGATGCTAAAAAAGCTAGTGCACACTGATGGAGCACAGGGGTATAAATAGCACCGCTGCATCGGATGACTTTCTATAGCGACGGGCCTTTGCTGTTCTGCCGTTATACTTTGGAGCCACATACGGCGGATCAATGCAGTGGAAAGATGCATTAGCCTGGTTTATTCAAGAAAGGGTTTAATGTCTAAAAACACCTCTGTCACTCGCGTTGGTGGTGTAATTGTATCGCACTGCCTCCGAGTCTGGCGCTCCTCAGAATCAGAGGTGAAATATCTTGCTTTCTCTACCCCCTGTGCAGTTTCAACAGTGCAACATTCAGTCTTTATGTTCCACTTTTTTCCTGCTCGTATTAGTTGCTGGTCCACATTCTCTGCTTTTGTCTGAAACCATCCCCGCCACCCTTTTTTCCCCCCCCCTCTGTCTCTCTGTGGCAGCATAGTTAGCGTACAAGTGTCACATCATATCGGCCATGTCGGGCCCGGCAGTGGGCCCGACTTGGACAGGCCGCCCTGGCGGAACGGATTGTGGCTGTGCGCAAATTGCTCGACACTCATAAAAGGAGGCTCGCTCACGTCTGAAAACTCTGTGCACTCCCTGATTGATGCCACCTCCACAACGTGGAAATGAGGAAGCGTTCCGGGTGTCAGGAACGCGCCGCACTGCTCACGAGGGCGTTTAAATTGTCAAACAAAATGACAATTATCGTGCTGCTGTTATCTAGATAAAAATTTTGGCATGCATGTGGTGCCCAGCCTTCACAATCCATGACCTAAGGCTTACATGGACATGGAATGATGGGAAAGGGGGGATTAGTGTAATGTCTTCAGTGCAAACACAGCCGAAGCTGGGATTTGGCTCCGACTTTCCATTGTAAGCAGAGTGAAACAAAGCAGGCTACAAAGGAAGGTCATGTGATTTAAAATGTTAAATGCAAAGAAAATGTCATATGACTGACACAGGGTCGGGACCCTAAGGAATATCATGTAGCCAACTTTCATAAGGCAAAACAGAACGCCTTGGAAAACGATTCTCTCCAGTAACGTGTTAATGAACAATTGGGTTCCTTCTTCTGGAGCTTGCAGGAGTTCTGTATTGAGTTTTGTCAATACAGACTGGCTGCAGGGATAAATATCATGTGACAGAGGCCACACATGATCAGAAATAAGGGCGGCGGTATGGCAACACAAAACCTATACAAATATGCAAAGCTCAAACAAACATCTGTCTCGCTCAAGCTGACTTTATGAGACAGCACTACGGCAAGCTGTTCATAGGCAGGACTCCAACGGCAGGACTATAATTTCCAAACAATCATAAGGTCGGGCCTTGATTAATGAAAACAATGGAACAGCATATGTGGGGAAATTAGTTTGATTATTATTTCATGAATAAGCACCCAGCCAATACGGCAAACCCTGCGACAATTGCAAGGAGGAAAATCTATTTGACTGATTAGATGACAGCTTCTGTGGCTCGTTTTATGCTTGTTAAATGAGGACGTGGTCGCCTGCATCGTAATTACCTGTCTCAGTCTGAAGGGAGGAAACGTGCAGAACTTGGTTGTGTTTTTGATGCAAATGGATCAGCGTAAATTATCTAACCACACACCAGAAACCCTGGTCACGGTAATAAACGCTGGCATTTCACATGTCAGGCCTCTAGAGTTACTTCCCTATAAAGTTACAGAAACATTAAACCTAATATTTTAGATATTCTTGGCAACTTGTAGCCCTATGAAGTTAGCACACCTTGACACCAGGGGGTCAAGGTGTGCTTTCATAAAGGCGACTGAATGAGGAAAAGAACGCCCATAGCATTACAACAGGATGTTCGTGACCACTTCCTTTACTTTGCAGTTAGTGTATTGTAGTTTTGCAGATTGCAGACTGTGCAGTAAATAGCAAAGAATGTAAAAATAGAGTAGAAAGAGAATGGCAATGCAGATGATGGAGGCGGAGAAGGTAGACTTCAGAAAGTAGAGACTGAGAAAGGTGGCGGAAACGAGAAAGAGGTTAAAACTACAGAAAGTAAGAATGGAGGAGGTATGGGGTTAAAAAAGTTAAAAAAAAAACACAAAATCTTTTCACTGACTCATAATAATTGGACTCTCTAGACTCTCTCACTTGGAGTGCGGCCCTGGTACAGCCCAACCATCAGAAACATTCAAATAAAGCTTCCCTTTTTATCAGTCAGGATGGCGAAATGATGCTCAGCTGCTCTGACATTCGGATTCGACTGTTACGAGACGCCGGTTGCATTGTTCGGAGCGCCGCCGTGCAGAGCAGATGTCAGATGGCGCTCGTCATTTACAGCGCAACATACTTGAATGCTATTTGAACTCTATTCCAAATGTCATGAGGTAGAATTAAAAAAAAAAAAAAAAAAGGCTTGTTATATAAGCTTGTGTGACAGCGATGAAGAAATACAGACTCTCACCTATCGGGTTTCACCTGGTGGAGAACCATGGATTTATTGAACCATAAATTGGGAGCTAATGTGAAAACAATGGATGCAGATGTCAGGTTCATTTAAGTGTGATAAGACACCGTACTGTACAGCTTAACACCCCCACCCCTTTTCCCCCTCCTTCTGACCCACCCTCTTTCCCTTTGTCCCGGGTGCAGTCTAAACGGTCCTTCTTTTTTTGAAGCGCGGCGAAGCTTTTCAAGGTATACGGTGTGGAGTAAATTAGAATGACAAGGACACTGAGGACCCCTTCCTTCATCATATCGCCCTTGCTCCCTCCCTCCCTCTTATCTCCCCATCCCTCCCTCTCATCTCCCCTTCCCTCCACTTCCCTCTGCCCCGGTCAATTAACGTGGCCAAAGAGGCTTTTAAGGATCCATCGTTGAGACCAGAACATGCATCAACTGCGCTGCCAATTATTAGCACACTATCAAAATAAAGTCCCCTCCCTCCCATTCTTTGGAACCCACACAAAATGCCCAAAGAACTAATTATCTAAGCCTTCGCCATGCAGTGAGAAGGTCACATCAGCAGAGAGGATTCATCTCTGGAAAACATTACAGGCCCTGCAGACTCCTGCGGAGCTGTAGTGGAGAAGAGTTACCACGCCGCCACCGACGCCTTCTGCCGTTATCAGATTATTGATTATCAGTAACGAGGATTAAAATCGCAGGAAGAGACACACTCTAGTACACCCAAATGGAAATTAAAGAGTTCACTCCAAGGGTAAGGAGGCCGGTGGTTGTTCGGTAATGAGAATTTATCCCGACAATGGCAAATCGGTTTAATAAATGTTGGGAGGTCACCACAAGACAATTACTCTTCTTTTGGCTGAATGCTATCCTGAGGTACAATAATTAAAGTGGAATAGCCTTTTGATTAGGTGTGTCTAATGAGAACGGTATCAGTGGGAGGGTACTAAGGATTAAGAGGGGGCGGTTTGGGCAACATTAATATAGCAAAATTCAGATGTATTCAGAGAGAAAATTGAGATATGTACGGTATGAGATTATTTTTCTGTGATACTGTTGCAATATTTACTCAGCCCCCACAAGGAAAAACTGTCCCTCGCAACTCGCAGTGCAACAAGAGCTGCTCGCACTTCCTAGACACGGAGCCAAGGCCAAAACAAACCAGTTTGGTCGACAGGTAAATCATTCATTTACAGTGGAATAGACATGCAGTTTCTACAGTTTATGGCCGCATTACTGCTCTGCCATTTCGCGTCAGCACTCCCGCCTCGAGCCTCAGGCAAAATGTCATCTGCCGCTTCGAGGGGCGGGGTTTGTCATCGCCGCCGAAGACGACACAAGTGCCAGGGAAAAATATTCAGCGTTCACACTCAACACATACGAGTCTTCAAATGTCAGCTGGCTGTTTGCCCAACCCTTCCCAGGAGCAGTCATTGGCCAATAATAGCCACAACAGCTCTGTCATATTTTGGATTTCTAAATGCTAAAGTGGTGTCCATGGGACTCCAGTAAGAACTATATTCTGGATTGTATAGAAACAGTAAATTTTGGATTGGTCGTGTCTTTTTTAAAGTTCTTTCCAATAAAAAAGAAAGCCAAATTGAGTAAGTTGCAAACATTAGCCTGTCGCGCTTGTAGGATGACAGGTAAATTTGGGAAATTCCCAGTTTAGGAATTTCCCAAATTGACCTTCCTGGGAACCAGGATACATCATCAGAGTTTAGAGATATGATAATGGCCCTGCCCTGCTCTGTATTGGATTTAGGGAAGTTCACACGACTCTTGCCTAACATACTTGAAAACGCTTCACAAACATCAATTAGTTCTTCTTGTCAAAGCGCTCTCTCTTGTAAAATGCAGACTTTTTGCCTGTTTGCTCAGTCTGTTAGTATCTGTTATATCATTGATGTAATAATGTGTATATTTAAACCTTGCTTAAATCAGAGTTTCTATTAATTTGTTAGCTATCCACAGGTAAAATTTGCCAGCAGATGAGCCATTTCAGCCAACTAAATCGACGTGCGCTGGCTATAAATATGCTTTCGTGTTTATGGGCCCATTGTTTAAAAAAATTGCACATCTTTTTTAAAAATTACACACAACACATCTTTAGCTGTCAATCTGACATTATCATCATAAACTGGATACATGCAGTGGTACAATTAAAGGCACATCAGGGGAGAGGAAAGTCTTAGCAATGGCTCAATCAGCACAGGACTTTTAGTTGTAGACTTACGGAGGACGTAGAGAGAAAGGGTGATCCCTGCCAGGCAGAAGCCCTCAAAGAATCGCAGGGTGCTGAACATGGGCACGTTAACTGAGAAGGCCACAGTCAGACCAAACACCAGCATGAACAGCACCGATATGATCAGCACTGGGTGGCGGCCAAACCTACGGAGTAAAGCAAAAGCAAAATGTACCCACTTTAAATGTGGTATTTTTGATATCACCTGCCTGTAAATAAGACTTCATGTTGTGCGAGAACGCTGGCGAAATTCTTACCAGTCGGCGAGGATTCCAAACACCAGGTATCCAAAGATGGACCCCACCAGCAGAGAAAACTTTGCGATGTGGACTTTCCATGCTGAGTCGCACACCAGACTCCACTGTAGAGACAAATAAAAACAGGCGTTAGTCCCAAGAAATGAAAACTGAGTTAAAAGATTTGAAATGAAAGATAAATACAATGAGACATTTTTATATATACACTGACTCGCTCTCCATCAGGTCTGTCTGATTTATTGGCCGTTGTTACCACTCAAAACACATAACACCATAATACTGAAACGTGAGAAGAGTACAGTCTGCAACAAAGAGGCTTCCTGGTCATTCGTCTGCTGTGAACACTGACGTGATATTCTTCAAACAATTGCCTTCCCTTTATCAAATTATTATTGCAGCTCAGTGGTCCCCAAAAATAGGATAATTTCTCTGATGGAGTAACGACTCACTTGGCAATTTTAGCACAAATGCAATTAACATCAGGGATTAAATGAAATCTATTTACACCAATCATTTCCTCATCATTGGGTGAACACATGCTGACGTTTCTTATTTCTTTATTTATTATTGCCTCCGCTGCTGTGTGTCAGAAATGGTGTACAGTTTTTGCAGTGAACTCTGCCTCTCTTTATTTTCTTCCATGACTCAAACCCGGCAGCAGAGGGATTCCCAGAGTGCAAACAATGCAGTGTGATTTTGCACAAATCAAGCACGCCCTGTTTTTCTTTTCCCCCTACAGCAGCGACAAGTTTTGACAAACAGACCTTGCACACAGCACAACGAATGATTCTAGAGAGGTACAGCGGCAGATGTAAATCCCACACTTCTTATGCAGATATCAACCTGAAACTGAATCTTTGACCACCAGTAGCAGTTTTACTTAATGATCCTAGTAGAGTCGTAGATCCTGAGAGGAAAAGAAGATGAATTTCAAAGAGGGGGTGGATTTTCTGGCAAAATTTGCCTCACAGCTGTGTGTGCTGACACAAGCAGCAGGAAGGAGCAGACATGGGTGTGGTGGCTATAGCAGGTGCATAGCATAGGGGAGGCCGATCAGCACTGACCTCAACTCTGCCCGATTTATACACAATACTACTATCACTATAAAAAGCATGGGACCATATGTTGGCATGGCATCATATTCATTTCATTCGGCAGCTCCACCTCATCTTGGAATACAACGTGTGGTTTGTTCCTCAATTTTTTTCCCCTTCTTAGGGGCTCTAACCTCTTGTAACCTCCACCGTAGTGACCTGTTCAGAATGGAACGCTCCGGGATTACCCAGAGCCACCCAGCCATCACATGATCCAGGCATGCCACTCATTCACGGTTTCAGTATCAATGTCAGCAGAGAAAAAGACAGAGGGAGGCAAACAAGTTCCTGTTGCGCAATCGCTGCACAACCGAGAGTGTTTAAAAAGAAGTGACGCTCGACTCCTCGTGGACTGTGGCAAACTGGCGCATACACAGAAATGAATGAGTCTGCCATCACGCAGGGACCGGCGCAGTGACACATCCACATGCGACCACAGATGGATGACTGGCGTTGAAAAAAAAAAATACCAGCATATGAGCACTCCCAAGTCACATGCAGGACACAAAGCAGTGGAAGTGTGCATCCAGATGGGCAGAGCATGGTAGATTTCTCATAGCCAAACTATCATTAATGTGTTTTATTTAGCATCTGCCTTTTGCATGTATTATTAACCAGGTTTCTCTCTGGGGCTGTACTCTGACAGAGCTCATACTCTGTCAATTTAATGGGCATCCACACTGCAATTAGCACAAGTGGGAAAAAAAAAAAAAAAATATAGATATATATATATATATAGATAGATAGAGAGAGAGAGAGAGAGACAGACTTTCAGCTATAAGAAATCCCGGCAAAGTGCGATTCAGTCCAAGCATGAGTCAAGTCCGTGCAGCTCGCCTGCTATGCCCCTATTATTTCTGCCAGTTGCTCCCTTGCAATTGTCTTGCTCATTTGGTGAGTAATGAATAGATGTCAGTGTGTAGAGTTGGTTTGGACGCATATATAAAGCTATTAGCCGACAGAAAATGCAGAACAATTAGGGGCCAAAAGCAAATCAGTTAAAAATCCCCCAGGGTGTCTGCCGACCTCTCTCAAATGACTGGCCAGCAACGACCAGGCTAAGACCAGTGAGTCTCATTAGCTCGGATGAAGACGCTCTCCACTACAGCTGCACATTTCTGCACTCATTGAACTAGGGAATGGTGGGTGGGGGGTTTCAAAGGAGGGGGAGCAGGCGAGGGGAGGGTGGGGAGGGAGAGAGTTGGAGGAAAGCACACGAGGAGGGAGGAATACAGATTATACAACATAGCAACTGAGCAGTCAAAGAGATGGAGAGAAACACAAAGAATGAGGAGAAGTATGGTAGGATAAAGATAACAGGCCAAAGAGAGAGACGCTTAAAAGCAGTTGTGAGGAGAAAGCAGAGAACACACTGAGAGACTGCTGCATAGTTACTGCCTAGCAACAGACCGTCACCGTGGTTATCAGACTCTTTCTGCTTCCAAGTGCAAGTTTTAGCATCACTGCCTCACTGAAAGGTTGAAATCCTGTAATGTGGTGGTAGCTCAGATGAGAGTGAAAGAATAACAAATCATTTTTTAAAGGAGGGTGAGTGAGAGCAAAAAAAACAACTCATACACATACTTTCCTCTGCAGTTGTGAAGTTAAGACGGAAACAATGAGCAGGCATCTGAAATTTGAGATGTACAGAAGCCTGAAGGCACCGAGAGCAAGTTTACATTATCTAGGTGTGACCATATTTCAGATAACTGTCATGCTATTGTGGCAACCGGATGTTTGACGAGTTGGCTGATAGCAGTTTTTCCTGCAACAGGGAGAGACGGCCAATTGACAAGCTTCTGTCAATCTATTATCCAGCGCCTCTTTTTGTTGACAGTTAGGAATCATAACTATCTCTGTCACCAAAGAGACCTGATATAAACTGACAACACACCAACTTGAATTCCATTACAATACTCTTAAAAACAAACTTAAACCTCGGTTGAGGGTCAGAGACCCCACAACGTTCACCCCTCCTTGTTACAAAACAGTACTTATCGGAAACCAGCCTGCAGCACACACACACACACACACAGAGCCTCAACTGAGTTTTATCTTTTGGTCACACAAGCGTTTTTTCCTCCCAGCTGACACTGTGAGTGGCTGTCATTGTGTGCTGACTGGGTATCTGCAGTGGGGTCATCGCCTTTCGACAGCTGAGACCGTTTCAAAGTGTCCCACACTGATCTGGGGTCTGTGGAAGGAGCCAACCAGCTGGGTAAACAGTATGAAGGGACACAGAGCGGGGAGGCCTGCACGGGTGTTCAGCTACAGTATCATCTTTCAGATCTATGGGTGTGCGACCTCCAGCACAGTGATAGTGGGCCTGGGTGTACCCAGTTATGCACTTAGACAACATATCTTCCTTATCACTTTCATACAATACCCTACATTCTGGGAAAAGCTATGTACACTGACATACTGTATACTCGTACCATGTATACAAGCTGCAACAAGCCATTATCCTCATTATTGATTGCCAGATATATCCAATACTTTCCTTGATTTTTCAATGATTTGTTAGGTCCATGAAATGTCTGAAACAACATTTTCAGATAGCTTGTTTTGTCTGACCAAAAGGCCCAAAACCCAAAGATACCCAGTTTACTATCACATTATGGCAAAGCAAAGTAGTTAATCCTCATAATTTAAGAGCTGTAACCAAAAAATCAAAATAGCTGCAGATTATTATCCCGTTGATCAACAAATTAATTAATCAGCTAATCGTTTTAACGCAACAACAAATCAACAGAAAATTCAATTGCTCTTCTATTGGTCCTTTCTCATCATCACTAATGAAATATCTTTGGGTTTTGCAAAAAAAAACAAGCGACTGAAAGACATTTTCTTGGATTCTCTGAACTACCTGGGTGTTTAGTCTTAGGATCGTCATCTATCCCCACATGGCGAGCGTCTCTGCTTAATATGCGAGGCCGACACTTTCACCGGGGATCAGAGTAGAGGTTAATCTTTGCTTCGAAAAAGGTTCTCAGGCCACTATTTCAGGCGGCGTGTGCAGCTGCTGCCCGTCTGAATGGGAGCGGAGTAGGGTAGGCTGCAGAGAGATCCTCTATCCATCTCTGAGTAATGATACATTCTCATTTCTAAGGCTCAGTCCAATTAAGACGGACCCTGAGGAGAGCTTTGACTCAGTTAGGATGGGTCTCCACATTAACCACTTTGGATCCTTCACCACCACCTCAACCTCTGCAGCCTCCATCACAGCCTCTTATCTGTGTGGAAAAAAAGAAGGCAGGCAACTCATGTGTGAGAACGTCTACTCATATTTACATGTTTGCGTCGCGACACCACGCAGGGTTCGCAGAGTAACATGAGGGTGGAATGTGTTGGTACATTTTGACAGAGACACTACCACATTCCGTCGGTGTTGGCACTCCGCTGAGCTTTTTAGGGATCGAATGTCACAGATAGCTGAGCCCGGCCATGTGCAGTTATGCCTATGCAATCCAAACACAGGGAGAAATGCCCGGTCATCACTTCCTGCCGTAGTGACACATCCTCGTTTCTGCACCGCGGCGGGTTAAAAGGGGCTTTGGGAGAGCCGGGGACGGGCTGTCAGGAGACACGAGGGCAACGACAAGTGGGGAGGGTTGGTTCTGCTCTGTTTTCTGGCTCCGCTCGGGGACTCGTGTGCCTGCGATCTGACTCGATCTCTCCTGACGGTGACCTTGTCAGAATGTGGACCGCGTGTCCATAGCGCAGCCAGACACTTCAACCGACTGCTCGGGCCAGTCACTGATCTGCGCTGGTGGTAGTGTCAACATGACATTCTCGGTGTGTGTGCAAAGGAAACACAAATGTTAGCATCTACAGGTTAGGATGCCAGCATGGAGGAGGACGGCCAGCAGCATTTTAGCACCTTGAGATTGAAAACTTGTATTGGTGTCTTAGCCACGAGAGAACATTTCTTGACTGTTTGTAATATGGATCCACCCAGTGGATTAGTCCCTCATATGATTTCATATTCAGCTGCAGGTTTAGAGCATTTCCAACGCCCTCATCCACAAAAACACTTTATCAGCCTGGCCTGAGTATATGCAACCCCACCCCCCAAAATTACCCTGAGGACAGTAAACAAAATGAAGAATTAAAACCCCCCACCCGCCCACACCTCCTGGCCACAGCCGCATTTCATTTGCTTTATTTTAATGGGGGACTTTTATCAGCGATAAGCAGATGAGCTGTTGGCATCGCAGTGGACGCATGCTCGGGGTGCTGCAACCCCTTCCTACACCACGGAGAGGCTTCAAAGGCCAGCCTAAAATCAAACTCTTTCTGATAAGCCTTTCCGATAAGAGCGTGCATGCCAAACTCTTCAGTGGTGCGAGGTTGTCAGAGCGCGAGTAAACATTCTGGACTTTTTCTGAGGGAAACCTCATGTAGGACATTGCATTTGTACTGATTCTCTCCATTTCAACTGTACTCTGCGAGAAGAATATGAGTGTTCCCCCCCTGCTGATTCAATCACACTGTCCCATCCGTATTAATGTCAGGTTTACTCAGGGAGCCCCGTGCATCAGAGTCTTCTTCTGGCACGAAAATAAAACTTGATATCTCGATGTGAGTGTGCGGCATCCACAAGGGGAGAAGAGCTGAGAGGCGTAATGAGATATAAAAACCTTCCTCCTCCACCTCCTCCTCCTGCTCCCTTAGCTGGCAGACCAACTATTGATGACTGCAGGCCTGCACTGTCTCCTCTGCCTGGCCTGTGCAGATGGGAACACACACACACAACATGATGGTGGTGTGGACATCCCCTCTGAGATGCTCAAAGTGCACCAGAATTAAAACTGCAATATCTCCCCTGGTGTTTGGTTAGGGCAGTCGTAGGGCGGGTGTTGTTTGGCCAGGGATGGGGTTGCATTATTCTAGAGCTGTGCACTAATGACCTTCGCTCCAAATCAAAAAGGCTCAGCCTCCATTATGTCCATTACCACAAGCAGCAAATTCCACCAGCAGTCCGCCAGTTTTGCCCAACGTGCCAACTGCAGCTCTCCCTCTCTCTCTCTCTCTGATAGGTCGCACTGCGCGTCAGCTGTCGCGATGACTCACTGTCAGTAGGATGCGGGCTCTCTCTCACCTGTGCGGCCCTCGCTACCACTTTTTTTTAAGGGTCCAACTGGAGCCGGTGCGCGCCCCCCGACTCTCTTTGGGGATCTCCACAGAGCAGAAATGTGGAGAAACGCGCGCCTCGGATGCAGACAACGAATGGGGAGGGGAGGGGATAGCCTCAAACACAATTTCACACAAACAGAAGTGTGCTTGAAAGTGAGGTTTTCTAACAAAAGGAGGGGACAGATGTGGGGAGGGAGTGCTGTGTTGATGAGTGCCTCCCCCCCCCCTTTTTTTTTTTTTTTTTAAAATCAGCAAATCGATCCTAATGGGATTAGAGCGGATGGATAGGGGGGGTGTCACTGATGCACACACAGCACGGTGTGATGACAGAGTGTGTGTGCCCCCCCCAAACACACACACACACACACACACGTCCCTCGGGATGGACAGCTTACCTTGGTGACCACGTTCTGCACCAGCCCGGTGTGCAGCTCGAAGGTCCACTCGCTGCACCGGCACTGCATGCTGCCCGTGTCGTTGTGGCCGCCGTAGCTCCCGTTGGCGTAGACGTACGCCGGCCGCGCGCTGCCGTTGCCCGCCGGGCTGTCCGTCGGCGGGGCGCTACCGGCCGCCGTCTGGTTAGTCAGGTTCGCCAGCGGCTGCACGCATGTGTTGTTCGGCTGGGCGAGGAGGAAATTGTCGGAGTAGTGGCTGAAGCCGATGAACAGCGCCGGGATCCATGTCAGCACGATCAGCTGTTTCTGGTACTTCCCGAACCCCCCGAGGAACGGCAGCACGCAGCCGTCGATGCGCGTCAGCAGCCCCGGCGCAGTGGTTTCGGGGGACACGAAGCCGTTCTCCGGGTGATGGTCCCCCGCTTCGAGCTGCACCACGGCCATCGCGGTCTCGCCGAATATAGATGCCTCCGTCGTGTGGCGAAGCCGGGGTTGCGGTGCTCACTATACCACCCCCCCACCACCGCCGCCGCCGCCACCTCCTCCTCCTCCTCCTCCACTCGTCGGCTCCACAATGCGTCAGTGCCCCCAGCTCCGGCGGTGGAAGCCGTGCGCACTCAATCACTGGAATGGAAGTGAGACGCACCTCTTTATTATCAGGAAGCGCTTCCCTCAGTCTGCCACCTTAAAAAAAAAAAAAAAACAAAGAAACACCTCGTGTGCAGAGACCGACTGCAGGCCCAAGCTCTGACACACACACACACTCACACACACACACTTGTACAAAAAGGCGGATAGCAGTGAAATTAGGCGACGAAAAGGGAAACTATTCCATGATCTTTCCCCGAGTCGGCTGATTCCTGGGAGGGAGTGAAGGAGGAGGAGGTGGGGGATCTCTGTCGGTCAGCTGTGGCAGCAGAGCCCTCGGAAGTGCTTCCTGAGGGAGCCACAGGTAACACACCTGCCCAGAGAGGCTGTGTGCTGTTGACTCTCCCCCAACATGGCCACCTGTAACCACTGGTGCCCAGAGAGAGAGGGGAGCTGCTCTGCGCAGAGTCACCGTGGGAAAATACCCATTGTTCCTTATGATATAAAATAAAAAAAAGACACCAATATGTTTCTTTTTAATAAATGAATACTGTGTTGAATTTGTGTGCTGATTTTTGTGCATGTGTTTATTACTTTACGGCAGAGGCAAATCAAATCTAACCATAGCAACCGTGGTGGCCCCACACCCTGACTCTTTTTCTAAGGGAGACATTTTGGGGTTTTCCAAACATTTTTGCAAGAGAGATTTGGACTCTGAGACGTTGTAGGGGAAAGAAGTGCAAAGTGAAACAGGCATACATAAAGATAAACACAAACTTGTTTTTGTTTTCTTTTATGTGTGCAGATGTCCTGTCAACAGGGGATAGGAGGAGGGACCAGCTCTGTCAACGCCCATTTTTGTGGCAAACTAAAAACACAGTAGTATTTTTCACATTTGATATAAGCAGAGTGGGATAAAAAAAAAAGATTATTATTCTTTATGATAAAGGCATGTGATCTGGAATAACTTACACAATATCAGATGTAAGCAGATATCTCCCATGCAGGTGAAAAGGATTTAAATGAGGGTCTATTATAGTGGATGTACAGTGTGTGGAAGAAGCAGCATTCAAATGAGTCTAATGTATCAACAACACTACATTAGGACTGTTCATTCATAGTTTGAGAAGGCAAATAAAAAATTTGCATAGTTAAAGATTGACAGCTTCATTGTGTCCAGCTTTGTTAATAGTGGTATTTTTTTTTTGGTTATTTGCTTTTTCCCTGAAGGCAACAAATGAGTGTCACTGTCAGCATTATCGAGTCATCTTTACTTTTTTGTGATGTCTGATAGTTGAGTTCATTAAATCTCACTGAGGTTTGAGCCCTATGATATTCTATACGTAGCCGTTTCCAAAACAGCTTAAAGGGTTTGGAGCTAAAACTGTAAACAGCTTTATTAAAGGCTACAGGATCATTTAATGATGTGTTTACAAATCAGTAATAATAAGGGATTATTAGAGAGAACATTTAAATTAATGAAAATCTAATCGATATATCACTTCATAATAAGACAGCAAGTCTACAGTTATAGGTATAAGTAAGTCATTAATAATGCTAATAATTTATCAAGTCTGGAGTTGAACCTTTTAATATGTGGTTAATAAATGGTGATCTTTAGGTCTCTCCAGCAGGTCTAAACATCGTGGGCTCTTGCTAATGGACTGACAATACTCCAAAGACAAGAGTAAGTCATGCTGAAGGAGGTTAAACACCAACCAAGTGATGTTTTCACAACCTGGAAACCCCAAACTCTTCCATATTGATGGCTAATTGCCAATCTATACAGCATTAATAATTTATGTATTACCCATCAGAAGAGCCATGTCATATAAACCCATTATAAAGTATGCATTATTATAAACTGTGTCTTATCTTCATAGAAACACATCACATTTCTATCAACAAAGTCAATTTGATCAGTAGCCTATCAGATAAGATTTTTAAAAATATTTTACAGTCTGCCTCCCACAGTTTCATGAATTTTACCATCTATTTGTAAAACAATTATAATTGCCATATATGTAGAATAATGATAATAATAATAATGATAATAATACTAGTCATAATAATAAATGGCCATAACTTTACACCTAACCAAAGTTAATCATTAATTTAGTACATTTTTAAATGACGCTCTCTGCTAAATGACCTGCACACAAATGCCTTAAACTATGAATATGATTATTTTGTGTTGTGATATTCACTGAAGTGAAGGATTTAAGAAAGCCTAATGGAAAATGGATAAACTGAGCGACAACAAAAAGTTCAGTATTGGTCAGTTTTGATTTACACCCCCTGGCTTGATAGCCTATATTTATCTGACCATGTGACAGCAGCCTCCCACTTCACCCACAGAGCGTTGTGTTTAGCAATGCTTCACCCTCCTGGCCAAAATGTGCAAGTACTTTGAATATTGACTAAAGGTATCAAATCGTTCACATTTAACATTTATTCGTTTTTCAAAGATCTGCAAGTGAAGACAGTTTTTGTCTCCACTTGGTCCGATTTGTTTTTGACTGTTACTCTCCTTTATTTGTAATGATAATTATGAAAGCAAAATGGAGCTCTATTTTGGCACGTTAAATTGAAGCAGGCCCAGTTTATTTCATATTTGCCATACATTTTAAGATTTGACACTCATCAGCAACTCTCAGGTGTCACTACATGCACAGCAAGCATGATAGCGGCCCCGAGATTTATGACTGAGGGGCCCCCTGTATGGCCTGCATGGTCTAGTTGTCTTGTTAAACACTGATGACCCCTGGAGGCGGACTGGAGCAACAGCACTACTCCCTTCTTGTTGCAACCCTTTTTTTTCTTTAGTCTGGCAACAATCAAGCATCATAAGCAGTTTTGTATGAATTTGTGAGGTTGTTTTGATTAAAGAAATGTGCTTGGTGTTGGTGAGCTTTAGGATGCAGTGGGAATTTTCTCACAAAATAAATGACAGGAGACATGCAAAATAAAGGTGCTAGATGCAAATCATTCACCGGTCAGTGTGCAGCTAATCACTGAATTATAAGTGTCTTGTGTAAAACGAAAAAATCTCCACTTTTATTCTTTTTCCTGCTGCTTTATTGTCTGAAAGGTAACAACGAAAAACAAACAAAAAAAAAACATTCTGCGTCCTTTCCAGATCTGTCACCCAGACAGTGCTTCCTGCTGCAGTGTGTGCAGAATGTATCGCAGGGCTGTGTGCCAACAGAAACCAGTCGACCGTTGTACCACCATTCTATCTCACTGTGCTGTTTGTTATCATTCAAACATGCTTATTACTCGCCCTGGCAACTAATTCAGGTGTGTCAAGGTGGAGACGCCCAAAGTGAGCTATGAGTCAGTAAGTGTGTTTGTGTGTGTGTACATGACTGCGTTGTTCTATCTGTCTGTCTGGCTACACATGAGTTGTAAAAAAAAAAACAATTCAGAGGTGTGTCCGAGCTTTTATTCTGCAGTGAACCTGTTCTGTAATGAAAAGACACGTGCTTTTCCTTTTCACCATTTCACATACACATCTGTACCTGTTCCTCTATTTATAATGCTAGTTATCAGTACATTTACAGATGTAGTAAAATGAAAAAGAAAAAAACAACAACACATCCTTCCACAGAAAAACAAGACAATCGCATATAAATGTAGTTTTTAGTATTCTTTGGCTTCAAAGTCCAAGAGATAGCCTTATGTAACCTCGTGTAATTTATTGCTTTGGGGTTAATGTCAACTTAGATAAGTAGGAAAAACAATAAATTTCATTGGCAGTGTGCATAGTGCATGCATTGTTCCAGCCAAACAAAGAATCACACACTAATTCACATGTACTGTAAAAAGACCCTCAGTTTATCTTCCTGCAGATAAACAAACATGAAAGAAGAAAAGGTTTTTTTTCTTAAATCAGTGCAGAATTATATCTCATGTTGTAGATTTATTTCCCAGCTGAGGACTGAGTTTGTGTCCTGGTTAATCTGAGAGGGTTTAGTGACCTGACCTTTACATCCTGGGGTAACACACAAAATACTTTTTGTGCTGTTTTATTATAACATTTGTTGAAAGAAATAAATCAGTAAATTAAGATGGAATAAAATAATGGAATATTGCATTCTCCAACAGAATTATTCATGGGAAACTTACTAAAAATATATTAGAAACTTAAGTAAAATGATAAACAAGTTCAGGAATGAGTTTTCAGATAGTGTGGGGTGTATGCACTCAGTATTTCTAAACTCCTGGCCACTGCATTGCACTGCATTGCATCCCTGTTTTTTTTTTTTGAAAACCAAATTTATCTTTACTTGGTTAATGAAGACATGTCCTGAGGTTCTGAGTAAGACCACCAAAGGTCCCGTAAGGCAGCCGTGAAGAAAAGCTTCTTTTTCAGTTTTGTTTTACAATGCGGTGGAAAGTCTGAGGAACCATCTGTATGTTAACAAGCTGCTGGGGAAACTCAGATCAGGACACAAGCGATAAGCGAGAAGATGTCAATTGTCTACGCAATTTAATAAACCAGCTGTCTGTTTTATTTTTTCACTGTTAACTCAACGACTGTCAGTGCCAGTGTCTGGAAATGATATCATCTGTGACTCTGCAAGTGTCAGCAGGCCTCGGCGTCACTGTGAATCACAGGGTGTAATCTGTTAACCTGATGTTGGCCCCGCATTGTTTTTGATTCATCGTCTCTCACTCTCATCGAGTCAGACATGTTGGAGTGAGTCCCTTTTGAGGTGTACTCTTATACTCCAGGTGACACTTTGGCAACGCACGCCAGCAGATTCAACTTTGCGACAAGTCTCCGGGAAGAGCAGTGGTGAACCACGGCTGATTTCAGCAAACATTCAGTTAAACATTTACTCGTGAGAGACAGTGACTTTCTCTTCCAAATGCCCCTGTGTGAACATCCGAATGGAGAATTTTGAGCAGACAGGAGGTGTAGGTTAAGGAGAGCCATATAGGATAAAGGAGGATCAGCACTTGGGTGGCTCCGGTGAGAGACAGACGAGTATTACTAAATCTGACTAAATGAGCCATCTCTGCAGCATTTGCCACACCTTACTGTGACTGCCGTAACACTTGAATCTCCCAGAGAGATTCAAGCAGTAGTGAAAGATTCCTGCACAGCAGCCTCAGATAACTAAGATAACTATTAAAGGCTACAAAGGCGTCTTAAGTAATCAAGGCCAAACCCCTTCTGTGGAAGAGCTATAACAGCTCCAAATAATCTTCACCATGCGGTTTATGGGGCAAGGTTGGGTTCACTCTCCCACTGTTTGGTCGACATCTTTTGGCACGAGCGTCGGCTAGTCTGCAGGAGTTATTACATGCACCATCATGCAGTGCCCTTTGTTTGAAGGGGAAAAAAAAGACAAACACGCAAAGCAAACCCACCTGAGCCCAGTGGGAAAGAAATGTAAGGTGTGTCTTTTGGATGGGTGCGTCCAGGGCGTGAGGCAGCTCTTTAAATACGCTGTCACTGTGATAAATGAGACCGCCGTGGATTGAGACTCTCATTGAGAGTTGCCGTGCGGGGTGCGCGAGGACAAGCCTTGCCAAGATTTTAAATAGATGTATTCAAACATTCAAAAAAAAAGATTGAATGAAAGAAAGGATAGCGATGATCAAATAGTTCCAGAAAGTTCCAGCTCAGGGCGTTAGTTTCGCAGAGTCGTCAGCTCAGTTCTCATGCCGCCCCCTCCCCCTGTCTTTCTCTCTGTCCTCACAGTAACATGTGATATAGTAGAGAAGAAGTTGTGCGTGCTGAGCAACTAAAGCTCTGGGCTGACAGTGACACCAGAGGGCACAATGTGTCTGTCAGCAAAGTCAACTATTGTTTTCTCCATCATGTCATAAAGGCTGTAAAAATTCCCTTTACATATCTGCACAGTCAAATAAGATCACACGGGGTTAATTGTTTACTCTCCGGCCTTTTCTGAAACACTGCTTCACACTGACACTAGGTATGTGTGACCCTCCCTGCTCCAGTTAGTGGCCTTTCTCCCTCCCTTTCACTTTTCAACACTCCGGCACGCCTACCTGTGGTGTGCTGTATGGGCAGAGGAACTGAGAGGTAGTGAACAAGGAAGGACGGAGGGAGAAAAACAAAATGGGACTATAATTAGTGAAAAGAAAAAAAACTTTGTTACTTGGTCATCAGCGTTGAGCAATTACGAATAACGACGAAGTCCCAAATGGACTCCTTTTGACCTCAGGAATGTTGAACCCGGGATGACAAATTCCTTGTGCAACTACTCTCTCCACTCACCCCGTTGGGGATTAGAAAGTGTTGGCTGCTGTGTTCTTTCACTCTTGTCAGCTGGATGCAAGGCACTATCACTTGCCAGGGTTTAAATGAGTTCATACTGATTCTGAGGATATATGACAGAAGGGAAACAGGGATCGAGCGAGTGCCCCACAAACGTACTGAGAACCCAAATCTAAAAAGAAATCACATTATGAATTTAGAAAATAAAATTCTGAAGTTGAGAGAGCCTGAAGGGTCCATAAAAGAAGCAGGGGGTCCTCGTAAAAATGTGTTATTTTATTTACCTGTTAATTACATACTAAATGCACAGAGGTTGATATTACTGTGAGTGTGCTGAAAGTTTAGTCTCTTTGTCAGACGTTAAGTTAGAATGGCAATAAATTGTGTAAAATCCTGAAAAAAGAAAAGACATAATTGTCTTTTTTTTGCGGTCGAGCCATTTTCCAAACACTGTACACAGAAATCTTTTACTCCAGTAGTTGATTTCATAAAATAACACAACACGGCTGGTTTGAACAGTTCCACCTGTGTAAACCTTTAGGAGTGTTTCGCAGATTGCAGACTGTGGCTTTTCTTTGCAACAAAATGGGCGACTTCAAAACAGGTAGAGTGGGACAGAGCGTCCCCCCTCCCCCCACGCAATCCAACCCAACCATCAGAAGCTCAGGATTGCAACACGGCGTTCAGACACATGACAGGCGAGCGCAGGAGAGTCTGACAAAACACGACAAAGGTGTGGTTTGTCTCCAAAAAAGCCGCCTGCTTCCGTCTATTCACAGCACTCCATTATCTGCGCAACAGGAGACGGGGAGGGGAGAGGCGCACCGTCTGTCCTCCGTCCGGACAGCAGAGGAGCCTTCAACACCTTCACACTTACTTTTACATCGAGGCAGCAAAAGGAAGACTCTGAAAACAAGAGAGAAAGAAAGACAGCAAGCATGAGCATGTACGGCTCCTCCTCCAAACTGGCCACCCTGGGCCAGAGGAGCGGCTCCCGGCCGGAGCTGAGTACCAGCTACCCGGGGTACGTCGGTAAGAACGGCTACCTGGGGGGGGGCATGGCGGCCGGGGACGGCGGCTTCGTCAACTACACCACCTTCTCCAGGACCTCCATGACGGGCGGGGAGTACGGGGGGCAGAAGGTGCAAGTGAGCGTGGCCGGAGGTGGTGGAGGAGGAGGGATGAGGTAAGTCACCTGTTGATTTGTGTTTGTTTGTTTGTTTTAAAAAACCACCCCAAGCGAGCCTGTAAGTGTACGCAACAATGCGCGACTTATTAACTAAACGGGGGGCAGAGTTATGTAAACTAAATGTGGCCCTTAAAACAAACAAACAAAAAAAAATTAATTAAGCAATTAGGCGCAAATTCCTGGAAATTCCCGAGGACCATTACGTCACCGTGTCCGTGTGGGGAAGTTCAAGGAGAGGTTTATTTTTTTATTGTTATTAAAGAGAAAGAAAAAAATGTCATCAAGCGGGTTCCACTGAGAGGTGAATGTGAATGTAAAAGTTCCCACAAGAACACGAGGCTGTTCTCACACTCGTTATCTCACTAATGCAACCCAGGTCCTGCACCCTTCTGCTACAAAAGTCTTTTTTTTTTTTTATCCGGTGTGTTTTCGCAACATGTGTGTCTAATTAATCCGAGTTGTATCATTGCTGATCAGTTGCCCAATATTCGGCAATAACAATGGGGGAAATATGCGCACACTCCCACTATTCCTCCCTCGTCTTGATGTGTAATGGTGTAACAGTGATGTCTGTGTCCAAATGCCTAACCCAGGGTGAGCAAAGGTTAAAAGTAAAATGCAGGGTGTTGATGGGAGTGTGGTAGAGGAGTTGCAGCTCTTTAAAGAAAGAAAGTGCAGAAGTTTTGTTTTTTTTTTGGGGGGGGGGGTTTTTTTTTGGTGACCCATTTTCACATCCCGCAAACTACAACCAGACGTCTAAAACCAGGGAGTGAGTGCTGGGTAAAAAAAGCAAGTTTAGCTGTAATTTTCAGAGAGGATTGTTCCCCAGCTGAAGCCCCATTGTTCTTCCTCTGATTCCCACACACTTTGTTGTTATGCCTCGTTGTTCATTAATAAAGTCGGGTCCGTTTTTAGCAGTTGTACACTGTAGTGACCTGTTAACTACATTAACAGCGTCTGTCTTTGAAACATTGCTTATTTTAAGTTTGAAGACATCATACTTTTATCGAGGCTTACATATTTCATGACACGTCCCATATTGAACGATATCATGTTTCTAATTAATCCTTTACCAAACAAGCTTCCAGTTGCGTGTATACATAATGCTTATATATATATATATATATATATATATATATATATATATATATATATATATATATTAGCAGTGGGGCTTTATTTTCTCTTTATTTTATAAGCTGTATGACATGTCCCCCCTCCCCTTCATTTGTAGTGCACAGGCCATTCAGCAGAGATGCATGTTCCTGACAGGCCAGTGTCAGGAGTACCTGCAGCGAGCCAAGATGATTCTCCAGACCGTAAGTGTAGCACACACATTACACTGTGCATAAGTGATGTCAAGTGTTTGTGTTTTTACTTCTCATGGTAAAAAAAAAAAAATTGTGAAGGGGAATCTTCACGAGTTAAATCAAAGTTGCCATTTTGGTGACTTCATCGTTGTAACGTTTTCGGATGATGATGTCGCCAAGCAAAGAGTTCAGCGTCTGTGCCGTGTGGTTTTGCAGTGGGGTCCGCCCGCGGAGGCAGAAAACCTGTTGATGATGGCCGCAGAGATCATGGAGCAGATGAAGCTCTGCGGCAGAGAACTGCAGCAAATGCAAATATCTCATGATGTCTTCAGAACGTAAGTCAAGATACAGTGTGTGAGCACCCGGGTGAGCTTGTCCCCTGTCTTTACATGTTTGTGTTTGCATGTGCTCATTCACTGTGTACACACCTTTGAGTAATCCTGCCTGCGGCTTAACCTAGGCAGGTGGCTGTGAATGGGTAAACCATGCTCTTATTCAAGCGGCATCTTGAATTTCATTTCATAGCTGAATCAAACCTTATACAGAAAAAGAGGAGTTACATGAGCCATTCAGCTGTGTTTGCCCCGCTGAGCTCTTGGAATTGGAGTGATGAGTGTGCCCATGGAAGATTCCCAAAGTATTCTCCTTTTTTGTACAACTCCACAGTGTAGACCAGTTCCAGCAAATGCATGTTGATCTCCAGCAGCAGTTAGGTGGCAGGACGCTCTCGAAAAGACAGAGCAGAGGCAGCGTGGGCTCCCTTGATGGGGGGAGGATCTTTAATGATGCCATGGCGTGGATTTCCCAACAGAAGGTGAGCTCATCATACTTTAAAAGCATTCAAGAATAAAAAAAAACACAACAATATAAGTGTTTTCATCAATATCAAATCGTTTTGCTTCATTGATATGCATCACGATATGATAAATGCAGAACCCCATATACATTATCAAATTTATGTTTAATTTAGCGCTGTATATTTCACTGTCATGGACTAAATTCTTCACACATTTAGAAATAAAAACTTGAATCATTTATTTTCTTTTAAATAACTATTTAATTTGGCTGTGACAGCATCATCCACAAAGATTTTGGTAAAACTCTGTGCCCACTTTTATCTGTTTGTGTAGTGTGAATATTTGCACCTGCATGTGTGTGCATGCCTGTGCAGGTATGTTAGTGTTTTTTTTTGGGAAGGGGTGGAGGAGGAGGGGGGGATGCACTCATTCTATCACTTCACTTATTCTGACCTCCTGTAACTCAAACTGTGTGGACATGCTGCCAAAACCTGATACGCCAGTGAAAAAGACCAGGAGAGAGGTGCAGAGGGTTTGAGACAAAGGAGGGGAAAGGGCTCTGCCATTTGAGAAAGACGGAGAGAGCCAGGGGGGGTGGGGAGAGAGAGAGAGAGGAAATGGAGGCAGATAAAGACGCTGTGGAGGCAGAAAGAAAAGTAGAAGTAAAGGAGTGTGAAATATGACACTCTCCACTGACTCAGTCGTCATGGGACGGAGCAGTTCAGCAGATCTCTGACATGCTCATGGGAAAACGCCCTTCTACTCTTTACCTCCCCAACCCTCCCACCCAACCAAAAAACACACCCTGTCATTCTGTCACCACTTCAGGCCTCACCCTCTTTATTCAATTCATTTTCCCCTCCGTCATTACATAAAGAAACATTTCTTTACATATTTTCTGCCTCAGCCTTTGAACTTCAGGTACTGCCTTTTATAAAACTACAAACATATCACCTTACAATCTGCTGCTGTCATTTCTACCCACTGTATCTGTGTACCATTCTTCACGCCTTTATCCGTTGCACCTATAGTCCCAACATAAAGCTTCGCTGACCTTTATACTCCAGACATTAGCTGTAGTGCTGATAGTCTAACAGCAATGTTGTGTGTAGCCTCAGCCAAGCAGCCATGAAGGAAAAGGGAGTGGCGAGTAAAACAAAAGCCTTGAGAGAACAGGGAGGGGGAGAAAAAAATGCAAGTAAAATGGCAGGGACGGGCTCAGGTCAGTTTACTGGCAGGGCTCTTATCAAAGCTGAGGGCTGAGAGAACAAGAAGGGGGGGAATAGTTGGGATGTTTTCCTGTTTAGCAAATGACTTTACGCTGACACCTAGAGGACAAAGAGGGGAAGGACATAGATTTAAGTTCAGGAAAATCGACAGCAGGGAGAATGTTGAATCTGTTGAGACTGAGCTGAAGCTTGTGTCCTTAAAGAATAATCAATATTCTGTGTTTATTTTATTTTTAGTTAATCCCACAAAAAGACAGGAACGAATTTGAATTAACTTATTAAGTATAACCTGTCTAGCCAAATCTCGATGTCCTATATTCTATTATGCCATGGATCTCTAGTCATCTAAAAACTATTAAGGAGCCACACTGTTGCGTTGGATGACATGTTTCTTCATTATTACAAACACTGGCACTGTAGGTTATCTTGAGTTAATTACATTTGAGTTAATTACTATACTATTTACATTGTACAGCTGTTGTAAAGAAAGAAATAAACAATTTATATATGCATTTGTGAATTTAAGTAGAATTCAGAAAAAACTGCAGTCCCCAAATCTTTTAAAAGACATGAAACTACCAATTTGTGACCTGTTTGTAAAGATTCATGTCCCCAGTTGAAACACCACTGATGGGGCAGGGAGGTCAGAGAGTCAAAATGTCGTATGTCGATGTTGTTTTGGTCTTTTTGTGGAGTTTGTTGATATACAGTGCGTGTTACTTCATAAACCTTAATACAAGAATGTTCCACAAAATGGGTTTTGTGTATTTTATAAGGTAATATATTGTGATTCTGTGGTTGTAGCGCATGATTGAGACAGCTCAGTGGGGAGATGACTCCGCCACCTTAGAAAAGCAAATCACAAGCCACAGCAAAGTTCACAGCTCTCTCCAGAGGAGCCATGAAGTAGACCGTGCCAGAGATGAACTGGTAAGTGGTCTTACTTTACTTTTTTTCCCACTCTTTTGAAGCTCTTCATAATTGCTCTTTTACTTTTGGGTCTTTTAGTTGAATGGTATTATTTATACATATTGTTTGTCAAGGAGGGTGGTTATCTAAGCACCATGTGTATTTTTTTAAAACTGAGTCAGAAACAAAATCTCTTTTCTTTTTAGAACTCGAGGGGCGATAAGTACAACCTTGCCATCCTTGAACAAGAATGGGACAGCCTGCAGGTAGAGCCAAACTCTTTTTAGTTCATTAGTGTATGAGTTTGTCCAAATCCGCAGCATTATGCATTTTCCCCATTGTTACATTTGTGCTTTATTCATAACTTCACCTTGTGGCTGTTTCAGAATATGTCCCACGCACGCCTGAATCAGCTACGCGAACTTCAGAAAATCATTGAGGAGATTTCCAGAGCCATTCATGTGGGTGAATGAGAGAGAGGAGGAGGAGCTTGTGTTCGACTGGGGAGACAAGAACATCGACCAGTACATCCCCAAGAAGCAAGAGAGCTACTCAGTAAGGCTGAACTCTTCTTTTCTCCCAGTTGGATGTTTCTGTCTCGGTTCATAGGTGTGATTACACCTTGATATTTGATGTGTTTTTAACTTACCTTAGAAATAAAATCTTTAAAGTGTTATGTACTAGCTTTTCTGGTCCCTTACGTCCTGTTCTCCTGACAGAGGCTGATGAGGGACCTGGAGGTGAAAGAGAAGGAGCTAAACAAGCTGAAGACCAAAACAGATGCACTCCTGAACAGCAACCACCCTGCCTCTGATAAGATTGAAGTAAGCTGTTTTGTTTCCTCTGGGTGTTTAATGTTCCCCAACAGCAAAGTATTCAGGGGTTTTGTACTGATTACCCTGCATTCGCCCACAGGCTTACATGGACACCTTACAGACCCAGTGGAGTTGGCTTCTCCAGATCACCAAGTGTATCCACGATCATTTGAAGGAGAATGCGGCCTACAGCCAAGTGAGTGCTCAGTCCTCCTCTCGCTCTAATTGAAACAGAGTCGTGGATGCTTTCATGTGACACTGATCAAAGCTCTTTGCTGCCATCTTCAGTTTTTCAAGGAAGCCAACGAGACCAACGCAAAGCTGCGGAAGGAGCACGACACTATCCAAAAGTTCACGTGTGACAAGAACACCCCACTGGATAACCTTGTTGAACTCCTGAAAAACCTGGAGGTACAGTTACAAGCTCCATAAAGTCTGGGACATAAGTATTTCCCTCCAGGTGTGAAGCACAAAATACATTTTGTTCTATTGGGGGACAAGGGTGTAAACAATTTGCATGTCTGGTGAACTGGTTAGGCCAGGTTAAATGGAATGCTTCTGCAGGTCTGCATTCATGTGGTAGAGTTTTGAACTTTTCAGGCTGCTTGCAGCGTATGGTGGTTCATTTAAAAACACTTATTTCTGTGTGTTCACAGACAGAGAAGGAGCGAATCTTGGAGAATAAGAGGCAGGTCCAAAGCCTGGTGAACAAATCTAAGACCATTGTCAGGCTGAAACCTCGCAACCCTGAGGAGAAAACCAGCAGCCCCGTCATGGTCCGGGCTCTATGTGACTTTAAACAAGACCAGGTGGGATCCATGCTCTCTTTCATAAACACACACAGGCACAGAATATGAAGTTAAAGAAGTATAATTAATAACAATAATAATAATAATAAGTATAATTAATTGTCTTCTCTGTTTGTATGTACCATTTTGTACTTTAGAAAGGAATTTTAAAAGGCAACGAGGGCATCCTGAAGGACAACTCGCAGCGCAGCAAGTGGCTTGTGACAGGACCTGGAGGCCTGGACATGCTGATTCCCTCTGTGTGTCTGCTGATCCCCCCACCAAACCCGCTCAGCATTGGCCTCGCCAGCAAGTAAGAAACCTTCAGTCAGTGTAGCTCAACACGGGTCTGACCAATATCCTGTAGAGGTCTTAGTCACGGCAGTGCAAAGAAAGGGCAGCTAAAGAGGATTTATTTGGATTTTGTATGTAATAAGTATATTGCACACATGTATTCATATCTATTCTAAAAGGTTTTAAATAAACTGTAAGAATATACTCTTAACTCATAAAGTAGAACGTATCATTCTCACAGTGACAGAGGTATAACTGCAGCTTCAGAGTGATTAATGGCTTGTGCTGTTCCCCAGGAATGAGCAGTATTATGAAGCCATCATGGGCATCTGGAATCAGCTCTACATCAACATCAAGAGCCTGATCTCATGGCAGTATTGCCTCAAAGACATCAATTACATCAACTCCCTCACTCTCAGCATGGTGAGATTTCGCAAAGAATGCACTTCACTTCTTTGTTTTACTGTTTTCATAACAAGCAAATATGAATTATATTCAGCCTCTTATCTTATCTAATAAGGAGTTTGCTCACCTCCTGTGTGTTTCGCTTGACCTGACCCATCATCTTTGTCTCGCAGCTGTCAAAGATGCATCCTGAGGAGTACCGCAGTGTCATCAAAAGACTGGAGACTCACTACCAAGAGTTCCTGCGTACCAGCCAAGGTTCTGAGCTGTTTGGGGATGAGGAGAAGAGAAATATACAGGGCCAGTTTGATAAAGCCCAGAACCACTATGATACACTGATTATCCAGCTGCCTGCCTACAGTGAGTGTAAAATGTCTTAACCTTATCTCAATTTGCAAAAAGTACTGCAATTTCTTCCACTGTAAACTCACATTCTCCAAAATTTCTACCAACCAATAAAGGAGAAAAAAGTGTGAAGCCTGAGCCCCCAAAACAGGAACTCGTCAAGCCTCCACCTTGTACGACCACTGACACCAAGACCAGTGTCCCGGATCCCACAGCCAGTTCTACCCTCAGCCTTACCCTGCTCAGTAGTCTGCAGGAGATTCGACGCAGGCTGGAGCTGGCTGAGTCTGGTCTCACCAGTCATCTCCACGTTCCCCTGGGGGAAAACAGTGTGCACGAGTGCTCAGTTCACATACAGAAGTTGCAGGTATCCAACTTTTTATTTACTGTTCATTATAGGTAAAAGTGAGTTTTATCTTTGCTTTACTTATGAAACCCATTTAAAAATGTGAAAAATACGGGTAAAATGTAACTATATACAAAACCCCTGTATAAGGCCTAGCACAAGAAATACAAGTTGGTTTCATAGAAAACACTTTGTTAAAAAGAAAAAGAAAAACTTTGGTAAACTGTTTCAAACACAGTGAGAAACTGAAATTATGAAATTATCACTTCTAATCCCATATTAATATTTAGACTGTGCACCAAGATTTGGACTCCATTCATGATGAGTACTTGCGACTAAGAGAGAGGATTATAAAGCAGCTGGATGGGATACCTAAAGACTCTGAGCAAGCCAAGTTCCTCCGTGCTGAACTGGAAATCATCAACCAAAAACTGAGAGGCCTGCAGGGTCTGTACTCAACCTACATCCAAAGGTACCCTTTTCTGGTGTAACCACGTCACCAAGTACTGGGACCAATGTACAGCATTACTGATTACATTAAATCTAGTGAAAGTCATTTGCAGCTGTGTTTAATGTAATGACTGTGTTTCTTTAACAGACTTTTGGCTCTTAAGGCCTTACTCCACAACCTTCTCCAAGCAGAAGATATCATCAAAGTCCATGAGGCCCGGCTGACAGAGAAGGAGACATCCTCTCTGGACCTTCGAGAGGTGGAAAACTATCGCAGCACACTAAAGGTTTAAAACATTTTCCATCATTAGTTTGATTTAAGACTTATGCAAAAGAATATAAAATGGTGTAGAACAATGATACTAATAATCAATGAGTACAGACCACAGGTATAACACGAGCACCTTTACTTGAGTATTTCCATTTTACATATAAAACATACATTATTCCATTATTCCATTATTCTAGAGATTATTAGATATCATGCAGTTGTCTATTAAATTACCTTACAGTACCCAAAAGCAACACTAAATTCCTATTTGCATAATAATTATCAGTAATAATAATCTAACATATATAGTAGCATAACACCCACCAACCTATTTTTCTGCATTATGAGTACTTTTACTTTTGGTATTTTTAAGGTACATGTGCAAATAATACTTGCACACTTTTACTTATGTAACATTTTGAATGCAGGACTTATTGTAATATAATATATGTCATACTCTTGATATTGCAGTAATGCGAATTTTAAGTAATGGATCTGCGTACTGCTTCCTCCCCTGACAACAACATTTCACAGCACATTTTATCCATCCATGATTATGGACAAAATAACCAGATAGGGATTTCTGTTTTTTATTATTTACTTGATGAATCAAAGTAAGATTGTTGTACATTAATGCAGAAATCATATGATAAATATATTGTCAAATTGCACACGTCTGGTTGTAAAACAAATCACTATATAGAAAGTGTGGTTTTAACATTTTGTGGTTCTCTATTAAAGCAAATGAAGAGTGATCTGGAACAAAAAAGAGACCTGCTGGTGGCTATGGAGTCTGACCTGACTAAAGCAGTACAGTGCAATGATCAAATCTCTGAGCCCTTCCACAAGTGTGACGTGGACTTGTCCAAGTACACAGAACTGGTGGGTCAGATGACTGACCGCTGGCGCCGCATCCAAACCCAGATTGATAGCAGGTGGGAGAGTCTGCTTCATGTACACGTAGTTCCTCAATACCTGCGCACATCTCCCCATAGTCTCCATTCGTCATTGCTGGTAACAACACTGAAAACATCCTCTCACCCCTTCCTCTTCCTCCCACTCTTTCCTCTGCAGAATGTGGGACATGGAGAAGCAGGAGAAGCAGCTGAAACATTATCAGCAGAGCAGCACTTCCCTGGAACAATGGATAGATAATGCCAGGAAACGCCAGGACACCCTTCAGATGGTTAAGCCCCATGACATCCAGACTCTAATGGACCACCTCAACCAACAGAAGGCACGTCTTTCTTTGTTTCCATTGATATATTGTTAATTAACCAGTATTATTTATATATATATATATATATATATATATATATATATATATATATATATATATATATATATATAAAATACCCTGAATTTACAGTTTTCTCTGACATTTTATGCATATTACTAAATGAATAAAAAATTAATAAATATTTTTGTTGAGTACAAATGATATAATTAAAGTTCTTGTTTTAGTAAAGTAATAGATGTCTTAGAAGAAGTTCAGATTGGGTGATCAGTGAATTTATTGCCTCTCTCTGCTGACTGCACAGGCTCTTCACACTGAAATTAAAGGAAAGAGGGAGAAAGTGGAGGATGTGCAGAAAAATGCAGACACCTGTGCTGCCTCCATTAAGGTAGGTAGTCAACTAATGTAACTAGCTTTTTTCTTTCATTTCAAAAATATATTCAGTGGTGTTATTTTCATACAAAGGATCACAGACAAGGATGGTGCTACATAATGAAGTGTGTGTGTTTTCAGGACTATGAGCTGCAGCTGGCTTCCTACAGTTCAGGCCTGGAAACTCTGCTTAATATTCCTATTAAGAGAACAATGCTTCAGTCTCCTGCTTCTGTGGTCAGACAAGAGGTATGAGTGCTGTCTGTCCTACAGTCTCGCTAAACCTATTTTTAGTTGGATATGATTCATACATGTTTGGTATTATATGATCGGGTAAGGATTTTTTTCTTTTGTGATTAATATCTTTTAAACTATGGTTGTTGTATTTTGAGTTCATGTAATACAACCAGTTTTAAGGGCAATCCCTTAATTGTATGTGTCATTAAAAGAGCTCACTGGTATGTAATAAACATAGGAGCACTTGATGTCAGTATTCATTCATTCATTTTAACTCCATCAGGCGGCTGACCTCCAGTCCAACTACATAGAGCTACTGACAAGTTCCAGTAATTACTACAAGTTCCTAGGGGAGCTGATGAAGAACATGGAAGAGCTGAAGGTTGGTATCAGATTTGTATAATTCCACATAAGACATCATTGTTTCTGTAAGTTAGTAATATTGTGTCATAAAAATAAATGATATGATAAACATAAGATAAATGAACAAACAAGTTAATTAAACAAAATGAAAGGATGTGACTGAGTCTCTCCCTGTTTTTGTCATTGCTCTCAACAGATGAGGAACACCAAGATTGAGACACTGGAGGACGACCTGAAGCGTCTGAAGGATGACATTCTGGATCGTAACCAGAAAATCAAGTCGCTGGAGGATGCTTTGGCCCGCTGCAAGCAGCAGCTCTCTGAATCACAAGACCAGCTCATATCTATGGAGGAAGTGAAGAGAATAACAGCTATCAAAGTTAACACTACCAAGGAGAGCCTGGACAGCACACACAGCCAGCTACAAGATCTTAATGAGCAGCTGACGCGCATCAAATACCAGCTGGAAGAGGAGAAGAGGAAAAGAAAGTTGGCAGAGGAACGTTACACCAGCCAGCAGGAAGAGTACGAGGCGGCTGTTCGCCGCAGACAGAAAGAACTGGAAGAAGTTAACTGGACCAAGATTGACTTGGAAAAGACTGTGAAGGACAAGGAACGTGAACTGGAGAGGATGAAGTTACTGCTAGAGGAGGAGACGACACGTCGGCGAAACGCTGAATCAGATATCTCAAAGGTAAGAACACAGTGCAACCAGGAGATAAATCAGCTTAAACAGACATACGAGACAGAGATCCATGTTACCAAGACCACAATCCTGAAAGCCTCACAACAGAAAGAAGAAGACGCAACAGAACTGAGACTGCAAGTTGACAGACTCACTGATGAGAAGAGAGATCTAGAGGAGGAGCTGAGGAGACTGAGGCAGTCCGTTGCTCACACAGAGGAGCAGAGAAACAGAGCAGAAGAGGAGGCCAGCCAGCAGAGGGCCTCAGTGACACAAGAAACAAGGATGCGCAGTGAGTTGGAGATTCAGCTGAGAAGTCTCAAGCAGCAGAAAGGAGATGATGAGCTCAAACTAAAGGAGGCCACCAAAAGTAATCAGGAAAAGTCCCGGCAGATCAGTGTGCTGACATTTAACCTGGAGGAGGAGGGGAAGAAGAGGAGAGCTCTGGAATTGGAACTTAGTCATCTGAAGCAAGCTGAGGCAGAGTTGAAGGCGAAGAACACCTCCTATTTGGAGGCAATTAACAAGCTTAAAGTGTCTGAGCAAGAGATCCGCATCACCCGAGTAGAGCTAGAAAAGCAGACCAGTGAGAAAACCAAGGCTGAGCAGAGTTCTGCAAGGCTGCAGAGCCGCATTCGGGAACTTCAGTGCTCTCTGGATGGGATGGAAGCTGAACTGGAGAAGCAAAAGAAGGCAAACCAGGAGGAGTTCACACGTAGAAAGAGAGTGGAGGCAGAGTTAGAGAGGATGACACATACTTGCAGAGAGCACACCACCACAATTAGCACGCTGAAGTCCATTCAGATTGAGACAACCAACTCTGGGAAGAAATATGAGCAAGACCTTGCTGCTCTCCAGGCAGCTCTGGACAAAAGCCAGAGGGAGCATAGAGTCACCAAGGACCAACTGGCAGCTGTTACAGCTGAGCTGAGGGCACTTACACAGAAGCTCCAGCAGGAACAGGCTCGAATTCATGAGCTCAATCAGCGCAATGAGAGCCTATATAGGACCATTGAGGAGAAGAGCCGCCAGCTTAATGAATACACTACAGAGATTGAAAAGCTGAAGACTCTGACACAGAACCTGACAAAAGAGAGACTGAGGTTGGATGAGGAGTTGAGGGCAATTAAACAGGAGAGGGATAACTTGAAGCTTAGCAAAGATGCTGTTGATGGAGAAACTGCCAGTCAGATCTCATCCTTGCATGTCCAACTTCAGAGTAGCACCAAGAGGACAGCGGAGCTCCAGGCTCTCATCAATGACCTGACGAGGGAGAGAGAAAGGCTTAAACTGGAAATAGACAAATTCCAAAAGCAATCTCTTGAGGTATTTTTGATTGCATTGAGGGATCATCTCTACATAATTTAACTAATTATTCTGCTTTTGCATGAATGTTTACAGGTGCATTAAGACTGGACCTAGTTATATTGACACAGCAACAGGTGTTATTTTAGGAGTTGTGCATGAATGTCACATACTTACAAAATACTTCTGCTTAGATATGCATGTTGTTCACCCTTTTGCTTTGCCCATTGTGTGACTAAATTTAACTCATTATAATAGGAATCACTTAATCACTGCTTACTAACTAATACAATGAATGTAATGTACACATCTTACTACATATGCACATTATCAGATGGTTCAGTCAGTACTGACATCTGATTGACATTTCTGATAGACATTCAGTTAGCTTCTGACATTACAAATGAAAAAGATATAATATTATTATATAAGATATAATAAAAATATTGTTCATATGGTCTTACAACATACTGCTAAGTGATGTCATGTGTACTCCTCAGAATGATTAATTCATTTGAGTATCACTTATTGACATTTCTTTATCAATATAATTATATGTTTTCTGATCTCTCCCCAGACATCCATAATGGTGCAAAGCTCCCAAAGCCATTACAGCGAGCTACTGATGGAGAAGGACAGTCTGCTATCCAAGCTTAAACTGTTAGAACAGGACAAAGCCCGTCAACAGCGCTTAGAGGAGGAGCTCACCCGAATCAAGCTCACACTAGAAACTGAGGTCCGCAACAAGCAGCGACTGCAGGATGAAAAGAACAGCGTCCTCAAGGATTTCAACTACATGAAGACCCAGTATGAGCTGAGAGAAACCCAGATCAGGCAGTGTGAATCACAAAGAGACCAGGCTGATCGAGAGAGGCTCTCCCTTAAGAATGAGATCGAGCGGCTCATGAGGGAGCTGAGGAGTGTGGAGGAGAGGTACAAGAGCCGTCTGCTGAGCTCTGAAAAGGAGGCGTCAGATCTGGCTCTCAAGAGAGATGCCCTGGAGAGAGAGATACAGAGGCTGCAGCAGAGAGCGAGCTCTCAAAGCAAGCAGACCCAGACTGATGAGAAGATCCCGGCAATTGATCCGTCCAAGCTGGTATTTGATGGCGGTGCGCCGCAAAGTCACAGCCCACCAGCTTTGTGACTGTGGTATAATCAGTAAAGCCACTCTAGAACAGCTCCTAAACAGAAGAAAGACAGTGGATGAGGTAGCTGTGGACATCCAGCATAGCCTAAAGGGTACTGGCATCATTGCTGGAATGAGAACAGGTTCTCATGGGAAGATGCCATTCACTGAAGCCAAAAATAAGAAGCTCCTCAGCCCAAAGAGTGCTCTCATGCTCCTGGAAGCTCAAGCAGCAACAGGCTACATAGTAGACCCCAAATTTAATGAGAAGATGCCTGTGGATACTGCCTGTTCGAGAGGGATTATAGACACAGAGGACAGAGACACCTTGGTGACGGCTGAAGCAGCTAGCACAGGTTTCAGAGATCCATACACCGGTAAAGTCTTATCTGTGGGTCAGGCCTGCCAGCAGGGCCGCATAGACAAAGACACAGCTGTCCGCTTGCTCCAGGCTCAGGAGTCTGTTGGAGGAATACTAGACCCTGTTCTGAGTGTGTTCCTTCCAAAAGATGTGGCTTTGGATCGGAATCTTATCAATGAAGACCTCTACAGGGCTTTGAACAAAAAACCCACCTGCTACCTGGATCCAGCGACAGGACAGAAGACGAGTTACAGTGACCTTAGGAAGAAGTGCACGGTGGATCCTGTTGCTGGCATGCTTCTGCTCCAGGGCCCAGAAGAAAAGTCCACAACAGTGAAGGGTCTCCGTGGTGAAGTCTCCATCACTGATCTCATCAGTTCTGAACTGCTGGATGCAACTGATGCGGCAAACCTCAGCGCACAAGAAATTGAAGACAAGCTAAAGTCCTATCTCTATGGCAGTACCTGCATTGCGGGGATCTATGATGAGGCCAATGATCGAATATTGCCTTTCTACCAGGCAATGAAGGAAGGTCTGCTCATGAGAGGAACCACCCTGGAGCTTCTTGAGGCCCAGGCTGCTTCTGGGTTCATTGTTGATCCAGTCAACAATGTCTTCTTGACAGTAGAAGAGGCTGCAAAAAGAGCTCTGATAGGAAAGGAGTTTAAGAATAAGCTGTTGTCTGCAGAGAAGGCAGTAACTGGATACACAGACCCATCCACAGGAAAGACAGTCTCCCTCTTCCAGGCTATTGAGAAAGATCTCATTGAGAAAGGTCATGGAATCCGTCTCCTTGAGGCCCAAATTGCGAGCGGTGGGATTATTGACCCCAAAGAGAGCCACCGTATTGATGTCGCTGTTGCCTATAAAAGGGGTTATTTTGACAAGGAGATGAATGAGATCCTAACTTATGAAGGAGATGACACAAAAGGCTTCTTTGACCCTAATACTAAGGAGAACCTAACATATCTCCAGCTGAAGGAGAGGTGCATCACAGATCGCAAAACAGGCCTAATACTCCTGCCGCTCAATGACAAGAAGAAGAAGCCCCAGAAGTCACAGGAGAGCCGTACCAATGTTCTTCGCAAGAGGCGAGTCGTGATCGTTGACCCAGACACTGGGCTGGAGATGTCAGTGAGGGAGGCATATCACCGGGAGCTAATTGATTATGACACTTTCCTGGACTTGTCGGAGCAGGAGTGCGAGTGGGAGGAGATAACAATCAAGGGGTCTGATGGCTCTGCACGTTTGGTGATAGTGGATAGGAAAACAGGAACCCAGTATGACATCAAGGATTGCCTGGATCGGGGAATCATTGAGCAGCAGTCTTTGGATCAGTATCGTGCTGGAAAGCTAACCCTGACCCAGCTTGCCGACCAAATTACCAGTAGAACCAGCAGCACCGAGATGACCATTGCAACTAGCAGTGTTGATGACATGGTCACCTGCAGCAGTCCCACCCAGGCCACACCATCCTCCCCTACAGTCCGTAAGCGGTTCAACAGTATTTCTATCACTGTTTCTCCTCCTGAGATGTTCGATGACCAGAGCCCTGTGGGGGCTATATTCGACACGGAGACATTAGAGAAAATAACTATTTCTGAAGCACTTCGTCGAGGCATAGTTGACACTCTTACAGCACAGAGACTACTGGAGGCCCAAGCATGCACAGGTGGTATTATCAACCCTGCCACTGGTGAGAGATTGTCGCTGCAGGATGCTGTCCACCACAGCATCATTGATGAAAGCATGGCCTCTAAACTGAAACCTGCCCAGAAAGCCTTTGTTGGTTTTGAGGATGTGAAGACTAAAAGAAAGATGTCTGCCGCAGAGGCGGTGAAGGAGACGTGGCTGCCTTATGATGCTGGCAACAGATTCTTGGAGTTTCAGTACCTGACAGGGGGCCTGGTAGAGCCTGGCACTGGGCGCCGCATCACAATTGAAGAGGCTATCCGCAAAAGTTGGCTAGATGGGCAGGGGGCCCAGAAGCTTCAGGATACACGCAATCATCAGAAGAATCTGACATGCCCCAAGACAAAACTGAAGATCTCCTACAAAGAAGCCATGGATAGCTGCATGGTGGAGGAAAGTAATGGCATGAAGATGCTGCAGGCCTCCTCAATATCGTCCAAGGGAATCAGCAGCCCTTATAATGTCTCTAACCCAGGATCTCGTTCTGGATCCAGGGCTGGTTCCCGGACCGGCTCCAGGAGTGGATCTCGTAGGGGCAGTGTGGATTACTCTTCTACTTACAGCTATAGCTTCTCCTCCAGCAGTACCTATAGCTCCAATGCTCACTCTTAATACACAACATAGAAAAAGAATGAAACAAGACTAGTTATTATCAGCTGTTTGAGTACTTTTTTTGGTGTGTGTTTTTCTGCTACCTATGAGGTTTTCGTAGGATTGTCTATATTGATTGATTGATATATTGAATACTGATTCTTATTCTGAATTCATTTAAGTATTTTAATTGTTTGTTTTTCGGTGATTTGGTTTTTCAATATTAAAGTCGATGCAGAGTAAAATTAGTGCTCTTATTCTGAAACATAAATGTTGAATGACTATATTTGTCATAGCTCATTTTAATATAATGCTTATTGACCTCAGCTTCAGCATATAGTTGGAATTTTTTTTGCAGCTTGATTTGTTTATGTATTCTTTCTACAAAAATATTGTTTGTCAATTGCAAATGCTGAGGTTTGGCTTGAAATACTACATTTATGAAATAATGGTCAACCATAAAAAAATCCTTGCCACTACAATGTTATTCACGAGCAATTCAAAATAAAGTTGTCATAACAGTTGTGATTCATTCATTCAGTTTTTTATATCTGTACTGGGCAAAGTAGAAACAGTTTGCTAGAAGAGGACAGGATCATGTACATTGTAGTCTCAAACACAGTATCCAATATTACCTATGGATGGCGCTAATTGTTCTGCTAAAACTGTTAAATTGCAAGCCTGTTTGCCCTTCAAGAGCAGATGTTACCTTTTTACCAATAAGGTGAGAAACAGTTTGGTTGCAGTGTAGTATTAGCAGGAGGACTAGCAGTGCAGATGGTATTGAAATTTGATAATCACAGATACTATATATCTATATACTGTATGTGAACAAACATTGGTATTGATAATAAAGCAGTTCTATTAAAGTTTTTTCTTTAATTACATCCTAAAGATGTAATTGCAAATCTAGACACCACATAAGATAATGACATTTTGTCAGATTTGTGAGTTTTCATGATCATATGAACTACACAGTAAATTATTTCTGAATTCAGTCTTCTTGGATGGTGCATTAGGCCCAGGTGCCCACAACCCAACACTAGTATTGCATATTTTGAATGTTTCCCCCATACAGTGTATTGGTAATTGTGCACAAAACCAGAGTAGGAGCTTTACATATTTACAGAGACTTTTGAACATGGACTTATTAATGCGCTTTGAAGCACTCCATACTGCATAAATATTCCCAAAATAATGCGTAAAAACTGTGTCCATCTTCACATACAACCTCTTGAATACTCTGGTAAAAACTCATTGTGCTTGAAAGTCTTATAAAGATACATTTCATGATATATAGTGGACTATACATACTCAAAAAAAAAAAGATTATTTTATGACTACAAGAACTACTGCTACAAAGTATTCAGCACGAAGGGAGCAGGAGAAGTGTGTGTGTGTGTGTGCAGGGGGGGGTCCCTCTGGAGGAAGCCTCCGTCTGCGTGCGAGGGGGAGAACAAATGGAGGGAGGCAGAGGGAGGAGGCCGTGGAGAGGGGAGGTCGAGAGGAAGGAAGGGGGAGGGAACAAGGGAGGCAGCCTGCCCTAGCGGCGCGGTGGGAGGACTATCCCATGCCAGGACTTGTGGCGGCTGCAGCGGCAGGCTGGACTGGAGGAAGTGCGCTTTGAGGGTGGAGGGTGGGGGACAGAGCAGCGACAGGAGGCAGCAGCAGCAGCAGAAGAAGAAGCAGTTGAGGAACCGACCAAGAGACTTTTCCAAAAAAGCCAAAGTGACCGACCTGAGAGCTGGGGGGGGGGGAAATGAGCCTCTCAGCCTGCATTAAGCCTGTATGACGGGCTGAGGGCTCTTTGATCAGGACTTTACTCCACTCTTTCCCTTTCAGCAGCTCTGACCGACAAAGGGAGGCAGAAGGAGAGGAGAGGAAAAGAAGGAGAAGGAGGAGGAGGAGAATCAAAGTACTCGCTTTCAGTTTTGAAAAGGTAAGGCACGGTGTCTGAACTTTTCCACGGTCAGTCATTAGCGAGGAGGGGTTTTAAAATCGGGCAGGCTGGTCAGTGCTTTAAAAAGCAGGATTAGACCTCTACACACTGCAGCACATTTCAGCCTCTTTCTTTCTTTCTTTCTTTTTTTTTTGCCCCCCACCCTTCCTCCCTGCTCTTTTAGCCCTTTGCTCAGTCACATTTCACTGAGTTTGTTCATTTATTCAAAGTGCAAAACAGGGCACTGCTCTCTGTATTTACTTTGGCTCAGAGTCCTGCTAAAAACCAGGGGCGTGTGTCTCTGTGTGTGTGAGAGAGAGAGAGAGAGTGTGTTTATGTGTCTGTGTGTGTGTGTGAGAGAGAGAGAGAGTGTGTTTATGTGTCTGTGTGTCTGTGTGTGTGCTCCAGCTCTTCCAGCAGCACCCTTAGGTCAGACAGAGAAGAGTCATTCAAACTGAACATGCACTGATCTTGTGATATTTTTTTTCCTTTTCAATATGAAAGACTTCTTATTTACAGCCGTTGAATTGGACTCTGTAAAGCTTGACTTGACCCCTTTGAGTCTTTTTTTTTAGCTTTTAAATGTCTTCCTCAGTGAATTGTGCCTTGCAGCGGCTATAATTTGGGGCTCCTTGCTTTGTGGGCCACGGCGTACCGGAGACCTTTTATAATGTGAAACATATGGGTCCATTATTGTGGGGTAGCCTGTAGTCTATAGAGCTCCAAAAGAAACAAGCTTGTGTTTTTTTGTCTTTTGTTGACCGCTTGGTCTCCTCCATTGGTGGATAAATGATAGAGGCAGTCAGAACGAGGGAGTTTGGCTCATTTCTTTGAGCTACAGCTGCTGCGTGGTATTTGCGGCCTTGGGGGCTACGCTTCTCGGGCAGCCATTTGCGCAATGACATGCTCGAGCGTCCTTACATCACAGCGGCTGCAGCCTTCTTCGCCTGAGCTATCCACCCCCCCCCCCTCCTCTTTTCTTGGAAATCAGACACGCACCTGCATTTACACCCACCCACAAACCTTTCTCTCAGGCAGCACAGACCATGCAGGTTGTTCCGAACTGTTTTTGCAGGTCAAGTTCTTTCAAGATCTGCTTTAATTACAGACTGACAGAAAGTCAGGAGAAAGATTTTTTCTGGCAATTATAGCTTTTGTTGGTGGTTCTATTTTGAGGTCACAGTCATATGAACAATATCTGCCCCTCGAGGCGAAAGAAATGTGCGTCAGAGACTCAGGGTGTCAGTTTTTTTTGCCCCCTCACTGATAACAGGCGGCAATTACAAAGGGCTGGCAGGGCCACTGATGAATGGGAGATCCTGATAGTGTGGTTTGGACAGGTGGGTTGGCCGAGGGCTGGGGTTGTGTACTGTAAGCAGAAGCACTTGTGATCTAAGGCCGGGGAGGAACAGCATGGGACAGAGCGGCGGGGCATTTCACTTTGTGCCACGGCCACTTGGCTGACATGTGCAAGCCATTAAACAGAGAAAGAAAGAGAGAGAGAAGGAGTGAGAATGGAAGCAATAAAGGGCAAAGAATGGCAAGAAATTTTGGGGCGAGGGGGGGGTGAAGAAAAAAAGAACATGAGAGAGTGAGAGTGGGAACGTAATCCATTTTGGAACGCATTCCTCTATGACCTTGGGATAGAAAACGGTAATTAGGGAGTACTTTAGGAACCTTAAGGGCCGGGGCTGTCATTTTTATTCCCTTCAAAATATCTCATGAAAATGTGGGACAAATACACGTTAGAGTTCCAGAGTTACTAAATAAACTTTCTATAAATACGCAGCTCCCCCATCACCGTGGCTTTTTTCTTTTTTTTTTTTCCTTCAATAGTTCTCATGGTTTTGTTTATTTCAGTTCTTCGGCAGTGAATGGGTGTCAAAGCCACAGCGCAAACACACAGAGCCCCAAACAGGAAAAAGCCAGAACAAACTGTGGCCTTGTCCTTCTTGTCCGTCCCTTCAACCAGCCTGTTATGTCACTGTGGACATGTTATCCCTGCAGTATGAGGCGCGCGCTCATGCCAAGTGTGAATACAAGGTGGATTGGGGTGGAGAGGCTGATGCTATCAAAGTCATTAGGTGGCTATTATATGTGAACGCTAAATACCAAGTGGGGGCAACTGCCAGAGGACAAGGCCGTGGAAGAAAATCTGTTCTGGTTGCACAACTCCTGTCATCTGATGGAGCAGTGAAACAGGCATGAATAGTTCTTTTCATGCACTGGGCAAACAAAGAAATAAAGCATAAATGTAGCTTAACTTAGTAAAAGTGAGTTAAGTTAAAGAAAACAACACCTCAGTCCAGCAGTCCCCCTGCAGGCAGCCAGACTTCCTGAAGCATTTATGGCACTTTAGGTGTTACTCAGGTTTGCAGACAAACAGCCCAGGAAACCATTAATCTGTCCAGAATCTCCTAAAGAGACAGTAGTGCACTGTATGTGGAGCTGCTTTTCCATAGGTACAAAATGCTTGGTTGGATGAGCTTTATCACCCCACTTTGACTTCAAGCCGTAGCTGAAACAGCACCGCCGTCTGTACCAGATAAACTTTGTGTTGAGGTGCAACAATGGCTCTGGTGATTTTTTTTTTTAATTCTCCCGTTGGTGAGGAATATCAGTCCAACCACTTTTCATGTCAGACACATAATTTCAGTTTAATGGAGCTGTAAAAATGTTTAAGCTGTCACAAAATGGAGGCTGTTGCCGCAACACGTCAATCATAAACTAGAAGCTTGAGCCAACAGAAGCAATTCAGTTTGATTTCAGAGGGTAAATGGGGGTGTGGGTGGGGGGGCTTGATTGCTTTCATATGTGAGCGTGCGTAAAGTTTGTGAACACTTTTAATTTCATTTCAAACATTTCGTATCTCTTACTCATTTGCAACCTGCCCATTTAAATAGGGATCAATCAGTTAAATAGTTTTAAGTCTCACATCTGATAAAAGTTAGTAACTTAAAAAGTTTGGTGGTTGCAGCCCCTCATAACATTGAATCCTTTATGGCTTTAAGGCATTCTTTGAGACTCGGGGCTTTGATGGTAACTTGTATTGTATTGTATTGTACCTGAATTTGTCATTGTTTTTGACTTTTTTAAAGACTCAATCCGTAAAAGAATTGAGACATTGATTGAAATCAAATAAAAGTTGCAGCCCAAACATTATTACTGACGGTGTCTTAAAAGAATATGTGCCCCCCTTGTACCTTCAACAGGTGAATGCATTTATTTTCCTTTCCTCATTTGACTCCCGATACCTCCACTAGCTTGGACACATATGTAAAAGCAATCTGCATGATGGTGGCCACGCTGAAATTACTCATGGAAAACACAGCGAGGGAGCAAGTAGACATGTAGCAACCAGCCTAATCACATACAAACAAACTCTTGTGTAAAATGGATTCGGTTGCTGTGGCTCAACTCCAGGCCCGGGAGAGTCTTATTATCAGCGACAGACAAGAATGCAAGGTTTTTGCCAACTGTTGTCACCACAGCGGACTCAAAAATGAAAACAGCTATGAGGTCACCATTCACATGATTAGGCCACGATGTAACCCTGAAGATCTGCCTGACCGATGTCTGGATTTTGAGACGGCCCTCTTTGCAGTTTCACATCCCATCGCATGAGGGCTTTCATCTCGTGGGTTCACCTGCTCGTACAAAATGGACGGTTCCGTACAGCACGCGCCAGGTGAAGGGTGTGGCTCCTGAAATAGAAACAGGCTTCATCCCAGCACCTTAATGCGCCTCCCTATTCCGCCTTTTTACTCCTAAATGGAATGTGTGATTAATTTATTTTCAGCGTTGCTCTGGGTAATTGAAAGAGAGGCATTTTGGAGCTAAGTGATGGTCATGCATGTGTGAACGTGGCTGACAGCACCCACGCAGCCTAGTCAAGCTCTTACCTGCAGGGGCTGGGGGAGCCAGACACACCCTAATCCCCCAACATCCTGACCTTAGTAAACCTGTCGCAGCTTGTCCACAGAAGACCTGGCAACCCATTTCCTTTTTTTTTTCCTCGAATCCCAGTGCGTACCCCACTCCTCTACCGGCCTTTCTCTCACAGTGCCATGGGTGGGCTCGGGATTTGAGCTCCTTGGCACTGCTTATTCTGCCTTTGTGAGCTAATGCTGTGCCTCAAACCAGGAACAAAAGCAGTCAGTGCAAATTAAAGACCAATTATCTTTAGCGCGTGTTGGGGCAAGTCGCTCGCGTTAGCTCAAATGATGAGTGGGAGACGTGAGAGGTCTAGTAGGATAAGGATGCTGTGCATGAATGATTCATGCGAAATTAATAAGCCTCAAGTTGGCATTTAGAAGTTCTATGATTTTAAAATGTTATATATTGGCTGCTTTAATGCATTTCCCCCTTTTTTTTTATTTAAATTGGTTGGAATTTTCTATATCTCCTTGGTTCATTACCTTGAAATTAGTTATTTAATCAGTTATTTAATAATCGAAAAATTACAGTTTAACATGACAATTGATATCCTTACTACCAATTGCTACTGCCAGCAGCTTGTTGGTTTAGCTTAGCTTAGCATAAAGACTGGAAACAGGGGATAACAGCTAGCCCTGCTCCTGTCCAAATGTAAGACCAGCACTACGGCACATCAAAAAACACTAATGTATTAAGAAATGCTTTAAGGATGTTGTGTGCCGGACTACTTCTTGGCATAAGCAAGTAATAGTAGTCGTTAGCGATAAGTATTAATTATTGGGCCCGGCTGAAAGTGCAACACATAACCCCCTCCATAAAACCATAGCGCGTACTTTTTATACTTTGGTTTTTGTATGTATTAAACATGTAAGTCATAATGTGTAAATTAGTGAGTTTTAGACGTGCTTGTAAGTAGATTTGTCGCCTATGAACAAGCTAGCTGTTTCCCCCTCTTTATGGTAAGCTAAGCTAACCAGCCACTGGCAGGAACGTTAGCTTAATTTCTGCCGTACGGACATGAGAGTGGCATCTAGTTTGAAGAAACCAAATATGCCAGAATGTCAAAATTTTAGAAAATTCCTTTTTAAACAGATATTTATTTTCAGGGTAAATTAATTAACTAACAAGTCTTCATGCTCCTGGGTCAAACGGAGGGTTAAGCATTGCCTAGATATCCCTCCCATCTCTAGTTAGCACAGTAGTTTGACACTTCCAAAACATTACTAAGCCTTCCTCCCATGCCTCTGCCCTGGAGATACACAGAGCCTAAGTACTGCCCGACCTGTTCATTAATTTCCCATTAGTCAACAGTTTTTCCTCAGAGTCTCGGGGGAAATAGACTAACCCCGCCATTAGTTCCAACAATCCCAGAGGACCTCTTCACCCCCCCTCTGCTCCCACCACCTACATCAACACAACACACACACTTACAAACCGGCCCTGTTTCCCCGAGTGATGACCTCTTCATACACATGGCCTCTTTCATTCCGCTCTGAGGGTTGGTTTAAGCCGCGGCCTCGCTGTCCCTGGTTTATGCCCCCCCAAAGTGCCGGGCGGTAGCCTGCAGTCATTGCAAACTTAATTGACGGACACATTCTTGACTGTGGATTGTTTTAATCACAACAAACAATCAGAGTCATTTGAGAGGGATGATGATATCTCTGGCAGCTTGAGGAATGTGTTTCTGTTTGTGGGAGGGTATGTTTTTGTGAAACCTGAAACATTAATCAGGCTCTCTTGATCAGTTATCTCTTACAAATGTTACACACGAGTATAGACCAGTTCTTTCTCTCGAGTCATAGACGTAAAGCATAATTTTGGCTTGTCAAAATGTAGGATTTGTTCTTTCTTTATTGGCAATATTGTGATATATTTATAAAATCAAATATATCAGGTGTTGTCAGGGATTAACTAGAAACTAGAGCTGAAGTGATTGGACCTCTAATTGACTAGTTGACTGACAGAAAATTAAATGAAAACTGATTAATTATATGAGTATTTTTCAAGTAAAAATGCCAAATATTTACTGTTTCGGGCTTCTCAAATATGAGAAAGTAACTACTATTAGACTCCCCTTCCATATTTGAAATTATTGGAAAAGGATTTGTCAACACTTTCTGTACTGTTTTCTGTAAAATCTTGAAACCGAGTCTTCACAACGTAAATCAGAAACTCAGAAAATCAGAAATAAATTAACCACTTTGAGATTACAAATATGATCGTAAAGAGAGTCTGGGCCACGATAGGCAATAGGCGATAACAATGAGTTACCAAAAAACATCAGAAAAACACAAAATATATATTAATTTGAAAAGGCATCTACAAAGGACATGTTTATATTAATAACAGGAAACAACAAATGCTGATGTTTACTCGATAAAAGACAAGCTGGCTCACTGATTAACTGAGTAATAGTGTTAGTGATAGCAGGCAACGCTTTTTTTTTGTTGTTGTCTGGCTGACAACCAGCGCAGCGCATACAGAGATGACTAGATAAGAGAATAAGGGATGTGTCTGTGGATGTGGTGGGGTGAGACGGGCTCTTTCCAGACCACGACTGCAGGAAGTGCACGGCCATGAGGTCACAGAGACACGCCATCACTCAGGGATTTACAGCAACTGGTTCCAACCGGAGTTCTTTGAAAGTTTTTTTTTGTCTTTGTCATTGTTGCCCCGACCGACTGACAGCGGCTACCAGATTGCTGGTGTTCAATCCACTGATACCGCTGCACTGTGTCTCTTTTTGGCAGTAGAGATAAGTGGCAATCTTCGCATGTCAAAAAGCCCTTGATATATTGTTTGCGCCTCAACCGCCACACTGTTTGTGACGCACACTGTTGACCATTTCTGGGCAAACAAGACACCCACTGTCACACAATCTGGCTTGAGGTCATTCTCTAAAGATATCTGCGGGAAACTGGGACACAATGACTGAAGCTGAGGACTTTGACCATCAAATATTGACTCGAGCAAAGTCACCTGCTCAAAGTGGTGAATGGCGTGAGGTAATTAAAGCGTCTGAGCCGTCTGTATCTGCGCTTTGTTGTTTTTAACAGGAAGTCCCGAGATTCAGGATGGAGGAGGGATACGAGCTTGACCTGACGTACATCACGGAGCGCATCATCGCCGTGTCCTTCCCCCGGGGCTGCTCAGAGGAGATCTACTCACACAACCTGAAGGATGTCACACGAATGCTCAAGTCCAAGCATGCGGACAATTACCTGGTCAGTGCTTTGTGTCCGCGTGCCGAAGTCAAGTGTCAAAGTGCAAACAACATTGATGTCGGGGCTGATGGGCTTTAAAGAGGATATTGATGGGAGAGTATTGATCTCAGGGTGAGATACTTCATCTTTTTTAAGTCCCGGGCTTTTGTTGTGTGTTCTCTTTAGATTATCAACCTGTCAGAGAGAAGACACGATCTCTCCAAAATGAACCCCAAGGTAAGTTAGTGTTTGAAAAAGAACAAATACAATACATGTCAATGGCAAAATAGATTAGCTGTGTCCAACCGTCCACAGTAAAGAGTATACTATTGATTTGTAATGCATAGGGAGCTTTGTGAAGTGCTGCTGTGTCTGTTTACGGTGAGCGATGTGTTTTCAGACCCTGGATACAGGCTGGCCGGACATGCACGCTCCACCTCTGGATAAGATCTGCACCATCTGTAAGGCCATGGAGAGCTGGCTCAATGCTGACCCCCTTCACGTGGTGGTCATTCACTGCAGGGTGAGCATCTACGGATTGTCTCGCTGCAGCCGTGTTTCAGCTTTGCACTAATGATTTAGCAGTTACTCAAGATTAAAATGTGTTGTAATTGTTTTGTCATTATATATTTTAACCCATGAAAACTTGACCTCTTAAATATTTGTCTGGGATATTAAATATTCATGACTAAATATACAAAACTCTAACTTATTTATTATTTATTAAGCTATTTCTTGAAAGTCAAACACTTCAAAGGTCTTGTCTGTTTTGTAAGGAATGAGTTGGTACAGAGAAATACAGATTTGTGTCATGTGAATTAACCACTACTGTAAGCTAACTTGACTTTGGAAGAAAATATTTTGTTACTGTAGGAGCCCATCACTCACAGCAAGAAGATAATTGAGAAAAGAAGTATTTGGGACCTTTTAAAACAGAGTAAAACCACAAGTGTCAGTGAATCATCTCCTCACCTCTTGTGTCTCCAGGGCAGCAAGGGTCGAATCGGCGTGGTCATTTCCTCCTTTGTGCATTTCACCGACGTGTCAGCCAGGTAACGGCAACCGTGCGTTGCATTTCTCCTTGTCATGTCACTTTAAATACTTCCTCTGGAGTCAGTATTTGTCATGATTCGAGCACACCCGCTCACTGTTGGCAGCGAATGATCAACAACAACCTGCAAGCAGTTGACGAAGACTCATTCGGCAGACCACGAGCAGTGCCGCTGCCTAACCGCAGATGATTTATTTACCTCTTTTAACTTACGGTCAAGGTGATTCAGAGAGTGAGTCAAAGAAAAAGTCACCTTTTTTTCAAATTCAAAGGAAACCCACACAGTTTAAGCCATGAATCACCCAGTATTGAATTGCATGAATCAACTTGGAAACATTAACGTTACATTAGTTACTGTAATAGCTTCTGGCCATAGTGTCAGTTTCATGAAAGCTATTCATGTTGAAGAAAACTGAGTCTAATTTTCTAACCATTGTTAGCCATACAAGTCGAGCGAGGCCGGTGCTTCACTAAGCCATAGAGTAAAGTAATGCAGCAAACAATCTGAGAGGCGGCCCTGGAGTTGTGCTGCTGCATAGATCTTTTCTGCACACAGTGAACATTGTGGCATGAGCACACACTGGCCTTCGATTCAGCCAGCCTCTGCTTCCCTCGGTGTTTGTGTCCTCCGTAGGAAGACCGGGTCGAGGTAGAGGAAGAGATAGGAAAACAATGAGGCAGATTTACAATGGAATAGATTCAGTCGGGGGGGTGGGGGGAGGGGGGTGGAGGAGAGGGAGAGGGCCGACGAGAGAGAAACAGAGCTGTGGTGAAAAGGCTCCAGCGCCTGTTGGTTTTAGGTCTGTCTGAATAGCAGAGCTGTGCACACACTCTGGCCTCTCTCTGTCCTCCTCTCCCCCTCTGTGTTTACTTAAGGCTGGCATTCTCTTCCTCTCTGCTGGAATCCCCTGTCTCTCCGGTTACTTTCACTCTTGTCCATTATGCATGTGTATGCACGTGTATACGCATGTATGTGTTGTCCCATCCTAATTACCTCAGGGTTAACGCCATTCAATTATAGAGCAGCAGAGTGGAATCTCCCCCCTCTCTCTCTCTCTCTCTCTCTCTCTCTGAATCATAATTACCTAAAGTGTTTAATGTGTCTCTCTGTCTCCCTCAAAAGTGCTGATCAGGCGTTGGACCGTTTCGCGATGAGGAAATACTATGATGATAAGGTCTCAGCTCTGATGACACCTTCGCAGAAACGGTAAGACCCAAAACTCAAGCACGCCCTTCTGTCTCGCAAAACACGCGTCTGTCCATGCGCCGTTGGGCTGGTGCTTTTTGTTGACAGCACATGCAAACACATTCGTGTCCCAGACCCACCTGATTCAATACAAAACTTTGCATGTCCTGCTGCTGTGTTTGTCTGTCTTTGTTGATCATTATAATGACAAGGGGACCCCATGGTGACCTGGTGTAATCCTAACACCCTGTATCACTGTGAATCATCATCGCTCACACTCATGGCTGTTAGGCACAACTAGTTTCTTTGATTTGTTCTGTTCCGATTCCTGATAATGTGACACAACTATTCAGCGATAACAGCATGGGGAGATTAGCCCATATTAGTATGGCTGGGAATCCTTTAAAATGTTTTGATACCTGTGTTTCAGTACCAAAACCTAGATAACACTTTTTTGTTACGCTTTTCGATGAGAAATATAAACATGTTTTTTATCTGCAAAACCCTTTTATAATTTAAACAATTGATATTCTCATATAACTCTATAGAAAAATAAGCATATATCAAGTTTTGGAAATTACCCTGACGATGTCATGATGATGTGACCAGGGTTTAGTAGATTAAACAAGGCTTCACCTTCAGAAAGACGTGGACATTTGCCTGGCAGGAAGGGTCAATGTGCAATATGATGCAATATGGGTAGTGTAGGATCCAGAGTTTGTGGAGCTTGAACCGTGATAGAAATTTGAAAGCCAGTCCATCACGGCCCTAAGCTGAATTTATTCTTTTTTTTTTGTCTTTTTTTCCTCATGCATTCCTCAGAGATATAATAGTAAATCTTTGGAGTATTTCTTTGACACAAGCAGTTATCTAATAACGTTTCCATCGTAAAATAAAGTAGTAGATTAAAATACAAAGTTATGGTTAGTAAATACGCAAAAGATTCATTTCTCTCGCAGATGTTCATCATGTTTTGGTTGTGGGTGTACTTATATACTAATACAACAGTCCTGCATATTATTTACACCCACTTCTGTCTCTTTCATGTCAGGTATGTTTGGATCCTCAACAGCCTTCTAAGTGGATCCATGAAGATCAATGCCTCACCCCTGTTCCTGCACTGCGTCATCCTTCACGGGATCCCAAACTTCGACGCCACTGGAGGTTAGACTCATATTGTTTACCACTACACACAGCTGCAGCTCCCAATGAAACGCTATGAAAACGGAGTCGCTGCTCCCATGAAAGCATAAAAGAATCCAGACACAACCACATCAGAGCCGGCGCAGTAAACAAGATGGAGACTTATCTGTACTTTCTATCTCGCTCTTTTTCCAGCACACATGCATGCTCAGACAGATAGAGGCACTTACGTAAACAGAACCGAAGGGGAGAGAGCGTCTTTATGGGTTCCCAGTAAATCCATGGGAATTCACACCCGTGTTTGCGTATAAATTGCTGTTTTCGCTCATTTCGCTGAAACAACAGAGGTCTTCGTCACATCGTGGATCTGTAATCCCTTTCTCACAACAGCAGCTGATCACACGTTAGCTGCGAGCAAAACAATCTGAGAAGACACTTTGGAATATCTTACCCAACAGGCCATTTAAGTTCATGTTATTAACACACTTTTAACTATTGTTTATTTGAGAATTCATCTTTTTTTTTCTTTCCTTTTTAGCATGTCATCCGTACATCAAGGTTTACCAGGGAATGCAAGCAGTGTATTCATCTGGGATCTAGTAAGTAGCTTAAACATGTGGCACAGTAATTTCAGCATTATTGTTTACTTCAGAGGATGCTGGAACACATCAAAGCGAGTTTCTGTTTTACCGACTTTAATGCAGATTTTAATTCTGAGTCACTGCTTTCTGTAAATATCTGTGATTGCTTCACAAACTCCCGCCCACTTTGACTGACTTGTGTGGTGTTTTTATCGCAGTCACATCGGTCCAGGCCACAGAGACCGTGTATGCATCACCCTGGAGCCCGCCCAGCTTCTGAAAGGAGACATCATGGTAGGAATAAAACGGAAAAAACAACATGCCTTTTCAGAGTTCCCGACATCAGTATTGGTTGTAGTAATCACAGTGTTTTTGTATGTTCTTTTATAGATTAAATGCTATCATAAGAGTGACATAACGTCAGAACGTGAAGTTATTTTCCGGCTGCAGTTCCACACGGGAGCAGTGCAGGGCTACAACCTGATGTTTGAAAAAGAGGACATGGAGACTGCCAACAAAGGTAGACTTGAAAAAAAAACAACAGAAAAAAAAAAGCCTGAGAGCAGGTCTCAACGTGCTGCCGGTAGTTTATGGCAGCTCCTCTGCTCCACGCAGCATCTGCAGGGCTCGGTCTGGACTTAATTTAGACTTGGCGCTTCGAGACCAATAATCTTGTTTTCCCAAACACGTTACGTGTACCGAGAGAATGCTACTCACAGACAACACCATTCATTTCTCCACCTCTGAATGGCCACACTAATGGCATTCCTGTGCGCTTACATTCCAGATCCCAGATTTCCAGATTACGGGAAAGTGGAGCTGGTGTTCTCCGAGGGGCCAGAGAAAATCCCAGGTAGACTACTAACTCTTTTTTTTTAAAGTTGCTACAGGGACAGCTAGTTGGAAAAGCAGACACAGAGCTTTCTCCATTTTCCCCTTCCTCCGTGCCGTCCCGTGCTCCGTTCCTCCCCCTCTGCCCCCCCCGGTGAGAGGGGATGTGGAATGCTGCAGAGGGGAAATGTAGTGTGAAGTGTGTGCTGACAGAGAGGTAAAGAAGCACAGCATGTGCAGCTCCAGAGCCCCACAGGGGTGAATCTGTGTGTGTGTGTGTGTGTGTGTCTGATGTACTACGTGTTGTTCATTAAACACGATTCATGTTACAGAGTTAAGGTATTTCTCGGGTGCGATGCTAACTCATTTTTGAGGCATGTGATGTGTTTGGTCAAAAATGTCTGATTGCCAATCACTGTTATTTCCCAGCAATATGATGTAGGTATGATTTAATCTGTAGCATCAGGGATGAAAGTAGAAGCTTGAATAAAACTTGTTTAGACTTGATCTGATGTTATTATCCTGTTATATGCTGAGAGACTATTAGACTATGAGACTATTTTGAAAGCAATACTTAAAATGTGCTTATTTGCTTTCTTGCCAAGAGTTGAATGAATATGAATGTACAGCCAGCAGGTAGTTATCTTAGCTGAGCATAAAAATTGGATGCAGCGAGGAAACAGCTAGACTGGCTCTGCCCAAAGGTAAAAAAAAAAAAAAAACACTATCTATAAAGCTCACGGATTAAAATATTACATCTGTTTTTTTCAAAACTTTACATTTTGACAGAGCCAAGCTAGCTGTTTTCCCTCTTTTTCTAGCTTTTGTGCTAAGCTAAACTAGCTGTAGCTATAGACATGAAAGCGCTATCAAACCTCTCATCTCACTCACAGCAAGAAAACAAATATGTGTATAAGTATAAGAGTATAAGTTTCAAACTACTCCTTTACAACTGATGGTAAGTTTTTTTCATTTATTAAAAAAAAATAAAAAATAGAAAAATAAGATGTCTCAATGGTAAATATATTTAGGGCTGGGTATTAATTGAACGAAAATACTCATATCATGGTGATACAATTCCACTAAAAGCTGATAATATCAAATTATTGCCGAGCCCTAAATATATACACAAAACTGCTTTGCTAAGTCAAACACTCCCTCAGTATTTCGTGCTGCTTCCTGTGTTGTACCACCTGGATACAGTATCTACAGTGATGTTATTCTTGGGTCCAGGTGCCGACAGGTGGCAAAATGGGGCGGATGTTATTGTGGACTACAACACAGCAGATCCTCTAATCCGCTGGGACTCCTACCAGAACATCTGTGATGGCGAAGGTACTGTTACTACGCCGCATTAGTCACCACATGACTCACAAGTAGACTCTGTTACAGCAGTGCCAAGGTCTGCCTAATGAATCAGACTCTCTCTGAAGTTATCTCTGAAGTAGTGGCTGTTTTATGAATGGAAGAAGTACACATAGGGTGTTATTTATTTTTAATTTCTCTTGCGGTTGCTTCATTGTGTTCTCCCTTTTTTCCCCACTTAAACAAACACAAACTTGCTTTTTCTCCCGGGGACAGCCTGACAGATCCTGTGCTCCGTGTTTTTGAGGGACTGCGATGTGATTGAATTAACATGCGCACGCAGTCACCACTGGCTTGGTTTATATGGTCGTTGCTAACGTGAGTTTATTACTCATGAGTGGGATTTAGACCCCAGGCAGGCAGGCAGGCGGGCCCCGTGGAAACAAGACTTTTGTCATGGCGAGGAAAGGAAATGAAAGCTAAAATGTACTTTAAAGGTTCTGGTATGATGGGCTTGACAAACGTTGTTGTTTCTGTGTGAAGGATAGGGAGGAGAGTTGTTGTATGTAGGGAATGCAGGGTTCAGAGGAAGAGCAGTTTGTTCTCAGGAGATTTCTATTTTGTTGTTTCATCAAATGAATAGGCATACTTTAACCATCCCACACATGCACACACACACAGACTCACACTCAGAGCCACCCTGTCGGGGCGTCCTGTCCTGGCTGCGGTTGTTGCTCTCCACTCAACCACAGAATTCACAACAACCTCCCAGAATAGAGCGACGTGGTGGTAGCATTAAAACACAGATCCGCCCTTTCCCAGTATTCATTGAGTGTTTTTATAAGCTAAGCTCAGCTTGATGAAAATGAGCTGCCTTTTTTATTTTCATTTAAAATACCCCAACACATCCTTATAGACTTTCACGCAAACTTCTGGGAATGCAATGAAAGAGCGAAACTATCAAATTTAAAAATTCATCAAAGCGAAGCAAAGACATCAACAAAGGAGCAATATTTTTTTGTCTCTTGCCTTGATTCCAAAGCAATTATGTGGGAAATTTACAGCCTTGTTTTCTCATGTAAACACTACATCTGAGAGGGAAAAGCTTTTTGGAATTCTGCATCTACTTACCACCAGTCCTCCGGCAGGCCCAGGTTCCCTCTGAGGGGCTGTCACTCAGAGGTTGGTCAGGAGGAGGAAGTCTAAAAAAACGTTTGCACCGTAGTGCTAAGGTTGTGAAAAGAAAACCTCATTTACTTCAATGGCCTTTCTTCAATCACCAGTGAGTGTGTGTTTATCCCCACATGTGAATTAAGAGTTGAATTTTAAAAGATTGTTTTTTCCAGAAAGGTTGTTTACTTGAGTTTGGTGTCAAAGCCGGCTGTTGTCTCTGAGAAGCTGGGCTAACATCAGACTGCAGAGATGAATAGGATCTTCTGAGTGGTTTTCAGTCATGTCAGATATAAAAGGAAGTCATAACAAAATTCTGTTTGAGATTTCACTGTGTAGCCTAGTTTCACTGACTCTTTAAGGGTGTTTTCCGCTTCTCTCTATATCTCTTTCAGCATGCAGATAGATTTGTGATACCTGTTTCACCACCCCAATTCAGTGTAGCTGAATGGGATTTTGTTTGTGCAGCTCACATCATTGAAAAATGTCATTTTAAAAACTCCACAGCATCGTCTCTTCCTAGAAAAAATGTTCTTCGTGCTTCGAATAATCCTCAAGTGATGCTGACAAGAGTTTACACAGGCACTATTTCTCTATTTCTACTATGTTGTCCAAGTTACACATCTAATATCTCAATTATGCAATAGTATACAAAACTCCCAGAATAAATGTGTGGTCCATATCAGAAAGAGATGGGAGAGTGAAGTAAGCCTGGAGATAACTGAACAGAGGCACACTGAGGTCCTGGCAAGAGTTCTGTTGGAGGAACATAATAATCAATAATAATAATCAGATATTTTGGGACCCCAAAATTGAGAATATAAAAAGAGGGTCTTTCAGGAGTAAAAGCAATGCTGGAGGCAGGGCGCTTAAAAATGGCTGATAGCTCATGTTCATATTTCCTGGACTGATGTTTTTCATTTGGCAACAGGTTTTCTTGCACCATAACAGAGAATGATCCCAGAAAAATGTGTGGCAGAGAACAAATATTTCTTTAAAATACTTAATGAGAGATAGGACAAGTACTGTGTTGCTCAAGACACACACTTTGCTTGAAAATATACATTTAAGAAAAAGCATCAAATTTGCTAAAATAGAGAAAACTGTTGTCAGCAAAATGTCATTTTTCAATGTTTTGAGCAACACTAACAAATATTATTCCCATTTGTGGTATTGAAGTAGAGGCAGAATCAAAACCTGGACCAATTAAACTGTCCGCATGGCAACATACCACCAGGGGTATGTCAGAAAATCTTTGGCACAATTTAACTTCCAAGGTGGAGTTTTCCCTCAATAGCCTGTTCTTCCCTACGCTTTTTGTACATACAGTATGTCCCGTACAAACCATACACAGGCTTGGGCGGAAGACAAGGAGGGTGATGATCATCATTATGCTTCCGACTCACTGTTTTGGCATTCAGGAGGTGCAGGATGGTAGTAACTGAGAAGGAATGGAAAAGGTTGGGGTAATTGCAGAGCCATACACAGCCGGACCTCCTCCTGCGATATGAGAGCAGCTTGAGGGAACAGTTCTTGGTTTCACCGCTCTCTGCACTGTAATCGGTGGATTATTCAGGGACTGACCATACCACAGCAGCCGTCATGATGAATGCTAGATGTAAAAGGTCTGACTGATTTTCTTAAGCTGAGAACATACTTGGTTAACCATTCATGGCTTTGTTAAATGTCAGTGTATTCCTCATAGGTAAAACTGTTTTTAAAACAATTGTTGCACCCCATAATCGAGTTTAGAGCACATCTGCTTTCTTGCTGATAATGTACATGGGAATGGAAGGCATGCAATTTCATGACACACAAGAGTGAGAGAAAAACAGCTCGGCTGCCGCTCTTCACAAGAATTGCCCAGAGCTCCAAGTAGAAGGCAAGGATTGCTTTAATTAAAAAGTGTCTTTTTACGGAGTGAAAAAGTCTGGAGCTGCAGGAATGTTGTTTTCATTCTCTGATCCTCTCCGGGCCGCCCTCTTTCTTTTTCTTTCTTTCCCTCTTTTTTCCCTCCCTTCTCTCCCCAGTGGGGTAGTCCCCTAATGCAAGGCAAGAGGTCGGGTTACTGCTTTCCTCCGAGCCCGCCTCCACCCCTAAGCCCCGCCTCACTTGTTTACATTCCTCTGCCCTTATTTGGAGATTTCAAGCCCCCCCACCACCACCCCCCTTGTCTGGAGTGCAAACACTCTCACCTTCTCAGCAGAAAAGAAAGTGGGGCTAACTCATTCCAACTCTCGTGATTTGACCCTGACCATTATCTGCTGCCTGAAAGCCATGTCCGCTCTCGTGTCGTGCTCACATCGCCTCCTCTCCCCTCCAAATTGTGTTTCACCGGAGACTGGGATTGTCTCGTGTGCTTACCTGGCAGTGGCGGCGAAGGTAAGAGAGTTTTTTTTTTTTCCTGAGACAGATGAGTGGCCATGAGGGGGAGGGATAAAGAAAGGAGAGGCAGGGCAATGATAGGGGTGACAGAGAAAGATGACCAGTATTGAGGGAAGTGTGAGGTTGGGGGATTTGAGAGAACATCTGTCTCAAGAAATGCCTGCACCTTGCCAGGAGGGATACGAGAGGGATTTGTTGGGAAAAACTCCCAGCGGAGCTGACCTGCATGGAGGCCTGAGCCGAGGCTGCTCAAGGCCGGATGCAGGTTATGCTAGTGTGTTTGTGTGAGCCAGGGGAGGTGGGGGGTGAAAGCCATACATACAGGAGCTTTTAGGAGGAGGAGGAGGAGGAGGGTTGAAGGAGGCTTTTATCATGCGTGTCTGGTATTCAGATCATCCACTCATGGTTTGACTGAAAGGCAAGAACTTAAGGCGGCAGACTGAGGGAGAAGCGTAGGAGTCATGTTCCAGCTCTCTTTTGTTGAGGAAGAGGGAGCCGCTCACATGCACCTCTCCTCCATCTCTCATTTTATGTGAGTCTAAAAAAACTAACTAACGCCGCTCACATGCACCTCTCCTCCATCTCTCATTTTATGTGAGTCTAAAAAAACTAACTTGATTTTTTTTCTTTGCTTTCTGTTGCAACGGATCTGACTTCTGTGACTTCTTTCACTCGTGGGGATTAAGGAGGTTGTTTGGACATATGCTCGGGGTCAAGGGGCTGGCGAGAGGGAGTAGGGCAGCTTAATCACGGCAGGGTGAGGAATGCACGGGTCAGGCTCTGAAGATCCTCGGCTGTCTGACTTTTGTAAGCGGCACACAGGAGACTTTAGATCTCTTATATAATCTGAGCCTGAAGGAACACCTTTTGACTGCTGCACACACTTGGCGGTTCACCTGCCGCCCTGGTGGGAGTTAATTGTCTTTGCTTGAATTAAGCTCAGATTAGAACATCAAAAGGAGGGGATTTGGATCATTTGGGTGATTCTGCTCAAGTATCCTCTAAGGGTTTTTTTTCGAACACATCCAATCAGTTTATATGTCTCACTTCAGTCACACGATTCCCATGTTTTTCTCTGTCACTGTATTAATGTCCTGGTTATTTGTAGTGTGATGTTTGCTGTGTGTTGTCTAGAATATCGTCTTTGTCAGGCGAGGTGTGATTGCGAGCGCTGAAGACTCAGCCACAGCTTCTGAATGATGGAGGGGTTGTGGGGCGACGTGACTGTGCATGTTAACAAGAGTCTCGTCTTGTCTGTGGTTTTGTGCCATTTGTGTTTTTCTGCGTGAATCCTCTGCCGTCTGTGTGTTCTCTCTCTGTGTGTGTACGTGTGCCCGTACCGGCTGACTGTATGAAGCGATGCATCTCTTCTATTTTGCAGCGCCACGCTCGCAAGGTCTAAGCCAGGACAAAGTGGCCAACAAGAGGAGCCCCAGCAGCGGAGGAGAGGCCACGCTCGGCCGAGGCGCCCGCACCACCTCCACCACCTCTAGCCCTGACCACAGTGACCACGCCCTCTCTGTTAGCAGTGACTCGGGCCTGTCTAGCACTTCCCTGTGGGCAGATAGACCTACACCTGTCCCCGCTCCCGCCACTACCACTGCCATCGCCATCACCGCTACCGTCAAGCCTAACCAGGGGCCTAGCCAGCAGGAAAAGGTCCAGCTGAAGCGCCTTTTAAGTGGCTTTGGCCTTGAGGATCCCGCAGAGGACGAGATGGATGACCAAGGCCCCAGAGTGGGTGTCCAGCAGATGGTCCCGGCACAAGTGCACATCAACGGAGACCCCAGACCCCGAGAGAGGGAAACAGACATCTTGGATGATGAGGTGATTACAGGTCATGATCTGCACAGCGTGGACAGCTTAGGGACCTTGTCGTCCTCCTGCCACAAGAGCAGCCAGAACTCTCTGCTGTCAGATGGCTTTGGGAGTCCTGGAGGAGAAGAGCAGCAAAGCCATGGCCAACACCACCTCCACCACCCCGCGCCCACTCCCATGGAGGAGTACGAGAGAGCCTATGCTGAAGCTAGGAGGTGCTGCATGGGCTCCAGGAGCAACTCAGTGGCCACCTCCAATCCCAGCAGCACTTCCGTACCCAAGCAGCACGTCTACAGACAGGGAAGCTATTCCACGCAGTCTTGGGTTCGCCAGCAGCAGATGGTTGCCGCACAACAGTTTATCTACATGCCAGAGGATGGAAACGATACAGAGAGATACCTGGGGAGCAAGCAAGGGAGCGGTTCGCCCAAAACAGGCCTCCCCGCCGAGCCACAGGGGCCTGCAAGGGACACAGCGACAGACGCTCTGAGGAGCGCAGCGCCTCGCAAGGAACAGGTGACGATCAACAACAACAACAACAACAAACACGATGAGGAGTTCAAGTCTCTGACGCTGGACATTGACAACTCCATTGACCAGCTCAACCAGCTCATCATGGACCTGGACCCCACGTTTGTGCCGGTGTTGAGCCACAGCAGCTCCATCAAGAGGAACGGCGGGACACACGTGAATGGCTCCGTCTCCAAATGCTCAAACGGCGTCAATCTGCGATTCAACGATAGTAACGCAGCAACCCTGAAAAACACACAACAGACAGGTAAGATAGTTAGACAGTCTGGGTGTGGTGGTGGTGGTGGTGGTGATGTGGTGTGGTCTGGAAGTGTGGTCATGGAAAGAAATGTGCGACAGTCATTGTGAAACAAGGGAAGTTGTTGTGCTGGAAATGTCTAACAAACACTCACAAAGACAGAAATAATGAAGCAACTCATCTTAATGTGCCATGAATCTTTTAAAAAAGTCGTCCCTCTTCAGCAGCGTTGAACTTTTCTTCTTCACTACAGAGTTAAGTTAGCAGAGCACACCTCCCCTACCCTCTCTCCCACCTGGCGTGTTTTAGTGGCAGAAATAGCAGGGTTCTTGCCAGGTTTTCAGATGTTTTCAGTATGTTTCTGAGGAGAGAGAGCGCCGTCCAGACTTGTCTGCGTAGCTATCTCACCAGAGGATCAGTACGGTACATGAAGGGAGGGAGAGCAGCTGTCATCGACCTTTCTGAACATTGCCCAGTGTTTGATTATAGCGATATAGTGGAATGCAGATATTTACAATATCAAAGTCCTCAAAATATTGCTTCCCACAGACTAAATGCTTATTGTTTTGTGTAGGTAGTTTAAAGTAAAATAACCCACACCATTTCTTCATTAAATGTTAGTCTTCTTTGATAGATGCTGTCCTTTTGAAGTCTCACGCCCATCACGCTTCCATCTGTCCAGGCTCTTTTAACTTCAGCAACACGTAATTTCAAAATGTCTCCATTGATTGTTGTTGTTAGGTTTGGTGTGCCAACAGAGGTTATGTAACTCTGACTCTTGTGACTCTTGTATCTGGGGCAGATATCCAGATATTTCCACTTTGCTCATGTTGAAACTGATCCAAGGACCACATTTGAGGATGCAGCCTGTGTTGTTAAAACACTGTAAAAGAATTCACAGAATGTGTTTCAGTAACTGTACGTGGCCAACTAAGACCTGCATTTGAGAGAAATTGAGATTCCAAAAGTCATCTATCTTTCCTAGGTTTGTTTCCCCTGCAGTGATGATAAAGGTAATTGGAAAAATGTAGCAGCTTGCGTCAAAGATTAGAACTTTTTTGCATCAGATTTGGCTCACCCTTTCAAGTTACCAAGTTCAGTTGTCTAAACTCAAGAATATTCATACCAGGAGCGATGGATTTCTTAGCTGCAAGCCAGTGAGGCGGAGAAAACAGAGAGAGCTGTCTGTGCTGGGTGTTAGTGGTGCGTGAATCACACTCCAGCGTGCACGTGTGGTTGCAGGGGGGCACAAGATGGGGAGGCCTCAGGAATTTCCAAAGGAGGAACAAGTGAGCCTGCAGGCAATGTTTTTTCCACTCGATTCTGAAAGCATACCTGCCTGTGCATATCAACTACAGTGAAGCGTCAATCCAGGAAACAAATGCTGAAGGCTATAACTTTGCTAATCTGCACAAAAGCTGTAGGAAGTAATGGATTGTTTGTTTTTTAATGTTGGCTTGTATCAGTTTGCACTGCTAACTGGAGTCATTCTGCCCAGCTGTGCTGTAACACGAAGTGAGGGAAAAGTTATATGTCATAAATTACATAGCTTCTTATGAATAATCCATATTTAAAGCTATAATAGTGCTTTTTGTTTGAGGTTTGCACCCAACATTCATGTAACTAGACCACTCATGCTTGTGATCATCATGTCATTGCACGAGGCCTCCATGTTGTCATTATTTTTACTAACCTTTCACTGTTTTTTCTCTAATTGACCCCTTTTTTACTCAGCCCACTGAGTTTGTTTGTCCTCATAGTGCCTGACCCAACGCTTGAGGCTATATATCATGGTACAGAAATGATTAATGAGTCATTGGAGAGAGTTTGACGCTCTCTGTGTCATCCATACTCAGCCCAGTGAGTAATGACCCCGGCATTAGCACTCCTGCACCATTAGCATCCTTCAGGGCTGAGAGGTCGGAGCTCAGTGGGAGGGCTCAAATTAACACCCTGGTGCTGAGTGGCAGCACTCCTTTGAGTTGTCACAACATTGAACCCCCCCCACACCACCCACACATACTCCACAACCACTGGCATTCCTCAGCTGTCCTCTCAAAACATGACTGTAGGCAGTCCCCCCGCGTAGCATTGTGGTGCTCTTATTTTATGGACTGACTTAATTAAAACATCATTTGTCCCAAACCTTTTTTTACAGAGAGTAGTCTATGATGTGTTAATTTCAGAGTAGATGGACATTTTAAATATCATGCTTGACTGGAGAAAGGTAAAATGTTAGAAAAAAACATTTTGCTAAATACTTTCCTGAAAGGTACCAAAGGTCAAAGCACTGTTATTTTTCCTTGCAGTGTTTGTTTTATGTGCTTCACTTCCTTGAAGTCAGTGATGCCTGTAAATGTTTCAACATTTAATGATCTGCTTGCTGCTCTCTACCTGTGTGTATCCAGCTGTCCAGTCCAATGAGGGGCGCATGGGTGTCACGCGGAGTCTGAGTTGCCAAGGAAGTGATGTCACAGATCATCCAGGCCTCTGTAACTCAGGGTGGGGTGGGGCCGAGGAGTACAGGGGTCAGCGGACGTACTCCCCTTGTGTGCCGCAGTCCCAGGTAAATACAGTATTTGAATGTATATGCCTTTTCTAACATCATGTATCATTCTGTTCTGTTTGGTTGGTTACATGTATTTGTGTGTTGTTTGTTGCAGAATCACGTGTTGTACAGGAGTGACAGTGCTGACTACAGGGCCCAGGGCCCAGATATGGAAAGTGGGGTCGAGGCCGGGAGTGACATGACTCCACCCACTCCGGCCTTCCCCATCTCTCCACCAACACCTTATGGTCAGTAATGTATGTTTCCTGTGTCGTTGTAAATAGGTTTCTTTATCTGAGTATTTCATTTGTACATTTATTTGTGGTGAGATTTTTTTGTTTGGTGTAATTAAATATACCCATATCCGCTTTCTTTTGTGTTTTCAGTGAAAAATATGTCAGAATTTACCCAGCTCAGGCAAACACCATCTCCTAGCATGCAGTCTTACAGAGGCTACAGAACAGACCATGGTAGGTCAAATGAAAAGTCTTTATAAAAGACTTTATTTTGAGAAAACGGAGCATCACATGAAGCAGTTCTGACAAATTCCTCAGTGTGAGGGAAGAAAGCAGGCTTTCTTTGTGAACTTAACAGCAGTGCTTAAGAATAGACACTGGAAAGTACATTTAATTCCATTATTAACTAAATAAATATGTATAATTGAACCTTTTTTAAGCTTATGAGGCACCTTATTATAGTAAGCTAAACAATTGACCAAGTTTCTATGATGCATATAAAAAAAATTAAGACTTTTTTATTCTTTATTATCTTGTATTCTTTATTTTCACATATTTGTCTATCAGCTTAATTGTGTTTTTGGTCTTTAACCAATTAAAAATACAAAAGACACGCAGACACATCATGTCTGCCCTGTGACTGCATGTTAGGATCCACAAACTCATTATAACGGAGCTATGTCAGGTCCCCCTTTTTTTGAGGACTTTGAGCGGTTTTTGAGACGGAGGCCGGAAAACAAAGACATCTCATGATTGCAAAAGCAGGGAGATTCCTGCCTCTGCCCCTCGCATTCTGGTTTTTGGAGAATGTCTATGTGGTCGCGGCCTGAAGAGCAAACTTTTTTAGACATACCAGTTGTTGTTCTTTAAGTTAAAACTGAGCCTTTTTTGTTTCTTTTTGTATGGATGTTTTTTTTCTGTGGTGTTTATCTGAGGTGGAAGTCTTGAAACACACCCTGGCTATAGGATTCTCAGATATGTAAAGATTTGGGCATTTATAACACTTTGTAGCACCAAAGCTCCAAATCCTTTCATGTTTTTAAAGTTTTTTTTTATCAAAGGATGTTTGCAGGAAAAGTGGCAGCTTTGTTTCTTTTGGCATGTGTTTCAAACAGTGTTGTCACAGAAGTAGCAAAATTGTACGTGTCAGGAAAACCCCACATAGAGATGGATGATCTCTCTGTGAACCTTTACTTTCATTTTGAGTCCCTCTGACCTTTTATGGACTTTGTTTCCATAGTGATCTACAGTATGTGCCCCTGCTGTGCCTCCTACTACCTCACACACCCAGACAAGAATCCTCACATTCAGTCCTGCCACATCTCCATGGTAACTGTGGGTCAGGAAGCATGACACAAAAAAACTTTTCTTCCCCCATGAAAGTGTCTCTGTGTACACAGAGGGGAAACAGGGACAAGAAGAAGCCAGCAATTCTTTCAGCTCTGTACTCATTCCTATAAAAGTAACCAAAGGAAAACCTGGCTGCAAAGCCTGAGTTGCAACATGAGCTTTTAGATTAGGTCCTGGCTTCAGGCTATGACTGATTAAAATAAAGCTTTTAGACAATCATGTCATAGGGCTTTTAATTTCTAGCTGCAGTGAGTCTTGATTTGTTGACTACGTGGGTTGTGGCAAGGGTAATTGATTATTGGTTTTTATACAGAGTGATGGCCAGTTTCTAAGCCATGTGGACACTTTTCATTTAATTTCTGCTCCAATATTGATTGTTTGTGACTGGAAAGAACCCAGACCTCTTCCCCGAGGGATTTTTTCCATGATACATGGCCATTTCTTTTTGTATCTGCAAGTTCTGCTTGCAATATTATTTTTGCGTAGTGTATTTTGTGCAGATTTTCTCTCTGTGACTCTTGTATAGCAATGTTTTAAATTTAATGTACTTATATTCATCTTCATTTAATTCATCATTCAAAACCATTAAATACATGTGCTGGAGTTTATATTTACTTATGCTTGTTTGCTGTCTCGCTCTCACACAGAACCCCGGGGATATCCAGAGATGATCAGTCATGTCGGAGTTGAAAGCTTACCAGAATCCTCCATCAACTGCCACAGGACGCTAAGTGCTGCACACTCTGTCGGGACCCTTCAGCGGACAGACAGGTACAAATCTGTTGTCCTGTGCAGAACATTGATGTAGCGTTGCCTATAGTATATACTGCTCAAGGGCAACTTCAGACTGGGCTATTGATTTCCAGTTGGACTGAAAGCACAAGCAGCACTTTTATATTAATCACAAGTCTTCTACAAGTCCCAACATTTAATATTTGTGGTAACAGTAGTGGATGGGAACACATATTTATTAGCATTTTCTTTCTTTCACAGAGATTTGGCTTAACTTGGTTCCACACTTAAATAGAAACTTGACAATGTTAATTTACTGTGTGTCCATGACCTTTGCTTTTTCTCTTAAGCTCATCTGTGACCCAGCCCTGGCCGGAGCATCTTGTCCTGAGCCGCCACTCTTCTCTAAGCAGCTACACCTCTGCCAGACAACCGCCACAACACTCCATGTCACTGGACTATGGCCACCACTCTCCTCCCCTGCACCACCCCCACATCCACCCTGCCCCCAATGCCCACAGCTCTCCACGCAGCAGCCAGCGGAGCCGCATGGTTCGCTACGCTCTCAGCCGCAGTCCGGCTCAAAGTTTTGATGAGCAGGATGACTCGGGTCTCGGCTATGGCACGGACTGTCCGAACTCCACCTCCTCCCTGCTGGGAAACGGAGGCCTGGAGAGGGAACTTTTGACCCCCATGGATGGGCAGAATCAGTCCCAGATGCTCCAGATTCAGCCCCCGCTTTTGCCTGAGAAAAAGAGGGCATCAGATGGGGAGCATTCGCTGGGAACAGCGTCCCCAGCCCTCAGCGGCTTCTCGAGTCCCCACAGTGGGAGCTCCCTGAGTATTCCCTTCCCCAATGTTTTGCCCGACCTCTCAGCTCTGACGCCAGGCACGGCCTCACCTCTGCCAGGTAAGCTACTGTCTCCTGATAAAGCAAACAGCTTCAGTGGTATCACATGGCTTGTTAGCTACACACAAATGAACACTGTACTGATTATTTGGCTGATGATTGTGTGTTTTCTAGATGTACTGGCCAGCAAGCAGGTTACTGTAAAATTTGTGCAGGACACATCAAAATTCTGGTACAAGCCAGATATCTCAAGGGACCAAAGTAAGCTTTAAGTATCCACCTTTTTAAAATTTGTCTGATATAGAAATGAAAGGTTTTTGTAGATCGCCTCACAATTATGGTTGTCTTCACGCAGCCATTTCAGTCTTGAAGGACAAGGAGCCTGGCTGCTTCATCGTGCGGGACAGCCATTCCTTTAGGGGGGCTTATGGACTGGCCATGAAGGTGGCTACTCCTCCACCCTCGGTTCTCCAGCAGACCAAGAAAGGTAGGATAGATGTCGGTGACAAACTTTGCATCATTATTTGCACATTATAGAGCAAATTCAATACTGTCTTGTCTTTGAATTAACTTTAGTTGAATATTTTGGGAAGTATGCATATTTGCTGGCTTCCAATGAGAGGACAGGTACCGCTCATGTTGGAAGTCAGGATATGGTTAGCCTAGCTTAATTAGCATAAAGACTGGAAGCTGGGGGAAACAGCTAACCTTGCTCGGTCCAAAATGAAAAAAAAATGCTTACATCAATGATGCAGACTTAAATGATCTATCTTTTTTCAAACATTTACACAAACATAAATGTACTCTAAGATTTAGAGGTGTTGGCATGCATATTTTTGAATTTTTGACAGAACAAGTCTAGTCTCCCCTGCTTCTAGTCCTCATGCTAAGGTAAAAATCCTCTATTCTTTCATTTGTCATAGTGGAGATATCAGAGACTGCTTCAGTAGTACGCACATCCTGGGAATCGTGCATCACACAGTCGCACACAAAGCCATCTACAGTTACAGCCCACTGTACTCCACTTCATGCTGGAACATGAGAGCCCCTCTCTCTATTTGTGTGTGAGAGCTCCTCACTCTGTGTTTCTCTCCTGGGCATCATCACGATGAAGCCAAATAGACCCCTTTTGCCTGATAGTCTTAGATGCACAGCTAATGTTTCACGCCATAACAAAGGATGTGCCGGGTTCATAAGCCTACTCTGATCCTGGGGCCTTCTCCTGGGAAGCTCTCTGCCCCACATAACTCTGTCTGGTATAGATGTAATATCCAGTGACTGGGGTCAAAACAGGCTGCGTGCTTATTTACTTCCCAGTGTGTTTGTTTCACATATTCAGGAAATATGGGGAGGGATTTTTTTCAGGAAAGAAAATAAAGTCTCCAGAGGAATTTGGCCAAACATTCTCTAGCCTGGTTTAAACATGAAAACAAAGGCTGATAGAAAGATGACAGTGACTCACGCATCACTTTTTCTTATTCCAAAAAAGAAAGGCTTAGAAAACATAAAATCCCACGCAGTATGCATCAGAAACAACCTCTTATAGGGCACGTTTTCTGTCAAAAGCAACACATGAAGGCTAAACGATGCCCCTCTGCTCTTCCTCCACCAGCCCACCACAGTGCTCAACCCTTTTATTTCATCCCCCACTCACACCTGTCCTTTTGTTTGCCTTCACCCCTTCGCAGTCCAATTGCACCTGTGGTGACATCATGACACGGCCCCTGTCCGCATTCTCAGCTTAGGGCATTGTGGCTCCTTACAAGTGTGAAACCCAACCCACCTTAAGGAACGGGCCTTTCTCCGATCCTTTGTGTCAAGACATTCCTCACATAGACTCCTCCTGCCCCCTCAGAGGGCGCTTCTGTGGAATCATAATCCCATTAATCTCTGAAGAGATTGAATGTACTGATTCACTATGTTTCATGTAACTCTTCGAGGCTGGGAAATAACGTGCTGTACTGAGATAAATGCTTGGAGCTTTCATTTAGTCAAAGTAAATCTAAGGTGTCAAATGGAGGACAGTTTCTTTAAAACACACCACAGACTAATGTGAGGATTATCTCTCTTATCTCTTTCTGTATCTTCTATCTGTCCTTTTTCTTTTCTGACAGGAGGCGACCTATCCAATGAATTGGTTCGCCACTTTCTGATTGAGTGTACACAGAAAGGAGTGCGGTTGAAGGGTTGCCCCAATGAGCCTTATTTTGGTGAGTACCCACTCTATTAAAAACTTCTCTTTTTTGCTGCTTGTCAACAAGAGTGACGCCTCCTGGCTGTTTGGTTACACTACACCAAAGTTGACAACTTCATGCACGACAGTGCCCCCTATTGGTCTGTGGCATATTGTACCACTAGCTGGTGATTGGTAATTTTGTCTTCGATATGGTAAATTAATACACCAAGCACCAGAGCCTGTTTAGTCATGTTGCGTGCCATTTTTTAGTCTGATTCATGTATTTTTCACTCCTCTGGGATTCAGTTTTCATACTTTTATGAATGCACTTAAACAAAATCGACAAGATAGCCGTTCCACTGATCATTGTTTCATTTTATTTTTTTTTCCTCTTTTTAGTAACATCTGTGTTATGTGTGTCTTTTTCCGTTTAAAGACATGCAGTATAATTATGTATTTTAAAGTTGCAAAAATGATGCAGTCAGAAATATTCCACAATCTTGCAGGTAAGTATTAACAACCAGAAACTGACGTGGTAAATGCATAAAATCGCACTATAATATTGATTTCTATTGTCTTCTTGTTTTACAGGAAGCTTAACTGCTCTGGTCTGCCAACACTCAATCACTCCCTTGGCCCTGCCCTGCAAACTCATCATACCCGACAGAGGTAAACGTTCGACACCTAATTTTACAGAGGAAGATTACGGTCAGAATAGAAAATAAACATTACTTAGGTTTTGTCTGCCAGTCTGTCTGGTCTATTTAGTCACTTTATTTGTAGATGTTGCTGTTACAGGTGTTTTTGCCGCATAATCTCACTGACGTTTTTTGCTTTTCTCACTCACAGATCCCCTCGAAGATGTTGTGGAGACTACCTCGCAATCAGTCACCAACTCTGCTGCTGAGCTGCTAAAACAGGGTGCAGGTAACTAGGCGCCTTAGATCACTCGCCGCGAATAGGCATTACAACAAAGTGATGCCGTCGCTACGCATAAACACTGACACAATCCTCGCGTGCCACTCTGTGACACTTTTGGAAATGAGTGCATCCACTTACTTTACCTCGGCCTGTTATTACGGGCTGAGTCGCCAAATACACCTGCTGCAAACTTATTTGCACTTGGCAGCTGTGTAATCTGAGTCTGCGTGTTCCTGCAGCCTGTAACGTGTGGTACCTGTGCTCCGTGGAGATGGAATCGCTAACGGGCGTCCAGGCGGTGCAGAAAGCCACCACCATGACCCTGAACTCCAACCCTCCACCTTCCTCCACTGTTGTCCACTTCAAGGTGTCTTCCCAGGGAATCACCCTCACGGATAACCAGAGGAAGTGAGTACAGCATGGGCATATTCACACACTACATGCATGCAGAGAGCTTTTTCTCACAATAACCACCTCATTGTCTTCTTTTAGGCTCTTCTTCAGGAGGCATTACAATGTCAATACAGTCATATTTTGTGCATTGGACCCTCAAGATAGAAAGTGAGTACTGCCTATTTTGAAGTCTGAACATGTGTCATTTGAGGATTTCCACAGTGTTGGTCATGGATATTGTCAGTGTTGTAAAATTATAGCAAACTCAAAAATGATATATAATTTACATTGTCACTAGATTTGAATCAGCAGGTAGAAAATAAGGTTCAGTGTATTTAACAAGTTCCACTAAGCCGGTGACATTATTATCCTCTTTTCACCACTCACAGGTGGAAAAAAGACGGCTACCCTTCAGCAAAGTAAGTAAATGATTATCATTTTCACATTGTCAACAAGGGGCAGGATTAAAGCAGTTATTTTTAAAAGGACGTGGTCAGCGTGAGGCAGGTGACAGCGACGCTGTTAAGCACTTTTCCCCACCTCTGCAGGATCTTCGGCTTTGTGGCGAGGAAAACTGGCACTTCCATGGACAACGTGTGTCACCTGTTCGCAGAGCATGATCCCGAGCAGCCAGCGAGTGCCATCGTCAACTTTGTTTCCAAGGTGATGATCGGCTCGCAGAAGAGTAAGTAGCTGTCAAGTAAGCCTCGTAGACTGAGCTGGTCACTTGGACAGACTGTTTTTGACCAGAAGCAGAAATAAGGCATGAAGACTGGAGGGCTGGAGGGTCTGAAGCTGGTGATGACCTGGACAATGACCCTGGATATTAACTGGATAATACATAGTACATAATGATCACTTGCCAGCAGCAGAACATTTAATGACATCTTTAAATAGAAAGATATAAGATATCCCCTTCTATTCTGTTGTTTGTCTTTCCTGTAAAATGAACTGTAAACGTGTAATGCTTTTTTTAAAAACTTGTTTACAACTGTCATGTCTTATACAGTTAGATATATTCATTCTCAACATATTCTCAACAAGCACATAACACACATAACACAATGCTGCTTTTTCTTATTCATGCATATCATTTTTTGGATAAATCTACCCTTTTGCATGTAATTTTTTCCCCTGATATTTAACCAAAACAAGCTATTTACATTCTGTAAAGTTCTAGCTGACATAGAAGCACCTCTGTGCTGCATCTGTCCAGCATGCAGTATTTTTTTTTTTTTTTTTTGTGGAGTTGAAGATGTTGAAAAGCAGTGCAGCAAATATGTATAATTTGGATTTTGGGGCGGGCTACATCACACACATGATTATCTTATTTTATCTATGCAATGTAAAATTTTATTTTTTTAAACCACGGCCTTTCTGTACATGTACAGCATGTATGTGGCTTCTCCAAACCTGTTAAATAGTTTTCTAGATGTATGTGAATAATGACCACTTTTAAAGCTGTCAGCAACATTTTAATGAAAGTGTGTGTGTGTGTATGTGTGTCGTGTGTTTTAATGAGAGAAACCATAGAAAATATTTTAATTAAACCCTAATATATATATTGACTTGACATGAGTTGGTTAGAAACACAGTACTTTGCATAGAAGATAGTACAAGTGGCGTGTCACTCAGCTGATAAATTTGTACTTTATTTTGCGCCCCTTTGGAGGATTCATGGCCACTAACAGCACTGCAGTGTTTCAGTATCAAAAATATATCAGTATGCTAAATCTTTTTTACTTTTAATTTGAATAAATAAAAAAGATATGGGCTGCTATGTGGAGAGAACAAATGCTCTAATTGCATTGGTGTTTTACAAGAAAGGAAAGTGAAATTGCACAATAAATTTAGAAGTTGACATACACATTAATCATCTGTCAGTGACGTCCAATATACCAGGACTGGGGCAAAGATAAGTTGAGTGGTGGTTGACATTGAGATATGATATTAAAAATGTATTCCTTTCAACCTTTTTACCTTGGGCAGCCATTTTATCCAGAGAGAGAGGGACCTACCACAACAGTACATCTCTGTTTATACTCTTATGTTGATTATGTACACATTTGTTACCCTGTTATCATTTTCATGTCCTATTATCTGTACCTCATACTTATACAATACTGTGCCTCTGTGTATAACATGCTACATGTGAACAGTTTATGTGTATATTGACATTGCATTGTTTGTGCGTTCTGTAAATAAACTAAATGGAACATTTATTTATTCTCGGTGATCCGTTTACTTCATACCCAGGACAGGTTGCCGACGGAGACTCCAGTAACGGTCTCCACAAATGTGATTTAGACTTTTCTCTTTTTTAAGATAACATGTTAGTCAGTGATCTTTACAGGTGCAGGTTGTTGCTGATTTTGTCACCTGCGGACAAAGCCAGGGTAGCTGTGTGCTCCTGTTTCCAGTCTTGGTACTAAGCTGAGTTAAAGTTTCCCTCCATTCAAAAATACATTTGTTCCCACAGTTTAATTTAGGAGTGTCACTGTACTGCTAGATAACCTGCTCCTGGTGGAACTTATATACTTAGCTAGCAAACAAACATAAGAGGTATCAACCTATATATCTAATGTTAACTCTTGGCAAGAGAACAAATAAGCACATTTTTCTGTCAACACACTGTTTTCCACTTTTGTTTCCTCTTCAGTTACTGACATAGTCAAAGCCAAGATGCCATGATTTGTTCAAGTGGAAATATTTTTGATGCCTGGTGCATCATTTTGCATAGCTTACATTTCCTTAAAATCATATTTTGAAACTTGGTACAGTTTGGGTGTCCACAAGTTCTGCAGATTTGGATAATGTTTGGCATTATCCACATGCGTTTGTAATGACTGACCCGAGAGCAGACGGCTCTTTAAAGGGTTAAGCACACTGCTGAACCAAAGGCAGTGTACAGGTCTTTCCTGGCCTCGAGCCTCAGCCATAACAGCTGGAGTATTAATCACAGGCAGGTTTCTAGCTTCAGCATTTTCCAATAGCAGCTAATCTCACAACACAGGGGAGGATTTAAAAAAGGAAGCAGATGACCACTGCCCAGGGGTCAGTGATGAGGACAGTCTGATTTAGTGTTGATCAGTGAGTCAGTTCAGGTTGCAGCCAGCAGGGGACAGTAGCAACACAACACGTTTGAACCTGCACACGAGTGGAGTGCTTTTGTGACGTGGCTGATTTCCCCAGTCCAAATGAACGTCCTTAGCTGCAGCTTAAAGGTGAAATATTTTAGGTGAAAGACTTGAGTAAACCACATCTTTAAGTACGGCTGACGCGACAGTCCTTGTGCATCTGGCTCTTTCTTTCTCATGTACATGTGCACAAATCCAACACACACACACACACACACACACACTCACACACGTGTCCACTGTCTCATTCACAGTGCAGTAAAAGAGGGTTTTACCTCTGCACAAGCCTGGACGGGTCGCTCTAATGATGCTGAGGGGGAATAAAATTGCAGAGCCTTGCTGAAGAGGGAGGAAGGGTGTAATGGGGTAGACCCTCCCTACCCCCCCCCAACCCCCACCCCTCACTACTGTCCCTCTGCAGGTGGTGAAAGTGAAGAATTCCCGGGGAGGGCAGGAAGGAAGTGAGGGCCCAGGTGTAGCAACTGCAGGGAGCCCACAGCCCGTCTTCCTCTGTTATTTAGTGCGGAGTGGCCCGAAATAAAAGAAGCCGGGGAAAGTCCAGAAAACCCAGCAAGATTATTAGACTACAGAGGAACCTGTCAGTGGAGACAGTATTTCACACAGGTAATAACAGCGTGCGCGAGCATGAGAGAGAGCTATGTAGGCCTGACTCAATACTGCAACAATTCCCCGTCAAGCTTGATTTATATGTCTTTATATTTACTATTACCGAGCTGAACAGACGAGACATTGCCTGAGAGGATCGTTGGGCCTATTTTCCAGGCCTTAAGCCACCAATTGCCACCGCTGATGAGCCTCTGTAATATAATCACCACTATTGTGTTGACATTCCTGACCCGGGAAAGGACCCGTAGCAGACACTGATTAAGCCTGTCACATACAGTATGCCTCTCTCAACAAATACCAGCTTTCCAATAAACTTCACAGATTTACACCAGTCTCTAGCTGGCTGAGACCAATCAAGTTTTACCGTGCTGATAATGTGGAGGTGAAAGGCCCCGTTCATCAGGCCGAGAGAGCTCATTCTCATTCCTTCATCGCCCCGGCCCGGCAGCATTTTTACAGCCACTTAATTAGAGGGGCAGGGCTCATCTCTTTCCTCTGAGGCAGAATAAAGGTTGGGGAGCAAAAATAGAAAGTGCATTTTGGGATGGCTGCACAATTTGAGGCCCCTCTCAGCAGACGCCGAAACCACAAAACGCACACTGGGATTAGTTGTGGCCCGTCGCGTCAGGACACACAACAGTTACGGTCAGGTCCAGATGAAAACCACGAATGGATCAATAGTTTTTATTGCAGTAATTATTTATGTTTTAGAATAATTTTTTAAATGTATGTGAAGATAATGTCACGGTCTGATCAATAGTGGGGGGGGGAGGGTCCAGACCTGTTTTTCATAGGAGCACCCCTTCAGCCCTCAAGTTCAAGTGCCTCTTCCTCAGTATCACCAAACATGCTCCAAATGTTAATTATTTAAAAGTACACTTTCAGGCACTCTAAATTGCAGCACAGGGTACAATAATTTCTCCTGAATGCAAATATGCGGATCAGATGAGTTGAGATATTCCACAACCTTTCCACACACACCCTGGCAACAGCTGAAGTAGGACTCTGAAACTGAAAAGCAGAGGAAGAAGAAGAAAGATGGAAACGCTGCAGATACATTTGGCCCCATGTTGTCTTCAGTTTGCAGAACTTGGAGTGAAACTTGTTTAGAAAATAGGCCACACCAGCATTGAATAGTGCGATGGCACAAAAAAAAGAAACACTTCGCTAACTTATTGTAACTTGCGAATAGTTTCTTGTTGGGTGTACACTTCAGCTTATGCCTCTCATTTACCTCAACGTATCCTCTCCATTTGCCTATCCCAATACACTGTAACACAGACAAATAAGCTGCACCAGAAATCAACTGCGCATTTACAATTAGGTATAACTGCGTAAAAATAAAAATAAAATGGACAGGGCAAATTGTTAAACTAATCTGAGAATTGCATACTGATACTATAGAAAGTAATTTCTCTGGTTGAACCTGTCAGAGGCAGTTACCACTTCTTACAGCGACTTTGATAACTCTCTGTCTTTTCTCTGCATTTCAGCATGAAACCACATCTTGCAGCCACACACCACCGTCACTTATAAAATAAATGGAGCATTGTAAGGCCTCCGTCTGCAAGGGATATTCCCTCCTCCGCCAACTGTAATTTTGTCTTTGTTTACGATGAGTAATGGTGTGTTGGTGTCCGTGAGAAAATGATACACGACTGCACGAGAATAAATTGCACATAGCTGTCCGTTTCATTTGTACTTAAAGTGTGTGACTGTGGGCCTCAAACGCTCGAGAAAAAAATGACATGATGGAGCGTGACTGAAAAAGTACTTTGTACTTGATTAGGAGCGGTTTTAACGACAGCACGTGTTTACATTACGATTGTTCTTTCTATATAAATTCAGTTGCTGTAGTTCTTAAATAACAAGGCTCAGTGACAAAGGGGCTGAAAGCATAGCATAGGAAGTGATACTCTTTGAGGGGGGCTTGTGGTGGTAGGGAATGTGTGTGTGTGGGGGGGGGGGTTCTGGACCCAAAGTGAGCAGTGCCACTCACAGCCCACTTCCGAGCACTCTGCAGTCCGTCAGGCTGAGTGCTGAGAGTTCCTCTCTCTCCGTCCTCCACTTCGCTCAGGCCTAATTACAGCTTTGGACTGCCTCGGGGGCCAAGCCTCCAGAAATGGGGACCATGACAGCTCCACGAACAGACCACTCCAAAAAAATAATTAACCGACCCTGGAGTTAGATGAAAGGTGGCCTTTGTCCCTATTTGGCTCTTTATTTTGTCCACCACTCAAACCACATCTAATAATCGGATAATTGTCGAACCAGGGCGGAATCAAAGGGAAAAGATGATCACATTAATCATAATATAAAGCTCCACGTCCAATTCATCTGCAATGAGAGTCGGCCCGAAAAGCCCTCAGACAGGGGCAATTATATGAGAGACGGTCATGAGACTATGGGTGGGGAGGGGGAGAATAACAGTGACTGTACCAGACTTGTCATGTGATCTGTGGCGGGCTCATTCCCAAAGAGTCCCACCCCCTTCGTTCTTATTCCAACACACCTACATACAGTATGTACCCACACACACACACACACACACACACACTGGACCCCCACTGGCGTCCCAAATTCCAGGTAAGATACTGATTAAACTATGCGCCTTTCAATCTTTGAGCTTTGGCTCTTACTGCAGATTCTTGTGCTTTCCCCCGTCACTACAGTAACACCATCCCCTCAACCTCAGAGGTGGTCACACTAACAGAGCCAGAAGCATTACTGCATGTGACTACATCAAAATAATGCATGACTGCACTTAAAGGAATGCTTCTAAGACATTCTGATCATACATCTATAATGTAAACTATATTCTTCTCTCCCTGTCTGTGATTAGCTGAAGTGAAGTCGGCCATTGATTTCTAAAAAAAGAACTCCATGTCACCATAGATTTGGTTAAAGAAAAACAATACGATGCACTATGGCCTTATAGTATTTAAGATAACACTGGGGATATATATGACATCCAGAGAGAGGCATCCAGTAGCAGGTTTATATTTAGCCAAGGGCTGCGGTGCAATAAGCTACGGTAAGCTAGAGCACAACTGAGTGGACGCAGACCACTCTCAGAGCTTCAAGTGGGTGTATCTGATTTGTCCGAATCATCCTAAAACAGTGGAAAATTGCTCCAGATTAGGATTTGACAAGTGCATGCGGTCAGCCCGGCGCACCCTCTGACAGCAGGTTATGTTAAACACATGTACAGTAATATCCTGTGTGCGCAAAGGCAAATTCTTCACACTCCCTCTTTATTGAGTGGCTGCTCTGCGGGACGACATTCCTCCGGCACATTGCTCCTCTTGCCCGGTGCTCTCCTCTGCTATGCTGAATATGCACAGGTGGCTGAGAGACCCCCTTCTGAAGAGCTCTGAGCGGAGGAGAGGGAGGAAAATCAGCAGGCTTTTTTCAGCTTATGAAACAAATGTTTGGCATTCCACTGAGCACTCTCTGCTGTAGACCTGTCTGTTAACGGGCGGCAGTACACCAGGGCTTGTTGGCAACTGATTTGACACCGGCGTCCAAGAAATTTCAAAAAGCAAAAGAGGAACTGTACACCTCGCCTCTCCTGCTGTTATTCTTTTGAGGTATTTTGGACATTTTGTGCTGATGTATTCCCTCCGCTCATCTGTAACCAATTAATAGCGGAGCTAAAAAACTCTACAAATGTAATTACCCAGGAATTTTCTCACTTACATGTGTGGTATGTGTCCTTATTTGAAGGCCTGCTTTTCAGCACTGACAAATTACTACAACAGGCCCAGCCATGTCACACATACTAACAACAAGTTCAGAGACCACCGCTTTACTGTATGTGTGAGGAACAGGTACATGAGGTGAGTCAAAAACACTGAGCACCATATGGGCAGGTCAGCCTGAGTTCTGTCCAGCTGCTGGATTTCTTCCACGTTTTCAACAAAACCAAATGCGTTGGCTGATAGCGGAAGATCTGATGGCTGTGTTATATTTTGACTTTCATCTGGCCTACTTGAATCACATCGCTTGGATCATTTTTGTCCCACCTCCAAAGTTTAACAAACATCAGGCCTGCGACTAAGTACAGTTTAATGCTACTTCCTTGCAACCTCCTGAAGCCACAGCTCTGCAGAATGACTTGAACATACCAAGTGAGATAAACCATATCTACGCCCTGTAAATGCACACAAGCACAAATGATGGGTCGTGTAAAATATCTTGCAGTTTATAAGATCAGTGTGATTATATACTAAGTGTATAAATTCATGTGAGAAGTGAAATGCAAATACAAGTTTAAAAAAGTACTCATTATGCGGACTGACCCCTTCCACACCCTGTTATACATTTTAATATACAGATGGATTAACGTGTGAGCAGCATTTTAATTAATAATAATAATTGGCTAGTCTAGCTGCAAAATATTACTAACTAACTACAAAACTACTAACTATAATAATGCACAATATTTAATAAGATATTCCTTGTTCTGTGTGTACGATTATGTGAAGTATTCATCTGCAAAGTGATTGGTAAATAAAGATATCAAATAATGTAGGTGAGTGGAAAAATAAGGTTGAAAGTAAAGGAGGCACAGAATTGTACTTGTGTGGATTACCTCAGTAATTACCTTACCTCACCTCATGCGCGAACTGGTCACAGTTTAAACCGCGCAGGGTCGTGCAGGGTCATGCGCTGCAGCTTCATGGGCAAACTTGAATGCTTATACATCACACGAACACACTGGTTTGCAACAGCAGCAAACACACACATGCAACTGAGGTGGCAGCAGATGAGGCATTTCAAGTCTCTCAAGTTCACTCGCGGAATCACTGAAAAGTTAGAAAAGCTGCAAATTACTTGACGCACACACACACACACACACACGCGCGCGCGACTGGCGCCCCCTATGAATGATTTTGCTCATTGCAGATGCTCGGTTCTCCTCCTGTGTGTGGGCTCCTCAGAGTTGATACATATAAAAACATGTCTGTGTTTTTTTTCTCTTTTGCAGCATGCATGTGTCCTTAATTGTGTTTAATAACCAGACAACGGCAACCTTCTGCTGAAATCTACTCAGAATATTAAAACCTGAGCTACATCCCTCAGCTGAGGTAAATCAAAAGTTGACAAATTTGATTTTAAATTTTTTTTTTTTTTTTAAATCACAATATTTCTTAAAGAGCCGTGCACAAATGTTATTCCACTGCTCCGCAAACACCCCCGGCATCTCCGCTCTGATGGCTTGTAAAGGAATAACGGAGTGGAGGCAATTCATCAGTAGACCACAAGCTATTCGGGGGTGTGACTAGAGTCACCGGGGTCTATATATTCAGATGTTTTGTCCGGTGGCTTTATGTGAATGAGAGAGAAGCTGCCCAGCGAAAAGCCACCCCAGCGCGCCTCCTCACGTCGACTCCGTTACGCGCCCGGTCGCCACCATGGACTCGTGTGTCCGCGCGCTCTGCATGACCGTGGTCCTGGCGTCGTTCGCGCGGAGGTCAGGTGCGGTCGGACCGGTCATCAGATGCGAGCCGTGTGACGTCGGAGCGCGGCTCCTGTGCAAGCCTCTGCCCAAGGACTGCGCCGAGAGGGTCCGGGAGCCGGGCTGCGGCTGCTGCATGACCTGCGCGCTCAGCTCCGGCCAGCCGTGCGGCGTGTACACCGGGAGATGCGGCTCCGGGCTGACCTGTCTGCATCAGCCCGGCGAGACCAAGCCTCTGCAGGCTCTGCTGGAGGGACGGGGGGTCTGCGCCAACGCCACGGCCAAGCGACCCACCGCCAGACCGACCCCCCCGGTCAACGAGCTGCCAGGTAACTCCTGTGCGTGCGCCCCTTTTTTTTTCTTTACGTCTCCCGCGCGCACTTACACTTCGTAGTTTTTTTAAATTTCTTGTTAATGTGCAACAATTGTACAAACTTTTATTTGCTGACTTCATTAAATCAACATGCCTCTAATCACAGAGAAAGATGTGTTGCTGAAGGAGCAGCTTACATTATTATTATTATTATTATTATTATTATTATTATTATTGTGGATAGATGTTTCTGTCATGGCGCACGTGTCGGTTTGCAAGCGATTCTCTCACTTTTCACGGCATAAAATGACAATAGGAACTGATTAATTGATGTCTTCGTGGGAAGAGGAGGTGGAGGATGAGCCTGGGTGAAGCATGAGTAAGACTACGGAGCCCCAGTAAAGGTTTAGTGGTGCAAAAGAGATGTGCAGTTCAGGAGACCTGAGCCCCTCTGAATCAGCAAAGCCTAAAAATTATGAGATGAGATTGAATCCGGTCCTGCATTGAGGTGGTGTCACTGTTAAGCTCATGTTATTATAGGGAAGGGACCAAGGTTAAAGGTAGAAATGCAGTTGGAATAAAGCAGTGGTACTCCTGCATATTTCTGTTCATTTCCTGCCAAAACTGAGAGACATACATCATCTCAGTGAAGTGCTTCAGAGAAATGGATCACCCTTGATCCTCAAAGTGAACGAAAAAAAAAATCAATATGTCTGAATAAGCATTAAAAATAACTTCCTTTAATGGAAGATCGTGCCGTGCTGTCTCCTGAGAGCAAACTGATGCTGTTCTCAAACTTCAGCAGAGAATACTGAGACCCCGGTCGAGGAGAGGAATTCCACCGGCTCGGGCCCAGACACCCTGTACAGCACCCAGAGACCCATGAGACCTGCACTTCACCCCCTTTTCACCTCTTCCAAGTTGGAGGTCCTCAGGCGGGAGCAGCAGAAGAGAACCCAGATCTTCAAAATGGAGGAGCTCCCGGGACCACTCATCACAGACCAGCAAAACTTCTCCCTGGAGACCAAACAGGAGCCCGAGTATGTAAGTGCCACAACCGATATTTTACTGTCTTCAGAGCATGCTGGAGGAATGTTTTTCCCCTCTTCCTCTGTGTTTTGGTGTTTTTCTCCCCCTGCGGGTGATGAAATGTTTTGGGTCGCGGTGCTGACGGTTGGCAGGCACCGTGAGCAGCAGAATGGCATGGCAGCAAGCGGGTACGATGGCCCTGCGGCTGACCTGGGTCAGGCGGTTGTTTGGCCACAAGGCGTCCGCGTGCCGGGTGCACTGGGAGCCAGCGAATGATGGATTGGCCTATGTGAGTGCCTGTTGGGAAGCCCTGCTGCTATTTTGATCTTCTCTTTGGCCAGAGAAGTGAGCACACACTAGTAATGGGCTTTGACTGGCTGCTTTGGCTCTTTCTTTGAGCTCTTTGAATTCACTTTATCCCCCATCCTTTTGTGAAGTGTAAGAGCTCTAAGCAGCTTTGGCAAACTGTTAAGCTGCTGCAAGTCGGTCAGATGAATTAATTTCTCATCCGTCACCTTTTTCATATCGCAGCCACCATTGTTTAGGTATTACAGCAGAGCCGTGTGTGATGCAGCTTTGTTAACGTCTTTATTCAACAAAACTGGAGAACTCATATGTAGAAGTAGCACGTGCTAATGAGCTGCTCTCGGGTTTTTTTAAAGTTTGAGCTGGAGATGTTTTAAGTGTTGCAGTGAAAGTACAGTGACTGTTTATGTGTTCTCTCATCTGATCTGTAGGGTCCCTGTCGGAGAGAGATTGAGAGCATTCTCAGCAGCCTCAAGATTACAGACATTCTCAACCCCAGAGGTTTCCGCATACCAAACTGTGACAAGAAGGGCTTCTATAAGAAAAAACAGGTAAAAAAAAAAGCACGACCATCACTTGATATTGACTGTTTGCTAAAACATTGATTCATGCACAAGAAGCTACACATTGTTTACACACTTATCTACCTGATAAAAAACCTCCAGCTTGTTTACAACGGCTGTAAAAAGGAAACCGGCATTTCCTTTTTTTTGCCTGCTACATTAATAAAGATTCAATGCCACTAGGCTCACTTTAGGTCTCCTGCAGCCCAATTACAGATCCGTAGCTGTCCTTCTGAATTCATTGGTAGTTATTAGAGCCTCATCATTGCACCACCACACCAGTGAGGTAGACCCGAGCCACTGGCTTTGGAGACAGGAACCACAGGGGCCAAACCCCAGTGGGGTTGACGGCTGGGACGATGGCCGTTTAACGGGAACCCTCCCAGGGAGACAGACGTCAAGGTGGCCACTGGGACCCGATGTGCTCCCCCCATAATTGCTGGACTTTTGAGAAGCGTGCACAGAAATAGAGCTGCTGCCATCCCCACGCTCACATGGTTCACCCACGATCGGGTTGTAATAAATGAGCGGTTCTGACGCATTCATATGGAGGCACTTAGGGCTCCCGCGCCACTGCATCACCGAGGCAGCTTTTCTTATAACATAGCAGTCCCTCCTGCTTAATGGAAGTGTTCTGTTTGACCTGCAATCATCTCATAACCAGCCTCACAACGGCCCAGTCTCATTGTCTTTGTTTGTGCAGAATGGACCTAGTGTACTGCGCAGGGCCCTGAGGCACTGAAGGAGTGGCAGACATTTCATGTCGGTCAGTTTAATTTGGACGTTTGCATGATTTTAAGCAAAAACATCTCTTATTACAGCTCTTAATAACAGTAAATGTCTTTTTAGTGGAAAGAAAACAGCCCAGGACAGATTTAATGTTGGAAGCAGATGCACTTTTTTTTTTTGTTAACTGCGTAACATTTTGATTACTGTATTAGTTTTTCCTAGCATATAATTTCTGATGCCTTTGTCTTGCAGTTAAATTGAACACATAACATGATCCTACTCCCCCCGTGCTTCCACTGCAACTGCGGCCTGACGACAAGAGAGCCCCGCTTCAGTTCAGATCAGCCTCTTAGTCTAACCCTGCTGATATATTGAACTAAATAAGGATGCCTTCCTCCCTGATCAGCTCTGACTCCTCTGTGGAGCAGCAGCACAGTTGCTTTAGCCCTTGAAATGAATGGCTGCATGTTTTACTAGAGTGGAGGTTGACCTTTAGTAAAATTGGCAGTAAAATAACAGCCCTTGGGTAGCTCCACAGACTCTGTAAGTCATTTGTAGTACCCATAATTTGGAGCTGTGGGGTATAATCAGCAACAGATGATTCGTACTGGCCACCAGCTTCTGAAAATAGATCTTGGTTCTCAGTTGTTCACAAACGGGACTAAGCAAATATTTTACCAGGTTTCTGTTTACCTTAAAGGTCTCTATATGTGTGTGTAACAGGAGGTAGACCATAAAAGCAGCTCAAAATACCACAGCGTGTTGAATAACCAAGGCTGCGTCGACTCAGCACAATCTGACCATTAATGCCTCTTAACTATTGCTGTTCTACTTCATTGAGTAAAGTGGCTTGTTACCCATAATGCTGCATATTCAACTGGATTTGCACATTTAGCTGCGCTCCTCCCCCGCCAACCTCTCCCCCACTCCCCCTACACATTTCTCTTCCCTCCCTTCACCTTGTTCCTTCCTTCACTTCCAGTGCCGTCCATCCAAAGGCAGAAAGCGAGGCTTCTGTTGGTGTGTGGACAAATACGGGCAGCCCTTGCCAGGTTTTGATGGGAAGGAGCGAGGAGACGCCCAGTACTACAACTCCGAGAGCCAATAGGAGCCGAGCAGGACGGAGGGAGGGAGGGTGGGAGTGAGAGCAAGAAGAATTGTAAACAAATGGAGACACTGAGGATATTGGGAGAGAGGTCAAGAGATGGCTCAGCCAATATATGGATGTTTGCTATTTCTATCTGTCGGCCTGTGGGACCTTTTCTGAGGCAGAGCAAGGGGAACAGAGGAAGAGTACCCGGGGGGGGAAAAAAGCCTCCATCTGTACTTTTCTGTGGTGGATGGATTCCTCGTAAGCTGTTTGTCTCTAGCCCAACAGAGGGCAACTTCTGAGAGGAGGACGCGCTTAAAGAACTGATCTCGGAGGCCTTATCCCGACCGTAAAAACACAGAGACATTTGTACTTGTCATCAACATCGATGAAAGCGCTCTTCATGTACGCACAAAAACAAAAGCGGCATTGCACACATGTACATGCTTGTGATGTGTAATCATAATTTGTATGCTCGTGATTTGTTATAAAGACACTGTGTGTGGTCACGACAACCGTAAAGTGTATGTATGTACGTATGAACATGTCTTTAGGAGTGAGCATGCAGTGCCTTACTATGAATTCCTATTTTTATGAATTCCATTTTTTTCCCCCCAGTTGCTTCCTGCTCCTCAGGGAGTTGGACTGGATTGTGCAGCTCAAATACTACAGTGCGTATAAAGTTTGTTTTTGTTTTTGTTTTTTTTAATATGCTGGATCTTAAGCCACGGAAAGAGGGACATTTCCTGTAATCCATACCGTGTATTGTTACTGTTATGTTGTCACTTTGCATAAGCTGAATTTTTGAGGTAAAGGCCCACAAGCCGTTATCTGTGATCTCCGTGTAGCCGGTGATCATCACTTGCCTTGGTTTAAGTAAACATGCTGTTTGCATGTACAATGCAACCCCCAGAGCTCTATTTTTACTTAATAAAGGCAGTATAAAACTATCCAGGTATTGCATTTTCTCTTTTTTTTTCTTCATATTGCCCACTCTTACTGTGAGCGTGAGTGAAACAGGCTATTTTGGGTATGGAAAAACACATTCAAACACATGACCCCATCAGGGTGAAATATCAGTTTAATAATTGGATGCACATCCACAGAATTAGAAGAATATGTACAATGTTTCAACAAAACCAATAACGGAACAATTTGGCCTGCTGCACACGAGCTCAACAACAAACAAAAGCATAAACACACGAGATAATTATAATAAATACTTGAGTAGATTCTGGAAAAGCACAAATAAAAGACAAATAAAATACCCTAATCTGAGAAAGGCGTAGCTGAGAAGAGCCCTCAGCAACCCTCTGCTAAACCTGTGGACCTGCAGAGACTAGTAGAGGTAGACAAATGCAGAACAACCCATCCCAGACCTCATGGTGGCTTGGATGAGTGCTGATATGTTTGTGCGTGGCCACCATGCACATACTTGCGGCACTTTAAGTATTTCCCCCAATACCCATTGAGGAAACGCCAATGGAGATACATTCAGACAATGTCAACATGTTGGATGAATGAGCAGCTGTGTTGTTCCGTGCCGTGCGCAGCTCCAGTTCTGAATGAATTAAAAAGAAAAAAAAAAAGAAAAACTGATCCTGAGGACTCTGAAATGGGCTTGGCAGAGCTGTGGACCTGTGGTTTTTAGCAATGGAGTTATTTAGTCAGAAACACAAATGTATACAGTGTTGCCCTATTTACAATCACAAAAAATAGGCAAACATATAAAAAAATCTAAAAATGACAAATGGTTAATGCTAGTAAGAATATACAAGCACTGAATAAATAAGTCTTGATACATACATCATGTAAATAAAAGGAGAGGAAATTTCCCCCCCTGAAATAGTTACATTTTGTGTGAATGAGTGTGATTTTGTGAAAGGGCATCAGCTCATCAGGTGGCTGCAGGGAGATTTATACTTCTGATTTTAAGTTATGAAACGTGCATGTGTTTATATGTGTCTGTGTGCGCGCGTAATTGTGTGTATGAGCACTGACAGTGTCCATCCCTCAGTGAGTGACTTCTTGATGACACTCTGAGTCACCGAGCAGGTCACTCAATCCCGGGATCCTCTTCCCATTCCAGGAAGAGACACACCAGCAGCGGGTGGGCGGTCCAACCAGAGATGACTCACACTGACAGAGAAGCAGAGATGGAGGAAACCACATGAGTAAAAATCAGTCAGCAGCCCAATAAAAAATGCCCTTTATTAAGTTAAATGCTAAAAAACTCTCACCTGCTTGGCCTTGTAGAAGCCGTACTTGTCACAGTTGGGGAGGTAGAAAGTTGTGAACCTCTCTCCCAGTTTCTGCTGAGAGCTAGCTATTATGTCCAGTGCTGAGTGCAGTTCAATGTGACAGGGACCCTGTGCAAAAAAAAGAAAAGGCAAACAGTGAGAACTACATGGAAACAAATACAGCATATAGCTGCAAAATTATTTTTTAAATCTCAGTTATCTCTCTGTAAAAATCCACAGCTGGTCAAAACAAGTGCCCCCTCTAGTGGAAGGAAGCTAAATGACTTTGAACTGCCTTCACCAGTCAGGTTGATGGATGGTCCTCACCTCATGTGCCAGTTTGTTGCGGATGGTGTTGACCTTGGCCTTGATGCTCTCCTGTCCCTCAGCAGTGTCTTGGTGCTCTAAGGGAAGGTTGAGGCCCAACAGGTGGTGCAGGGAGCCGTGGTCAGGGACTCCTTCAGCCTCCTCTGTGCAGGTGTCAGAAAACAATTCGGACTTTAATGTTGGAAAAAACAGTTTTTTTATCAGAAACTTTTCAAATGTGTTTTTTTATTGTTTCCTGTGATGCTTTGAGGTCACATTCTGACATCTCAAGATCAAGCAACAAATATGAACAGTGAACACATGTGGAAGAGAAGACTATGAAATTACCATGGCCGACATCTTCAGTGCAGACCCCCTGTCCTCTGGTCAGAGCGTAGAGCGGCCTGGCCTCCCCGGGCCTGGGGGTGCAGCGGAGCCCCTCAGCGCAGTGGGCTGTGTGAACCCCGCAGGACGCCCCTTTCTCCAGAGCGCAAGCCATGCAGCAGCCGCAGCCAGGCTCCCTCAGCACCTGCCTGCAGCCTGCCGGGATGGCGGGGCAGCTGTTCAGTTTCTCCTCCGAACAGGGCGCACAGCGGATAGGCTCTGGTCGCACCACCGGGGACGAGCTGGCCACGGCAAAGGCAGCCAGAGCCAAGGCCACCACAGATATCAGCTTCTCATACAATCCAGGCATCTCCACCCTGCAAACTGCTCAGTGTGACTGTACTTTTCCTTCTAAAGATATTTCCCCGAACTGGTAGTATTTATATGGAGAGCTGGCCTCCAGGGACGTTAATGATTGACACACTGACCACAGATATAAAATATTTTTGACGAAGCCGCCGTGAACGGTGGATGACCCTGCTTGACGTGCGTAGATCCAGGTTCACAAGGTCTGTTGTCAATATTGACTTAAACATAAAGTGATTTTACTTCAAAACAACCCTGTTTTTGCACCAAATTACTGATCTTTGTGTTGTTTTTTTCCCCACCCACAAGGTTTTGAAAACCAGCGCATGAGTGCTGCTTTTTGAAGAAATGTTCCAATAAAGTTGCAATGAATAACACCCACAGGAAGAACTGCTAGATGATCCAAAGAGTTAACGGCTATGAGATAATGACCGGTGATTATGAAAACCGTGATTATTGTTGACCAGCACGTATTTTATGAGGTAATGCTTACAGATTTTCTTTGACACTGTTTTCACACTAAACCCCTATTTGTCCCTTTGGTGAAGGTTCCTCTTATCAGGCAGACAGATAAACAAGATCATTCCCCTTTAGCATTGCATAACCCTTGCATTATGGATTGCTCTGCTGGAATCACAACATGTTTGTCTGAAGAAAGACGGTAGTAATTTCTTGTTTCCTTGGTGTAGTATTTATCATAACTATCTGTGGCAAATGGCAGAAAGTTCGACTTACTCTGTATGTGTGATATACAAACCGGCACTGGCTCATGCTGTGTACTTTTTTTTTCAGATAAAGAGCTGATATGTAACACTGCCCACCAACTCATAATGTGTAAAGTACTACAACAAAAAAAACAAAAAAACCCTTGCACTGTAGTAACATTTCAACCAGGAAAGACCAACAAAGTACAAAGGAAGTATTTTTTTTAATTGTTAGGCATATTTGTGTAAATGAGATCAATGTTTAGCTGTGACATGACATGTACTAGTATTATTACTTTTTTTTTTACCTACTTATTGTATTCCTTGTTTTCTTTAAAGCTTCTGTCTGTAACATTCAGAAAATGCTTGTTTACAGTGACCCCTGTGGCCATTCGGTTAAATGCAGTCAGTGTCCTGTTGCTCACACTCTGCAGGCCCAGTGTGACCCAGCTTCAAGCCAGCACAGCAACGTGACACATACACAAGATGAAGTGTTTGAAAGTTTGCTTTCCAAGAAAGTTGTTGAAAAAAAAAAAAATTATTTAGTTTGCACAGTTAGCAGAGCTTCATTAGCTGCATGAAAACACTAACGGTGAGTAAATTAGATGGAATATTATATATAGAAACACTTTTTTCACCTTTTTTCATTAAAACACATTATGGAATTTTCCACTTAAATTGTCACTTTTTTAAAAAAATACTAATGCATCTATGTGACCTACATAAGCAAACAAGACAGACAGCGAGAAGATTGTTTCATTCTATTAGTCTCTAAAAGTTATTCCTAATGTCTGCCTCAGGTAGGATTTTCACACAAATTCTGATTAAATGATGATGTTGGAGGGAACACGTAACCATTATCGCTGGGTGAAACATAACCACCTCTGTCCACAGGGACTGCCAAAATAAAAAGCAAAACAAAAACTTCCATTAAGCTGCTTTAATTGATTGTGAATCTTCCCCATTGCCCTTTTAAATTTAAATGAATCCCTACCCACTATGTGTATGTGTGACTGTCAAACAGAGAGCTTTGGCTTCCCAAACAGCATTTCACACCGGCATTGAAATAAAATAACAGACGTGGAAGAAAGGTAAAAGGGTTCAAGCTAAAGCTGAAGTTTGCATTCATACTAAGAGAGAAAACAATCTTCTGATAGCTACCATGTATGTCTGATGTATAAGGAAGTCAACAGAATAGGCAAAAGGTTAATGAAAATATTTATTGAAAGTTGTACAGAAACTTCATATTGTTTTCACTGTGCAGGGACCACCACAAACCTTACTGTACTTTAAGATTAGACCATGTTTGTTTGTTGACTGGTAATGGCCAGAAAAAGAAAAAACAGACACATGTACTTTACTTTCTGGTAGTGCCAACCCCTAATACGGCATGTTGGATGAGTTTGTTCTACATTCTGTGCTCGCCAACAAGGTCACTGGTTGTTTTGCGTTCACTTTGTGAAGCCTGTGAAGAGTGTTACTCAACCACCAGCTCGTGAGTCACTGCCTCGTCGATGTTGATCATCAGGTTCACCAGCCACTTGGGAAATGGTTCCTCCTGAGAAATAATTTTGAGGATATTGGTGAAAAAACCCTACATTATAATAAAATTAACACCTCTTTTGCTTAAAATGAACACTCACAACCAGAGACGCCTTCTTCTGTCTTCTGCTGTTGGTCTTTTTCTGCACTGACGGTTTAAATGGTTTGATTTTTTGCCATCTGATCTTGGAGACCTTGAAACAAATAGAGCATCACCTCTTTTCCATTTGAGCTGTGTATGGTCAGACGTTAAAGTCAAACATAAACTGCACCGAAATACTCACCTTTATTCTCAGCTCATCACTTCTGGACCTTTCACTTCCTAATCTTGCTTGCCCAGGTAGGGAAGCTTCATCGCTTAAATCCACTGCACGGGAGCTCCAATCTGACAAGGAGAAGTTCTCCATTTCCTCCTGGTGGTTGTTGGCAGACTGCATTTGAGGAATACTTTTTCCACTGAGGGAGTGAGACAGTCGTCTAGGCCTCAGAACCCTCAACAGATCGGCATCTTCATCTTCTTCACTCTCTTCTGTCATGGCCTCCTTCGCCTCCACACCTACTTGAATTTGAAAATCTTCCTCCTGTCCTTCTCCTGTTTCACCTCCTCTGATTTCATCTTCCTGCTCCGACTCTTCCTGTATGGGCTCCAGATGCGGCCTCTGTTCCATCGTTTACATCACGAATCACCATAAGAGGCCCATTTAATGATGCATTTCAGGACTCTTTGAACTGTGACTGTGGCAAAAAGTGGTGGATTAAAACTTACATTTTGTCTCTGGATGTCCATTTAGCGGGATGCCTGAGCTTTCCTGATGTGTAAAGCTCCTGCAGTTTCAGGTTTGCATTTGGTCATTATTGAAACCAGGTGTGGAAAGCTTAATGACTGACAGGTGTAAGTGTAAGTTGCACAACGAGTTCAGTGGCTCTGGAAGGGGATTTCCAAAATAAAAAAACCTAATTTTTCATCAAGACCAAAAGTTCAGGACACAGAGAGAATCCTGCTGCTTCAATTTTCCCATTTTATCTCAACCGCTGGAGCACCCCATTGTAATTTCCCAATAATTTTCCATAGGCAATCCTGGAAATAACTATGTTATCAACAACCACTCAACATTTTCTGTATTTTCCCTAAAATTGTTCCAAATAGCATATTTATTTCTCAGAGACTTCTCTGGAAATGATTATAAAATTATACAGCCATAAAATAAAGCACTATCAGATACTGCTCATTTTCTTGGTTGTTGAAATGTTAGCTTATGTAATCATTAATGAATGTCACAGCCTAATTTACTCATCTTGACCTTTCTTTACCCCCAATGACACCAGGGGGAGTGTTGTTTGTGAACCGTCATTTACCCTGGATTCCCTTCATTGCTTAATGTCAACTTTAGCTTGAATTACAGAACTTGACTCAGAGAGTGATAACAACAGCTGCTTTTTTTTTTATTTTGCCTTTTTCTGTAAAGTAAGAACTCCTACGCGACGTTTATCGACATCACAATTCATCCTAAACGATTAACATCTGACCAGAAATTGACGTGTTTTGTTCCAAAGCAAAACTAATCCCAAGGCTGTACTATACTGAAAATGGTGAGGCAAGTCATGCGTTTGTTGACTTAACTGTTACACCGAGTGAACTCCAGACCAATTCAACGCTGGGAAAATGCTTTTTGGCCCCCACTCGGTGTTTGGGACATAGTGACATTCATCTGGCTGTGGGCTGTGGAGGCACACCAATTGGCATAATAAACCTGTCATTGTCTGCCATATTTTGCTGTGTAGAGTGAAAGCTGTTATTTTAAGAGCCATAAACTAAGGTGTGAGAAATTTAATTTTATAGAGTGGGAAAACTGCCCATAAAAAGTTACGTTTTTTACCCGCTGATCGTTTGCTGTGATGCATGCTACGCTTGCGGTTTGGGGTACAAAATGTAAATATTGTGTTTCAGAGTGAAAATCCTCACATGCCTCATACCTAAAAATCACCAAAAAGAACCTCATTGATGCCCCGGACCACAATCCCATACACCTACTTGTTTTATATCTTGGCAGTCAGACAATTTCACAAATTTACTGACATTCACAGCCATACTCACTGGATATTTTATACACCAATATTGTCTTTATTACAAAATATTCAATAACCCAACTTTACACTGTACAAGATACAACATAGTTTACAGCTTTTGGCTATTTACAAAAAGTATGATCTGCATATCAAAGTGAATATATCTAAAAAGGCAGGTTGCAATCACTGTAAGCTTATTGAGTAAGGCAAAAACTTGAAACATGATGTATTTACACGTCTGCAGATCAAGTGAAAGTTCTACTCTGATAAAGATGTCTGAAGCGCCTCGCATTCCTCTGAAACTGTATTTGAGAGTCTTGCTAAAGCTTATATGTTTTGAGGAAAACTTAAAATGTGGCTTAATTGTAGTGGAAAAAGCTGGCGTACAGTATTATATGCCTGAAAGACGACGGTAGCCAGGGACACTGTACCAAAGCTTTGGCGGCCTCGACAAAAAAGCGCCGATGTACGCGGAGCAAATGAACGGCTTCAGCTAAAGGACTAGGCTATGCATTTGAAGAAGCTCTGTGCTTATTGTGTGTGCTTAAGTGGTGCATGTGCTCTCTTCTGTGTGGATGAATTTCTGGATGTCTGCAGTACATGTACGTTTGCACCATATGGAGGGTGGGGGTAGGGTGGGGGTGGGGGTATACTGGTCCTCTGTGTGACGGCCATGGTACTTTGTGACAGTGTGTGACACATCCCACTCAGTAGATTAGCTCTTAATGTCTACGCAATTTCCTGCTCCTTTCATTGACCTTTACTGCCTAAGCCACCACTGTGTGTGTGTGTGTGTGTGTAGACGTAACGCATACGTCACATTACATTTAACTATGGTAAATCGGGACATTGTAAGAACATCGACAGACCTTATTCTGTCTCTCTGGGGTTCAAAAAGACACTTTAAAAGTCTACCAGTGATGTCTGAAAAAGCCCCACATGCCAAATGTGTTTAACCAGCTGCAACATTTTCTCCTCTCTCTTGTATGGCGAGGCAATATAAGCAGTAAAAACTAAAGATCTGTGGAAACCTCAATACTTTGGTTTTCTTTCAACAGGAGTACCGTTACTATGGCTGTCAGCTCTTAAAAAGTCATGCACTATTCACTGTAAATATGTCTCAAAAAAGCGTATTTCACCCATTGAGCTCAGAGTATAAAAAAAGTATCTTGTGCTGTTTCGTTACAATTCAGTATTAACCACACATGCATACACACACTCACGAGTACACACATGCATGCTTACATACACCAAAAAAAGTAACAACACCATTTTACACTGTAAATAATGCAATGTATCCTTGGCATAATCAGAAAGACAGTGCAAAAGCAATAGCATGATCAGTCTTTTTCTGGATATCCATGCACATATCCCTCGTACATGGAATATGTACTACATATAAAACAAAGATGCACATTATACCTGGATCTGAGGGAACCCAGGAACACCACAAATCTAATCATCTGGTCAGAGATGTGAAAAGAGGATTTGAGATTCCGGGTGCCTTTCTTCTTCGCTCAACATTTGTCTTCCAAGAGTGGTGAGCGGTTAAAAATCCCTAAAAGCAAGTATGATTGTCTGTATCACTGTGTCATTTCTGTGGATGTTCATATCCTGAATGAGCCTTGGGTTGTCCCGGTGAGCTCTGAAATTATAGGAAACACCTGGACAGCCCTGTCTTCTCTAGGCCTCCAACCAGGGTTTTCTTTCCTCTTTTCATGTAAGTTTAACTTTGCAGTCTCGTCTTTCCTACACGGCTACGTCTGCAACAGCTGCCACAGCCTCAATCTCAATCCCTGTCACCTCTATGTCCTCCACCTCGTCCTCCTCACCCACCGCGGGCACGCAGGATGAGGGCAGGCATGCAGCTTGGCTGTTGCTGCTGTTGGCAGTGTTCATCTGCATGTTGCTGCCCATGCTGGCATAAGCAGTCAGGCTGGCGGCGGAGGAGACGCTGCCCAGATTGGTCGGGACGCTCGTCTTGCCACAGGAGTGGATCCGGCGCGCCAGGCTGGCGGAACGCACCACTGAAGATGTGGTTACAGTGCCCACGCCCTGAACCTTCCCTTCCAGGAAATAGGTCAGCATCTCACCTTTACCCTTGACACTGACTTTGCCACGGCACACCAGGTCATAGTTGGTGTTCAGCAGACGATAGACCTCTTCAGTAACCTGTATTATAAAAACAAGGAAACATACATATATTAATGAGGGGAATCATTCATGTCCCTCTGTGGGTTCAACAGAGTTCAGTACAATGTCAAAATAAAATAACGGTATATTTATTTATTATTATTGACTATCTATTGTACAGCTATTGTGCTTCAAACTATGTTTAAGGTCACAATGTCATTTTGACATATCATTGTGAAATACATTCATGTTTCAGCTACCCACCTCTGTTATAAATCAATAAATATATACAGTAAATGGGAAATTAAACTCTTATGCCTCCATTGATGCCAAAGCAAAGAGGAGACCTTTGCCTTGGAGTTACAGGTGTGAGCAATGCTAAACTTACTAAAACTTCTGAGAGGCCTTCACTGAAAAAGGTCCATTCTGAACATGACCCTCAGCTGATCCTATCTTCTGATGTTGGTCTACTTAAACATATAGCATACACAGTATTATTTATTCATTTTTTTGTTAATTTTGTGATTTAATCATATATGTTTTTCCTACAAGCACTGTCTGTAAACCAAAGTTCCTTAATAAAATATAATTACTCTTGGATAAATACTGTAATTTAAGGTGCGTTGGATACCTGGATCTTTCCTGGCACTCCAGTGCTGTCCATCCTGCTGGCCACGTTGACCGTGTTCCCCCAGATGTCATACTGAGGTCGCCGTGCCCCGATGACCCCCGCGACCACTGGTCCCACATTGATACCTGCGCAAACACGAGAAAATGTTAAACAAATATAAAACGATGTTGAACTGATGTTTCTCATCAGTCAGTCATTGTGATTTACTTTGTGATTGTGTTAATACGAAGGGCCGACGTACCCACTCTCAAGACAAACTCATTGTACGACTGGTAGTTGATTTCATCCAAAACGTCAAACATCTCGATGGCATAGTCTGCGATTGTGCTCAGGTGGTCGTAAACAGATTTTTTGGCCTAAAGGGGAGAAATGAGCCAAGCAGTTACTATCTATGCATGCTTCATATTGTGGTGTATCCACTTCTGCAAACAGAAACACACCACCTTGGTACCGATGGTGGGGACGAGGCCCACAGCTGCCATGTATGTACTGCCAATGGTTTTGATTTTCTCTATGTCTTTGTAGCACTCCTTGTCCATGAGCTGCAAAAAACACACATTTTAGTAAACACTTCAAATCTCCCAGAGTTCAGCATGTTCAAAGTGGAAGAAAAAAAAAAAGAAATTGCCATCCCCACCTCATCAAAGTCAGCGATGATCTCATTCAGCAGTCTCAGGCACTCCACTCCCATGTTGTTGCCATCCAGCTCGATGTAGAAGTCATTGAAGTTTGGGATTGAGGCAAACAGGACCCCAACTTGTGCGTAGGACTGATAGTATAGATCCTGATTGAAAGAGAAAAAGAAGGCAGAGCAAACGTATTAAATGTCTCCTCTGACATCTTCTGATTTTGTTTTTCTGTTGTTGTTGTCTGTCTGTTCATCTACCTGTTTGTCTGTCTGCCTGTCTGCCTGTCTATTAGCGAGGCTCACCATGTTCCTGGGGTTCGACATTAGGAAGTGCTGAGCCACGTGCGCGGGCAGAAGGTTGAAGAGGATTCTCCTGTTGTCCAGTTTGACTTTCTCCATGCCGTCTCTCTCCTCCTCCGCCTGACAGCAAATGTAACGCACACAAAATACAGAGAAACGACCATGAGAACTGCTGCTTGTCCCACAGTTTCGCCACACGGGGTCAGCAAAAAACCTCACAACATGGACCGTACACTCATGGCGCCAAACAAAAGCAAGCCAAAATAAGCTTCTTACCCTTTTTTTTGGCAAAGAACAGACTGCTACCAGTCTATAGGTACAAATCCTCCATACATGATCCAATCATTTACATATATTAAAGCTGAAATAGTAGCATTTCTTACACCAACACCTCTATCAAAACACGTGTTATGCTAATGAGATTTAAGCCTCTCAAACATTCACAGTCACGGGCACGTTGATGCGCACATTTCCTGACCTGCACAGCCCATAGGAAGTCCAAGCGTAGTTTGAGGTCAAGTTGCCTGGAGTGGAGGGCCAGGGCACTGACAAAGAGCAACAGAGACAGGATGGGCTCGTAGCCCCGGATGTGGAAGGACCCCCCACTGTGGAAGAGACCAACACACAAGTCAGCACTGGACCAGACCACACAGAAAACTACACACAAGGGCTGAATGGACCCCCCACAGTGTCGAGAGCAATCAGCAGTAAAGTTTTACGAAAGAAATAATGACACAGGGATTTTTTTTTTTTAAAGGCGACATGAAAACAAAATATTAAATTAAGAAAATGTATAAATGAAGGAGCTTAAACGGACCATACAATATTCTATTATTAGTGAGCCATGACTGCATTTAAAGTGTTTTTCAAAAGAGATTCCTATCTTAATAACCTTAACAAATTCAATGTAATCACTTTTCAGGGGCACATTTATGATCCGAGCTCGAGTAAAATTGGCCAGGCCCCTCGGTGCAGGGTTGAAACAGCTAACATGTTCCCATCATCCAGCCCACATTGTCCTTTCAGGCTTCTGATTTGGAACTAATGAGCACATGTGCTGCATCAAAGGGTGGAAAATGAAAGAGTGTGTGGGCTGCAGACAAGCAAAGACTCCTCCACACACATACATCTCAACCCATGTACTGTAAATGTTCCTCTAAACTCTAGGTTATCTCTTCCTTCTCTTCCCTCTAGGGATCAAACAAACACTAAAAGTGGTGACTCCTTGCCTCTATATACTTGAATGATGCACAATCATAACCAGATCAGGGGGCTCTCACTTTAAGCCCTGATAGGTTTCACTTGTTGTTGTCAAGTAACTTCAGGAAACGACAGACATAAAAAAAAAGTGCACACAAGCTGAAGTGTTTTGCATGACTGTGTGCTTCTGGTCTCAGTGGGCACGGCGTGCTGCGAACCTCACCCAGCAGTCTTGCGAAAGCCGCTGAGTTCCAACACGGTGACATAGAGCACCCCAAGGAGGAGCATGAGCGCCATCTTTGGCAGCCAGGAGACCCGCAGGAAGAGTGCCAGGGTGAGGGTGCCCACCACACAGGACAGAAAGGCGTAGCGGGCGCCGTCACAAGGCAGCTCCGCCATGGTGTGGTTGGCGCCGCTGTCCACATCTATGATGATGATGGAGCTGTTGGTGTTGGCACTACCCCACAACCAGGGCATACAGCCCACCTGACAGAGGCAAAGGAAGATAAATGTGCATAAAGATGATGTGGTAGAGAATCGTTCAATATAGTCGAACAGTTGAACAAGGTGGTACGTCACATATTATAAGCTGTAAATATACTTTTTAGCTATCTCGGCGTCCTGATTTTCAACACCATTATCTGGAACAATAGAGCATCTCACTGCTACTGTGGAGTATCTAAACATGCCACGCCAAGAGGGAGCTACAGTCACAGCTTGAAACATGGCAACATTTTTTCTTACTGGTCGGCCAGCATGGTGGATCATTTTTACTGTTTTCTCCCCCACTTACCACACAGGCCTGGGCCACAGCGTAGATTAAGAGCACTATTAGAATACAGAGAGCAGTCCGAATCTGAATGGTCAGGCACCCTGGGAAACACTGGGCCACAAAAAGAAAGAGAAGTTAGGTGAATCAAAACGTATGATAAATGAATATATTTCAATTGCACATATACTATATGTGTTAATACGTTGCAAGATCGCAATAGGACAAAGTGTGTCGGTAGCTGTAAGAACAGCATAAAGAAATTAAACAGATAAATTCTGCGCAGACAGAGATTAAGGTTGCATAAGGTAAGTAAAGTGAGTTTAGTCCAGGAAAAAGAAAGGGAGGGAGAACATGAAGCTATAAAAGCCACAAAGTATAAAAAAAACCCTCTCAAAATGATGCGGTCAGGAGCTTCGAGGGAGACCATCAACCTCAACAAAAGCTAGAGTGAATAGACTTTAGAGTTTAAATACCGCATAGGGGCTTAGAAAGTAATCTCGAGGCCAATGAATACTGAATCATTATTACAAGGCTTTATAAAATAAATTGACATATTTCTCTTTAGTCAGCAAAAAAGAGGAATCGTGGCAGAAAATAAATCAAAATGAAGAAAGTTAAACTTGCTAGCTCCAGATCAGAGAGGACTGATGTATCAGTCGTAGAAGATGAATGTGAATAAAAAGCGAATGAAAAAAAGTGAAAGGGAGACCTTCACTCAGGTTGTGTGAGGATAAGGACAGCAGCTGTATTTACCTGTACTCTAGTGATATGCAGGTACATGATACAAGCTACAAGGAAACAGATGCAGAAGACGAGAAGGACTAGTACCACTGTGCCCCTGAGTGGAAAAAACAGAGAGAGGAAGATGGCGGGTGTTAAAAAGACCTGAGTAACTGAACTGAGAGAGTCAAAATGGAGAGAGAAAAGGCAATGGTGAGAAGAAGAAGAAGAAGAAGGGACAATAACAGAATCTGCTGTACATACTGTGGTATGATGAGAAGATAGACAAGGCCGAACAAGGCAGCGAGGATCAGAGAGAGGACCACTGCACTGGTAAAGTACTCATCAGGAACCTGGTGGTACTGTGTGATGCCAGAGACCAGATAAGTGTAAGAAACAAAATATCACATGAATTCAGAGGCTACGTCCGACAACATGACACAGTTATGCTGTGTGTCCGTAGTGTCTGCAGTCACTCACCCTCTGCTCGTGCTCAGAGCACTTATACATGAGCGTGAGGAAGTTGAGGTCCGCCGTGTCTGACTCGGTCTGGCGGGCCTCAATCAGCCGACCAATGTAGCGGTTGACCCGGGTTCGAGGACTGCTCTGGAGCAGATTAGCTTGGTTTGCATTGGTACGATTCCTCAGCTTCTGTGGAGCCGTCCGCATGGCCCTCCGCTGGTGGGATAAATAAATGACATCTTCACTGAAAAACGTAGAACTTGAAAAACAGTAGTGTGATAAATAGGCTGCAGTGCAGCGCCCTGTAATCTCCGCACTACTGGAGTATTATCATACTAGGAACAAGGGTGAATAAGAGTCAACAATAAACACGGGCAGCTGATTATACTTTCAAATTAGGACATTGCCTTCACACTTAACTTCATTACTGAATGCACCCTGCTGTGTCTGAGTGTCTTCGGCAGCCAAAGTGAGCAGCTTTGCAAAACATTGGGCATTGGAGCAAAGCCAGAGAGTTAACATGGCAGAGTGGATGTTTGCTTGTGTGTGTGTGTGTGTGTGTGGGTGTGTGTACATGTAAGTGAGCATGTTGGATGAATTGTGTAGCTCGGCGGCACAGTAGGGGAGGAAAAGCTGAGCAAAGTGTTCATGAGTTACATGACATGAATGTGCACAGCTCACTGACTTCCTTGATTTCCTCCTTTTTTTCCTTTCCTTCTTCCCTTCCCTGCTCCTGTCTATTCTTCCTTAATTCTTTCTCTGTTCCGCTGCTTTCTTATATTGTTTATTTGCTTCTTTACCTGTTTCTGTTTACACTTTCCATACTTCCTACTTTCCTCCCCTACCTCCTTATGCTCATCCTTATAACCTTCTTTCCTTTGCTACTCTGTATATTCGTCCTTACTTCCTCCTTTCCTTGCCTGTTTCCACATATTCTTCCTTACTTCCCTTTTTCCTTCCTTGTTTCCATATATTCTTTCTCAGTTCCTTGCATCCTCTCTCGGTTCTGTATATTCTTCCATTCTTCCTGTCTTTTGACACACTTCCTCTTCCATGTCCTTGCTAAGTCTTTCCTTCCTTCCTCCCCTCCCTGTTTCTGTTTATTCCTCCCTCCTTCAATCTCGTCCCCCTTCCTCTCTTTCCTTTCTCATTTCCATCCCTTATTTCTCTCTGCCTCCCTCACGTTCTTGTTTTGTGTTATTTATGAGGCAGCAGCACAGTGACCTGCAGACGCTGACTTCTCCTTATGTTCCATATTGTGCTCAGCGTAGCCCAGGACACATCACGCAGCCTCGTCTGCTGCACCAAAAATCCGATTCATTCATCCCCTGTCCCTCATATCACTCCCCTTCGTGCCTTGAATGCATATGTCATTTCACACAATTCAACTGCATGTGGTCTGAATGTGAAATTACCATTCAGTAGAAGGTGCATGTATGACTTGACCTGTCACCACTCTTCCATTTTCCATTTGTCTGTTTTATACTAATCTGCCGTCTGTCTCAAAAGTGAGGATGTTGTCATTACTGGTAATGTAGATTTAAGAGAAGGTACTATCATGTAGTGTGAAGGTACAGATCTGCTGGGCACAGCCACTGAGGGCATCATTATAAAAGCGAGAAGATGGTGCCGTAAGTAAAAAAAAAAAAAAAAAAATCTAATGCTCAGTGCTAAATGTTTAGAAATCTAGAAAACAACTCATGACATATAGGTAATACACTTCCAGTGTTATTCACTCAAAAAATAATAAATAGGTTGTGCTACACAAACTTGAAGCATTGCCTGACATTGCTTGAACATAAATGAATTCCCTGGACATTTGTCCTAACCTTAACCATAAGTGCTATGTGGATTACAAACCCTTGTCTTAGTCTTAACCCTAAAACAAATAATTTACTTTGTGCAGACTATTTTTGTTCAGTTGTCTGTCTCCACATCAAGAAAAATACATCGCACACACACACATACACACAAACACACCTGAAAATCTGGACTAAAACAGCTGGTGCAAGAATTGTACAGCTGCCAGGCCAGAGGATTTCTCTCTAGGCACACAAGGTCAAGTAAGCTCTTTGACATTTGGCCAGATTGCCAGTGTCGCTGACAGTATATGCGGGGCGGGAATGGTATGTTGGTGTCTAGCGGGAGCAACATGCTGAGGTCATTCTAGCTGACACTTACCATCACTCCCTATCTTCTCCTGTGAAAGCCATTTATGTATTTACTGACCACGATGTACAGTTACAAGAGCACCTGGAATCCTGAATTATTTTCCTCAGCAAATTCATGGTACACAGATACACAAAGTCTTATATAACACCAAAGACTGAAAAACACTTCTTTTGCATGTTTTCATTGAAAAGATATATTCAAGCATTCAGCGTAAGCGTGAAAAAATATGTGAACTTTCAGGTTAGTGACTTCTATAAAGTGAAATATTGGGTGTCATGATTTCCAACCAGTGTGATGACATTTTGGTGTGGGTGGACTGCTCGATAAAAACACCTCAATGTCACCAACAGAGTCAGAGTCTATGATTCAGAGTGCAGCTGCAGCTCACGACTATTTTCATTTCTGATTAATCAGCCAAATATTTTCCTATGTTGATGGTTTGATCTATAAGATGTCAGTTTAGTATAGTGACCGCCACAATTCCCTAAAGCCCAATGAAACACATCCTGTTGCTTGTTTTGTCCAACTGACGGTCCAAAACGCCCAAATATGCAATTAATTATGGTGTAAGACAAAAAAATAGCAAATGCTCACAATTGAGGGTATGAACCAATGATTGCGAACAACAATTAAAATGATTGACCCACAATACACTAATCAAATATCTGTTTAAGCCCTAATTCATAGTCTACACCAGAGATCTGTAAAAGGGAAACATGCTAAGAAAATGCATCAAACGACTTTGTGAGCATCATCAAACAGCAGCACTTTTCTTCAGACTGGCTGTGCTACAAATGTCACTGCAAGAGTGCAATGTTCAGTGTTCACTGAGGTGACAAAGAACATTTGGGTAACAGCTATGTGAGAATCTCTCACACATGCTAATATCTACTGTGTGCCCAAGAGTTCACATTAAGAAAGCCACTGAAGCATGAAGGAATCCACGGCCACACATAGTTGCTCGTCAAATGTTTGCCAAAGACCCTTGGATGATCCACAGCTCTGTTCAGCTGAAACAACGTTCTATTGAGCTTCAGCTCTTGTCTTAAAGCCCATGAAAGAATTTACATTGTGGAACAGCCAAGTCCCAATGGCTTGACCTGGAGTGAAGCTTTTTTACAAGACACCCAGGAATATTAATGAAATAAAAATGTTAAACATAAAGAAGGGTAGCTTAAAATGCCTCTTTACTGCTATACAGCTGTACAGAAAGCATTTTCCTGAAAGATATTGTTGCAAAAGCGGTGTTAAAACAACATAATGAGTAAAGAAAATAAAGATTCGGTTTGTGGTTTAGATAAAGAGATCAGGCCACATTTACGGGAATTTACAAATCCAGGTAATTCAAATTACCGTTTAGCAAACATTTTTTCACTATTGGAGAAAACTAAACATTCAAACTGTATATCTCTTAGTCTCTATTTATGTAAATCACAGCACGAACAAACACAGAAACGTCAACACAGACAGAGTTTATACCTTATCACCGTCCTCGCAGTTCATGACATTGGAGAAGGGAATCTCAGCCTTGAACATCTTCCTGCAGTGCATAAGCTGCACTAGTAAGTAGCACACAGTTTTGAACTTCATCTTTTTGGCGGGCTTTATATCCGAAAGAATCAATCCTGGGAATATCTGTCACCAGATAAGAAACGGGAACAAGGATTTAGTCATGATACCCCACACAGTGATATATTATTATGTCAGGGTGTATAAATCATGCACAGGCACTGGACAGTACGCATGTGCACACACACGCATGCAGTCATTATTATCAGGTTCAGGCTTTTAACTAGAAAGTAGTTAAAATAAGGTAGGTTAATACCTTAAGTGAGTTTTTATAGTTTTAAGACTTTGCGGCCCTCATTTCTCTTTCATGAAGCTATTTTAGAAAGAGCGATAAAGATTAAACATACGTTAAAGAGTCTGAGGAAGTGTCATTTGTAGCTAAGAAATATCTGTTTTGTTGAATAGACAAAGTCAGGAACGTGTCCATTTGCAGGACTAATTAAAGGCACAATAGCAGAGTGGCAGCCTATCCAACACAGCTTAGTCAGGGCACATATCTCTCTGAGCCATGTCTTTGATGAAGTCTAACCATCGGTTCTACTAAGGGGATTAGAAAGGTCTCCCGCATATCAAAGAAAAATGCACGCGACTGCGATGTTACAGGTTCACATAAGGACCGATGTAACCTATGTGCAAGCCTTATCTTGCAACCTGCTACGAGAAATAATGAGGAAGGGAAAGGTAGAAGGGGGCAGAGGACGGGAGAGATAGGAGGTAGGAGAGGAGAGGTAGAGATAAAGAGTTCAAGTTTATTTTTCACATTTAATCATAGTGGAATGTATGAATGTAGAAATGTAGAGGGGAGGAGAGGAGAGGGGAGAGGAAGAGAGGAGCAAAGAGAAGAGAGGAGGCCTGGTGTAGCAACACAGAAACAAGACTGAAATTCCCTCTCCAGCTGCTTGAGGCACATCTGTTGGAGATGTGCGTGTTAATGGGCGTGCGCTGACACACGCATATCTCTGTTAGTTTGTCGGACTGTGCAGATTTGAGATGATAGATGCCACTGGCTGTTTCCCTGGTCTTTATAGCCCCAGTCCAATCCATTAGAGGCTGGAAGTGAGATCGGCTCAACAGCAAATGTGTGAGAGCTCCATCATATGATGCTGGATGCTTCAGTCAACTCTACATTTTCTATTTGAAGGATGGTTTTACTGTAGATCTTGGCTAAGGAGTAAAGACTGGTCAAGATAAGCCTGCTTTTTTCAAACTGGCCTACTCTGACGTACTACGTAGAGTATTTTAGGTTAATATGGATTAGCATACGGCCTGCAGAAGCTGTCTAGGGTCAATTAAGGCCAACTGTAATCTGAAGATACAACTCATGCTGTCATCTTAATCATTTTCCTCTGCTAAAAGCTGATTATAAAATACACTGAATACACATTCCCCTGCACGGAATCACAATACGATACCTTCCGTCGGTGAGATGGCACTATAAAGAAGGTTTCAATTTCATGTTTTTGGAGGAAGGCGTTCCTTTCATGTCCATTTCCAGGCTCCACCTCATAATCTCCATTTAGGCACTCCAGCGTAGATCTGGTGATGTGGACTTTCCTGTTGAACATAAGGAGAGCCAGGACAGGATAATACACAACACATCCAGTCCTGAAGCCACTTCAGCACTTGGCACACACAGTTCTGAGCAGGTCATCTGCAGGAGAGTGTTACAGGAGACTGTCAAAATTAAGTCTGAAGTCCTGCTTCTGCAGGCATTTTGTAAAAAAGAAAAGATGACAAGGCTAACTTTAAAATGCTGCAAGAAGGTAATTTTTCTTATCCTCAAGCCTATTAATGTCATTTTATTTTTTGCTCTGCTGCAGTTTGCTGTTTTTTCCTGATTTCCCTTCAAACAATTGCCGGTACTTTAAAAGCACTGGCAGTAGAAATATTAACACTTCATTTCTGGATCATCAGTCAAGATATTTTTCCAGAACAAAACAAAAGAGCAGACAAAGAGAACTGGTGTCCACAGCTGTCTGAGGCTGATACTCATGTAAAATGTCCAGTACTGACCCAGGTAGTCCTCCAGCCTCCATCACATTGGCTAGGGTCACATCATTAGACCACACATCATATTGCCATTTCCTGAGGCCCAGCACTCCACACAACACCCGGCCTGTATGCAGGCCCACTCGCATGTTTAGGTTGACTTCTGTGGCCTCCGCTACAGACCTGCAGGGGCAAAACACACGTAGTATTGGAATCAGGTTGTAAGATTAAATCTATATTGACGTATCTAGTATCTCCATATTGAGGAAGATCATAAGAAGGCAGCACAGACGATGCACAAAAATAAAACACAATGTGATGCATAATACTGAAAGGTTCTCAAGCAGCTGATGATCCAACCTTATATGTTTTACAGGTAATCCATTGCAAGTTATGTCACAATTCTTTCACTCAAACTCAAATCTTAAAACAACATTGTCGCTATAACATCAGAATATTTACTATTAACAGCAAGCTTTATGCATAAGATTGAGGTCAGCTCCAGGCAATGGGCACATCCTTAATTCAGAATAATACAAAATCTAAAAGTATTCTTTGTGAACAGATGTGTCAGTCTCTCAAGAAGTGGACAGGGAACAAACACTGTTCAAAAATGCCCTTCTTCGCTCTAACAAACCAAAATAGGCTAAAGAACAAAAAAGACTGCTAAGTTGAGCATTTCTATTTAATCAGCATTGAAGAGAAAACTCTAATCTTAATTAACAGGCTTCCAGTCAAGTTGTGAAAGTATCTGATTTAATCTTCTGCTGCATCTCAATCTCTCACTTTCTTTTCCGTCCTTTCTTTCCCACTTCCAAACCGCGCAGGGGAAAAGCGAGGCAAACAAGCTCTATCGAGCTCAGTCAAATAGCTTATTTTCTTTCTCCATTAAAGCCTTTTTCTCTCAGCCAACTGTAGTTCTGCTCGATCAAATGTTCAGTGTTAGAAGTCCCTCACAGCACACATGGCTACTCAGGCTGCAGCTTGCCCTACTCGAAGGAAACTCAACATGGACGCTGTTAAACAGTGTGTTGAGGATAAAATAAAGATTAAAGGCAAGAATTCATCACCAAAGCATATTTTATTGAATGGATGGACAGAAAACTGACAATTAACACTCACGTTATGGTGTCAATCATGTCCAGGCCCATCTCTACACAGCAGTGGGCATGGTCGGTCTTGGGTTGGGTCAGTCCAGACACGCAGTAGTAACAATCCCCCAGGATCTTAATCCTGCGACAGTGGTTCTCCTGCCAATCAAAAAGAGAGTGCAACAGTGATTTAATGTCATCCTCTTTAGTAACAGAATCATCTTAACCTCTATAAAAACATAGTGCACCATAATGGTCAGCTCCTTGAGTGTTAAAAACATTATATGGAGTACTAAAATGCCATATTCCTTTCCTTTAATCAAAGTTGCATCCGTGGTGTTTGAGTTAGAAATTCTGACATTTAATTATAGTTTATCCATATCCATCAGTGTAATTTGTAAGAACTGCTTCAAGCCATCCACTGCTGCAACTTCCAAGGTCGATTGACTTCATGATGCAGGAGTTATGGTCTTTCAAAATTAGAAGTAATATTCTCATCATAACACCATAATGTTTGCCATTTGTCAAAATGTGCCATCCCTCGACATTCAGGGCAAATTACACCGGTGATGTAAAGCGTCAAAGTAAAGAATGCTTTCTTAAACGCTTCACAATTTACGCTTTACAATCACAAAAACCCAAATTCATTCTCAGGGTAACAATGCCGCAGGTTTAGCTCATTGTTCCAACACAACTCTTTTTATGTTTTCTTAGGGAGTGTTAAGGATCTGATCCACGGTGGCATTTTCACAACATTTTTTAAAAGATTGTTGTCCTCAGTGAAACACCAAAACAACAGAAAACTATTGAATCAATAGTTCAGCACTTTGGGAATTACACCGATTAACTGTCTTTCCAAGAGTTAGACAGAAAGATCGATACAACTCTCAGGCCTGTATGCTGAGGCTACAACCGGCAGCTAGTTAGCTTAGCATAACACAAAGGGGAACAGCTAGCTTGGCTTTGCTCAAAGGTAAAAAGACATCCACCAAGCGGCAACTCTAAAATCTATAAAAAGGACTATTTCTTGACTTTTTCCGTAGGCTACCTGGCAACTGCGAAGTGAGACTGAGGTCGCTACTCCTGGCTATTAAATATTATATAGTTGTATATGCATATGACTTTTCCCCCCATTTCCGGTATTTATGCTAAGCTAAACTTAAGGCCTGCCTTGAGGTAGCTTCATATTTAGCACATGGACATGAGAGTGCTGATACTCAAGAGAGACAGATGTAGTCAATAAAATTACAGAAAAAGAAAAAAGTCAGATACAGAATACAACATACATGAGGGTGCTGTGGAGCTCTACATGGACTGATAGGCCTATTTCTTCGGCGCTATCCCAACCAAACTCTTGAGACTTTGAACTTACACCGAAATGGTTGCCACAGTGCAGCGCTGGATCAACGGATCAGTCTCACTTTAGGGAATAAGGTGAGTCAGTCTCTCACTCTTTAGGGACAATAAGCGGTGGCATGAAAAGGCCGCTTGCAAATATAACCCATTATTAGAGGATATGAGCAACAGACATTCATTTTACCAGGGAGACCCGGTTACCGTGGACGCCTTCTCATAACCCTTTATTGTTTCCATGGAGGTAATGGGATCGCTGGCCATGCATGTGAAAAGCACAAAGACTCATAATTATGCACATTGGTGGGCACAAGACAGGATGGATGCTCTATTTTTAACATGCAAGCTGTGTGAATTATTAGAAAGGAGAGACGGCTAAAGCTTGTTAGCGGCAACTATCTGCCTCGTGTAGTTTTACAGGCAGCGGTCATGCTTTCCGAGTGCTCAGCGGCATGGAGGCACATTTGCTATTCATTTAAAATATATTCTGAGACACAAAGGCGCAAAAGGAAGAGGCACTCAGCGGCAGTGGAATGAGGCGATGCAAAGGGAAGTTACGTCATAGACCGATGAGCAGCTCTCTGTTGTTTCACTCTCAGAAATGCATTTTCTGTTACATTTATTAACTTATAAACGTAATCTTTACTATCTTTAATTTGCAAAAAATGTACCTTCATGCAAACAGGTCTTAGGCATCATGCTTTGAAGTTTACACCTTTCTAAAATAGTATATTGTTATTTGCATGCAGTATATTTTTTGTATCTGTTTCTCATTTCTTTCCTGGCCACCATAAAGTGTTATTTTCTTTTCTTAAAATCTAAAATAAGCTCAGCGCAACAAAGATCTTAATACAAAAGTTGTTGTTTTTTTTTTATCAAACATAAAGATGAGGTTGGACTGCTTTTCGCTGTTCACTTATGATGGAAGTCAAAAGCAACATATGAGTCACAAAGGTTGACAGAAAACAAAGATATTTACTTAAACATTTAAATTTGGTATCCTGTGAACTGGCCCTTCATCTATTTATGTACATATAAAGCTGGCGGTGAAGTTCTTTGTGATGACACTTAAATTCGATTCTCTCCAGATCTTTCAAATATTCATTTATTGATGAAAACGTCTTCATAGTAATATAGCCAGTGAAGTGTTTTTAGGGTAACTTGGGTCATAGTAGAGCAGTAACAGATGGCACTCTAGTGAGGGTTGAAGCTACAGGAAGCAGGGAAAGCCCTGGTACTTACAGACTCTCCTACTCTGTACTTTTCCTGTGCTAATCTGCACTGTGAGGGCTTAGGAGCTGATTCAGTCACAAACTGGATTACCACCGTCATGTGACTGAAGCGTTGTGGGCAATCTGGGTGGTCATCAGCGTAGAACAAAAATGGGTGCTGCGTATTAGGGACAGGTGGAGTTTGACACCTAGACACCACAGTTTCTATTAGAAAGGAAGCACAAGCGATAATATTTTTTAAGACGACTGTGTTGGAAAATGTTTGCAGCGAGGTTACAGTGACAGAGCAGCAGCACCGACAGCACAGTGGGGTTGTATTACCAGGTTACACTACACCCATATGAGTGCAGAGATGCAAATTAGCAAACACTTCAGAGTGCGCAGACAAAGAGGGGGAGACAAAAAGGGACACAGGGACAGGGAACATTCAGTAAATGATTATGAAGGAAAAGACGAGCCAGCTGAGAGTAGCGGCAGTGCATTTCCTACAAGTCTCCAAAGGAGAGAGCGGCACAGGTCGTAATTTGTCTTTCACACTAAGAGAAAGATCAGCGCCGTGTACACATTATTGATGGGGGTAAAGATTAGGGTTTCCACTCCTGTAGCTTTGACGGGTTGAAAGGACACAAGACGGAAAGGTGTGTTTCCCGCTGTCTATCTCTGAATCTGCATCTCCAACAGTGTAAACATGTGGATTTACAACAATTTATAGCAATTCTACTCCAGTCTAATTACTAGCAATAACACTATTTTACGCATATTGTATAAGGACATTACATGCATTTGAAAAAACTATTTTATTTCCAGTCTACCTTGGCTCGTTGAGTTATTTCATGTCAACATTTCGTCAATATAGGCAGACAGTGATTCATTGCAAGGGCTCTCTGTTGGCCAAAATCTTTAAAAAGTGCTGCACAAGTTCTCTCACCATTTCCCCCTCTGCTCCACTGACTGGATATTCTCCTTTTTGTCGCCTGCGCTCTTATTGATTTGAATTCACATACAATAATTTATGTGCAACAACAAATGAATAATGTATCAAAACTCCCTCTGCCCACCACGGCACGGTGGGTTGGAGTGAGCCGGTGCTGGAGATCTGTGAAGTAAACCTATTAATGTCGATATATTTAACAGATATCACGGATATGACAAATAACGAGTTCCGAGGCTGTTTTATTTATGAAGATGGTGCTTCTTTTCCCAACACTTAATCAGAATTAGAAGCAAGGAACAGTGTTTTCCTGGAATGATTAAAAAAAACATAATAGATATACAGATATACAGTCTCTGAGGCAGAGTTTGTTATTTTTCTTCCATCTTCCATCTTAATAAAAAGTGAATAATCAGAACGCTGCAGATATGACGGTAATGAAGTAAAATAAAAGTTAAAAAGTAAATGGTGAACAAGATTTGTGACATTTAATAGAATAATATAAGTATATTTAATATACTTACATAAATAATGTCTCTATCTAAATGATTAAACTGATGTTGATGGGCTGAGAAATATATAAGAATGCCATCACATTCCCATTACTATTAATGCGCTGAATAGTTTTATCTATTCAAGCGTGATGTGTGACTTAAGATTGCTGTGAGATTAAGTGTGATTTCATTCTTTGTTAGTTTTTCTCTCTGATAATATTTAAAAAATGCCTCAGGAACACTTTAATATATACTGTATATACTGTAATTACAATATATCCATAATTCATACCTGAAATACTCATACTCACACACATTCCAAATAAAAAAATGAAATCCACACTAGATTTTAAAGGTAGAAGTTGACAGTTGTATGATGTTTATTGTGGCTTTGGTTGGGACCTTTGACAAGCCTGAAAAATAACCCTGATGATGTCAATTTGATGATGTGATCAGGGTTATCTTGGGGGAAGTGATGGTAGTGCAAATTGCTTGATGGTGTGTTCACAGAGGGTTTTTTTCTCCCTTTCTCCTCAACCAAGAGCTCAAGCTGTTTGGTCTGGGTTTTGCTTCAGTCTGCAGTTTCTAGCACACGGGCGTCTGAGGGAAACTGCAGGACTTGACAGTGATCCTTGCACCTGCTCGTGAGACAAACCCAAACAGGATTTTTTGAGTTGTGTGTACACCCGGACTTTAGTTTCCAGCAGGCAGCTGTCACAGCGTGGGCAGGGAACAGTCCTTGTGCTTAATTTAAAAATAATGCAATTTTTTATTAGCACCAGAACCAGTTGTATTTGTTTCTTGGCATAGGAGTTTCTATTATATAAAGCTGCAGATGTACAAATTATCACATCTACAAAGCAGTTGGAACAGGGTTCTTAAAGTTAACTTTTTGCAGAATTACACTTTCCTTGCGTATACAATTGTTTGCTCCTCAATTTCTTCCACTGTTTTGGGAATCTTTACAGAAACGCACAATCTCCTCCTGACTAGATGAGGCTTTGCTTTGTCAGTTCTTTCAGTTGATAAAGTACTTACAGTATCAGGTGCAAACAGGGAATAATAGTTCTGACAATTGAATGTTGGATAAGCTCCCTGGGTAATTGCTATTCTCTTGAAATAGTTTTAAAAATTAACAAACTGAGGGATGCAAACATGAACTTCAGCACACATTCATGCACTTCGCATGTGATACAGGCTATTTTGTGACACCTTCAGTCATATATGTGAATGAAAAGGGAACTCTGACTTGTCGAGGAAGCAAGAGGCAGTAGATAGATACATCATTGAGCCATCCTAAAAATGGAAACATGAGAGAGGAAGAGAGTGCAGAGAACCACAGGGCATAAAAGACACAGTTGAGGGAAGTAGGCTGCTGCATGTCAATCAAAAAGCCGAGAAACAAGGAGCGGAGGAGTCTTAGAGCTGTGATGCAGGGAGGTGTTGCGAGAGGAGAGAAAAGAGAGACAAGAATGAAAAGCTTTGTGAAACTCTGCCATGGAAACAGCAACCACACGCACACGTGCACGCATATACACACACGTGCGCACAGACACGAAAGCACATCCCGTCCAGAGCTATTAATGTTATATAGCATCACAACAACTATAAATTAATCACAGAGTCCCTCTCACAACAGAAACTGTTGTTTCTGGTGCCGGACAGCCTGTTGGAGACTCAGCCAGGGAGAGGAAGTGTTTATCGAGTGAGGCGGGGACCAGTTGGTGTGTCAATTTACATTCCTGTTCTCCCTCTTTGAAATAAATCTCCCTCCTCTATTTCTTTCCTTGAAAAAAAAAACCCACAGACATTGCCTTGATTGTTGTGAATGCTGTGTGAATCTCTCTTAGAAACTAGTGAGGAATCATCACTGCGTCTGATTTATGCGTCAGTCTGGTGTTAAATTTCAACACAGGCCCAGTTTGGTTGTGAGAAGGCTCCAAAGCTTCCCTGAGATGTTTTGCTCAGCGGTAGTCGGTGGATTCTCAGCCCAGTGGTGAAGAGTTATAATTACTCCCAGCTTGTGTTCTTGTGGGTGGTGGGACTCACACAGCAAATACTGATCAGTGTGACTGGGTTTCCTGTAAACTTCAATTTTCAAGCTAACCCCCCCCCCCCCTTTCCCCCTACTTAACGTGACACAGTCCAAGAAAGGAAAGGCCACTGTTTCATACGTTTCCTAATGTAAATTTGATGCTGCCATCCACAGAGTTCTTATCAACGTGTGTGTTGAAACTAATAGCTAGTTGCACTGAAAGATTTCAAAGCTCACCCTCCCACTCTCTCTGTATTGATATGTGCAACAATGGGAGCCAGCAGTAAAATTCCCAGCTTAAAGAAAGGTTGATAAGGCCACAGACTTGATCAATACTTCCAGAGCAGGGTTCTGCATGGGCCTAAAACTGAGATCTGTTGCTGGTGTAACCACATGGGAGCCTTGGCTTTTTCCTTTATTCCATCCATTACTGACTCTTTGCTTGCCAGGCTGATGCAACATATTGCTTATGCTGCCTTTTCCTCTGGGCAATGCATATTTACTCACAATGCATGACACACAAGGGCACTATTGGCAGTGTCAGAGAGGCAAAGACAGACTCTGCACTAATCAATATTTTCATGGGTCACATGACTGTTATATGAAAGGTGGTGATGAACCCACACAAAAATTATCACCCAAATCTGCACTTCCTCAACTCTATTTAATGTCTTTCAGCTCATTGTTTTGGTTTGTCTGGGTTATATGGCCTGTGACGTTAAAGTTTTCACTCGCTCTCACTGTGCTTATCAATTTCACGTTTCACGCTCAACATGGTTATAAACACACCGCGCGCTTCCTGACCGGCACCAAACAGCAGCCAGGAAATGTTAGAAACTAGCTGGTGAACGTAGTGGAACATTTAGCAACTAAATGTTCCCAGAGAGAGTATAGTAAATATTTAACTTATATTCACCGGGGGGCCTAAACCCAGGTCTGAATAAATGCTAATGTTGCTAAATGTCTGTTGGATGTGTTTATAGCTAACACATATAAGGTTTATAGTGAGGTAACATGTCAGTATTTTGTTTACACCATTCCCACCAGCAGACTTTTGAGTAAATCACAGCCCGTTTCTTTAACACAAGATGGGTTAAAAGAAATTTAAGTGATTATGTGTGAGATTCAGAAAGTGGTCTGAGTTTGTGAGCTGCAGGTTGGAGGTCAAAAGGAGACGGGACTGTTGTCAGACTGGGTGGAAAGTGGAAGCTTTCTGATAAAGCTTGGTTCGTATTTGCTGCCTTATCTTCATTTGTGCTGGACGGAGGAGAGGAGAGGAGAGGAGACTTGGTCTACTACATCAACGGCACTTTAGGAGAACACTGCGTTCCTGGCCCACTTCCCATGCAGCTTGACAAGTCCAAAGAGTGGACAGGTGGTGTGGGGATGGTGCTGGAATGGTATTATGAGATGATGCCCAGTGGCCATGTGGCATCGCCCGCTCTTCGTATGGAACGAGAAGAGCCTGCGTGCCCACAGTGACCACGGCAATGAGTCACTGGCACTGCCACTTCCTGCCAAAGTGGATCAGAATGAGTGGGGCTTTGGGTCAGGGCAAGGCTAGAACATTTGATGACAAGCTCCACGGCCGGGGACAGCCTCTCAGTGTAATACGAGGCTCCCAGCTCGCAGCCAAGCGGAGATCAGACCAATCTATCTATTTGGGTTGGAACCGAAAGAATGAGACAGATCAAATCACAACAGCAAGAGAACTGACGTGACTCATGATAGCTTTTTTTCCTAGCCAATCAACTTGGGGAGATGAGGGTGAAAATGTGAAATTTATAGGTAAATTAATTGTAGCATCTTTGAAATGAAAGGAAACAAAGCTTTGGATTAAAGTGCATCGACTTGTTGGCACGACTTGACTTATAAATGAGTGTGTCTGTGTGTGTGTGTGTGTGTGTGTGTGTGTGTGTATGTTGCAATGCATGGAATCATCTTGCTTAGGCTAATAGTGTCTGAGAGTAAAATGCAACTTTCTGCGGGATAAAGAGAGACATACAAAACAGCCAGAGCCGGATAAAGCAAGTGATCTGAGATTAATTGGAAAGGCAATGACAATTATTTGACAATAACAAGTCAGATGACAGGCACTCTCTTTTTAGTCGGTTCTAATTTTGCACGTGTAAACAAACAAGTTAAAAATAGAAGCCAAGTAAAACCTCCTATGAAAGCAAAATAGGGTTAGTTGTAATCCTGTGGATTAATGGATTTGACAAGGGCATGTGCCTAGTGTAAGTAATAGAGGCCAGATTACATGTAGACAAGGGCTGTGGCAGGGTGATCTGCAGGGGCTCAGGGGCTCAACCTTCTCACCAAACAAAGATACTGTATGTGTCAGCCAAACCCAAACGTTAGAGAGGGAGCGATACCTTGCGCTCTCCAGTGATGTGCTTTGATTCAGATTAACGTGACTTGAGGTGAGAGAATGTCAACGTACCTATAGCGTTTTGATTAAAAGGTTTTGTAACACCGGCGCAGATAGCGTCACATTTGAAAGATTAACCGCAGCAGTCAAATTCACGGCAAAAGTTGAGCGGATTTTCAGCACTGAAATCACAAAGAGTGAAATATTGACAAAAGAGAGAGCTAAAATCTTTTTCTGCATGCGAACCAGTACAACTTGGCAGCCCCTTCACTCAGTTCATTCACACAACCAGTAGTGGAGGCGAGCTTTAGCCCAGGATAAATCTGGCCTAGATTAAAGAGGTCTGTCAACTCTTCTTCAAATGAGGCACTGGATAATCATATTAAGCATCATATGGGCTTCCAGTATTCACTGTGACATCATGCTAAGCTGGTACAATAGCGGCATGTGCCAACAGCCTGTGGCCAAAGCAGTACACACAAACACACACACAAACGAACACACACACAAATGAACACACATATACACACACAGACACACAGGCATCTTTTCCGTGTCAAAATTTGGACAAAGTGTACACACAGGGAAAAAGAGCAGCTTTTCATGCCAACACTGACTGTAATTGAGGGATATGTGTTCAAGGAAGGGAAAAAGACTCACCGTGGCAAGCTCATCAAACTTTCCAAACAGCTCATTTAGCAGTTTAACCAGTTCCTGTGCCGTGCACTGGGAAGCCAGGCTGGTGAAACCGACTATGTCTGCAAACAGGATGCTGCAACAGAGAAAGAAGAAAGGAGCGCACATTATTCACGGCGGCATGTTATACTATGTGTAGGAAATGAGATTATTGGCTGCTTGATCAGATTAGCAATCAGGAATTTGTTTAAAATGACATTTAGGACGCCTGAGCCAAAGTCAGTTTGAACATTCTCACATTGGATAATAGGTTTTACAGCAAAGTAATCAAACATAGAAATGAATGACCTGCAGCAGCAACAAAAAAGAGAGAGAGAGAGAGAAAGAGCCACCCCCTTTCTCTAACTGACTGGCAGCGCAGTCGAGCAGAGCGACTCAAAATAGAAGCGAGAGCGTTCTCATGGGGATCAAGGTGGAGACATGTCCTGTTAGGATCTGTTCTAGGATATAATGCAACCATCAAGGTGCTGTCCCCATCTTGAGGTGAACTTGTGTTCCCTTTTGACAGTTGGTATATGGGACTGAATGTGCTCAAGTTTTAAAGTTGAACTGAAATCAGAATCCCTTTTTTCTAAAGAAATCTTTATAAACTGTATATCCGTGGTGTTTGCCTCGACTTGATGAGATCAGAATTGTAATTACTAAAAAGAAGAAATGTTCAGTTTAGCTCACCAACACAGCACAGCGTGTGAGAGAGTGTGTGAGAGCTGCTGGTGACTCAGCAGGTGTTAAAAAATTACATGAACAAAAAGTAACGTCTGGTCAGTGCGAACTTTCCAAATGGAAGCAAGTTATCCCAACTTGTTAGCTTCCTCCATGAGAGTGAAATTCAAACCGAATTCAAGTTCAAGTTCAGGTTTTATCCGTCACATATAATCATACAGTGTATAATTATGGTGAAATGTGTGACTGTTAGCTCCTTTAATTATGCAATAAAAGTAAAAGTAAAATATAACAAGAATACAGAAAAGAAATAGGGTGAATAATTATGTTAATTATAGTAGCAACTTGGAAAATGAAGTAAGTATATGTAAACATAGTTCTAGGACACTTCTTAGGCAGTGTCATCAATCAGGATCCTAGGGGCCTGAGGGAGGAAGGTCTTCTTGAGCCTCTTAGGGCTGGACTCCTTTATCCAGTATCTCCCTCTAAACCACAGAGCAGTCACTGTTCACGATGTCCGTGACGATGCCCTCTTGCATGGATCACTGCATAGCCTCTCAGGTCAGGTGGCACTGGTGCCTCTTGAGCTCCAGTCAGTTGGCGAAGTCTTCGGCATGCCCGCGAATTCAGACGAGCTGCACGATGGTGAGGAACTGCTGGTGGCCGCCGCACTTTTGCAGCTATTCCAGCTCCAGCAAGAGGAGGCCAAAGCATCGATATCACGATGGCACAGAAATCTACAAGCACAGTATATAAGGGTGCTGAGTGGCCTTGTTGAAAGTCTTGCATCAATATTCGTGGCCACCAGTGCCCTGAGATGGAGTGATGATACTTCTTCAGTGTGGAGCATGCTAATTTCAGGCTGACTTTAAACGTTTCACTCTGAGAGTTGCTTTTTTCCTGATTTGTGCTGATTGTCTTATTCGTCATGTTTCATTACAAGTTGACAATGGGGCCCTGATGGTAAAGGTCACTTGTGTTGAAAACTGTGGCGTCTTAATGCGGTCCTCCTGCCCCCGACAGAGAACTCATTATCAATCTGCATCAGGGCAGAGCAGGAACTTTTCCCATGAAGGATTTGCCCTGAGTTCTTGGTGGCGGTGGAGGGTGTGAAGGGGATTAGTCATCAAACTCTGACTGTCCTGGACAACTTGCATGTCTGCAGCTCTGCCACTGACGGTCGACTGCTGTCTGCATGTGGGCTGGAGTTTTCACAGTGTGTCACAGTGAGTGCTGGATCTCTAACGGGGAGCTGCTAAATGTCATTTTGCTGTCTCGCAGATGTCACCGTAATGAGGGGCAATGGATTCAATCTGTGTGAATGTTTTAATTGGCAACCATCTGTGGCTGACAAATATTTAAAACATTAAATACCGTGCTAGCGTAAACTATTAAAGTTTAATTCACTAAAACTCCGATAAGAGCTTAAATGATGCTGGAATGTGTTTCATATCAGTGCACTTAATAAAACACTGCACGCAGATGCAGTCAAAGCATCTTTCTATTTAATCCCTCAAACTAACCCAACAAACTCTGAGCCAAAACTATTCCTTACAAAAAGTCTTGAATAAGCTCTTAAAAGTTAAACCATTGATCGTAATTTTCACCCGAACGTCTCTGGCCTCCCGTCATTCTCCTCAAAGGACAGGAATGAAAACTCAGCTGATTGTAAAATGATTCATCGCTTCGCGGTCCCACCTGTTGTAATCATTCAAAGCCACTTGGATGTGGATGTGGTCTAAATAGGGAGATCAGCATAATGATATGAGGTGTGAGGTGAACTGTCGGCTTTGTTTAAAGACTGATTCAATTTACTACTGCTTTATTCCGAATTTTCAAATGTTAATCCAACCCTTCATCTCACGTGAAATCTATTCTCCAGAATGGAAGACTAATGTTGCCTGTGAAAAACAATGCTAATTACTCTGATTTAATGATATTAAGCAGGAAAGATAGTTAGGCTTACACACACATTGAAATGCTCTTTCAGTATTGAGTAAATTGTCTCGCCACATTCTATAATACTTTGATGTTCGCATCCCTCAAAAGGCAAAAAACAAAGTAACCCTGTAATCATGGCCCTCACCTGCTTTGCAAATTATGGACAGCAAGCTGATAAGCGCATGATGTGGTAACACGAGCCAAACCTACGTGTAGGTGCGCACGAAGCACAGAGCAGCCGCTACGTGCTGCAGAGAGCATCCCACGGAGAGGATGGTCCCGGTGTCTCGTGACCTTTACAATGCTCGGTTATATTTGGCTGTGTATACCTAATTTAAAACGCATGCACACCATTGTTTCCACTTTCACGTGAAGCATGCGCCGAGCACGAGGCCTGCGTTCCATTCAAAGTTCAGGTCAGAAATCTCAACGCTGCACTGTCGAGGATTTAGGCTTTGTTGGGGAAAATGCAATAGAAGATGCCCTTTAAATCAGCATATTTGTCAGAAAACTTTAGATTTCACAGTCCCTTGTTTACAAAGATGCAGAAATATACTGCCTGTGAAAAGTTGTTGCCATCAGCACGTAATATGGGTCAAAAATTCAACATAAGCTACTCATGAAAGTTTTAGCAGCTGCAAATTCAGCTCACAAAATGATTAATTAATAAATGATTAAATGATTAAGTAACCAATCAAAAAAAAAGATAAATAAATCCAGGTATGTACATTATTAAGAGAACACATGAGCTTACTTGGTAATTAGTAACCGTATCCACGTGCGCAAGTGCAGCCACACTAAATCATAAAGACAGATATGTGCGTGGGGTGTGTGCTGAGCACGCAGTTAACACCACAAACATCTGGGGCTTATTTTTAACAACACAGCAAGACTTTTAATATATGCCTGCACAACATGTTTAAGTCTATTAAAACACCCACGTGCATAGTGCAAATATATAATGTGAAAAGTTGCATTTACAGGCCTCAAAGCCTTCATGTAAAGTGGAGGATTTGCTGTAGGTTGCTACAGATATTTGACATTGAATATGTAGGTTCATGGTGAAATCTCCCACCTTGAAAAATGTATTGATGAGTTGGACCACTGAAAACCACAGAGACCGCAGACTGGGAACTGTATCTAGTTTTGAATTTTGTCCTCCAGCAAAACCTTCAAAACACACACTTAAGCACTCCTAGCAAAAGTTATACATTACTCTTAACCCCTGCAATTGACGATGCCAAACCTGCTGTACGGTACTCTACCTTATTTACCGCTCAAGGTCAAAACTTCGTCCCAAATTCTTGCTCCTGACTCAGTAAACTCCATCATCTACAGCAGGCAAAGCACCACAATTCAAATGATTAAGCAATATAATACAAACATGATTTTTCCCGTGGCGACTAGAACTTGTCTAATGTCCAATATCGTCTAATTCGACCTCCCTCACACCATCATCCATTATTTCCTCTCCAATGGCACATATTCGAGGAAAGTTATTCTTCCAATTATGCTAATCTCCTATTTCCCTCTGTGGGAGGCATTACTGTAGCTATTTTGGCAGACGTGATTTCAATTTAATCACACAGCGGAAGGCGCGAGCCGCGTGCCAACTCAAGGGTTAACTTTGGATGGGCCCCTCTGGAGCTGCAGTGTGTGGGCAGCGCATGTGCTGACGTCGGCCCAAGATGGGGGGTAACACAGAGGAGAGCGCAACGTGATAAACTGGCAATAAACAGTAACGTCTTTGTGACAGCATGAGCGAGCATCTACAAATATTTCGAAACATCCTGTCAGTGTCCCTCCTTGATCATCTTGGAAACAGAATGACATCATTTCCTCACTCAGTTTCGTAATTATTTAACACAAACTTAATGGCAAAACAAGTAGGATTTTCCTTTAAAAAAAAAAAACAATGTATAGACTGATACAAAAAAAATCCCACTTAATCAATGCTAATGATTTATATTTATATTGATATGACCCACGAGATGTGTGTGGTGGTGTCTGTATCTACAGAGACCTTTCCCTCTGCCTAGATTTTCTTATTTTGTTGTGTTTGGGATGTTTCTGAGTGTCAACCTTTGAGGCAGTGGTGCGTAGCCCCCCAGCACGCAGTCTTAAATAAAAAGAAGATAAAATAAAATAATAAAATAAAAGTCTTAGTTCCAAAAAGGGTCAGTGTGTTTTAAGTTCTAGTTTAAATGTCCACAAAGCAATACTGCCTTTTACCAGCATTTTGTGCATATTTACAGTGTGTGTGTGTTGGAGGGGGGGGGGGGTAAAACATAAAATAGACATGTGGATATGCTTGTGAATTACAACAACAAAGAGTGGTGAGGATGCATGTTGTATGAAATTATAAAGTGATGATAAATGGGAAAGCTCTTTAATTAAAAGGGCAATGTGATATTAAAGAGTGCATGCTCATAATTTATCACTGTTTTCACATTATTAATTGTGTGAATAACAAAATTAGCTATTTTCAAAGGGGTGACTTGATACATTAAGAAACTATTCTGAATCACTCACTGCTGGTATGTTTTCAGCTCAAGAGCATTTCTATATAATGTCCCACCTATCTTGTTACAGTAAATAAACTTCAGGTTTGTTACTTTGGAGTTATAGTCTTTATTTTTAGTGAGTGTTCACTACAATATCTCCCTGGCTGGATTTTAATCAGATCAAACACTGCCCACAGCCTCCGAACATAATGAAGAAAACTCTGAGTACATTGTGCTCCACGCTGTTTACTTTCTAATTACATTCCACCCAAATCACATAAATCATGTCTGCATCCAGTCTAGATCAGTCTCAAAGGGTGGCGCTATCTGAAGGAGTTCAAGTCACAAAAGCAATCAGCAGAGCTCCACTGAGATGTGTCCATATTTAACCACTGTGCGCGCGCACAACACAGTGTTACGCAACAAGAATTTAGTCTCCATTGCATTTAATCCACTGTAGCAACTTAATCCTGGGGCTAAGCAAACTCTCCTCCTCGAGCTTCCCTGCTGCTCGGAAAAGAAAGAGGGGAAGCAGGAAGAGGAGAGGATAAGAGAAGGTAACAAGGAAATGTTGAAGCATGATAAAGGAGGTTTGATGGTACAGTAAGAACCGCAGATGAAAGTAGGTAATAGCATGAAAATACGACTTGAGAACGGAGCGGAGAACACCACAATAATGCTGTTACAATGTTACTGAAAGCGTTAAAGGGTCAATCCTGGCTGCAGGTGTCAGGAAGTGTAAGTCTAACATGCTAGGAGGTACTTGTACTTTTACTTGAGTATTAATTACACACAGCATTTACATACAAAATACATAATCAGTTAAGAAAATATGATTTGTTGTTTTCGGTGCAACTACCCAACAGCATATAAAGCAGTTAAAGTAGCTCCCTCTTGACTGGCTATGAAATCTAAATGGTGCTTGCAACTTAAGGCATCCATAATTACTATACTGTGATATAATATTCTAACATTGACAGATGCGATTCTTCTGCATCAGAGTACTTTTACCTCTGATACATCTTGCTGATGATACTGTTGTTTATAATGTTTGAATACTGGACGTTGACTTATAATGGAGTATTTTTACATTGTAGTATTGTTTCTTTTCTTATTTAAAAGACTTGTGTACTTCTCCAGTCACCGCAGGTTGTATAGCAGCAGCCCAGTGAGGACCAGATTAAATAAACAACATTAGGACAGTAAATGTGCTTAAACGCTGAAAGGCCGGTCCATCCAAAAATGTCAGACAAAACTGGTTAACAGCATGGTTTGTTTGCAGGAAGGGGGGAGGCGAAAATGGATTGGAGCGAGGGAAGATGATGAAAGGAAGGAAGGATGGGGATTTACTGAACCATCATGGCTTTCCAACCACTTCCCTTGCGTGACCAAATAGTGTGCGCTCTGTTATGATACAGCATGTTGGCTAATGTCTTCTGGAAAAGCAGTTAATGTAATTTCTCAAAGAGAGACACTGGAACAGATATACATATAATATCCATTAACTCCTTTTTGCTGCCAGAAATTATGCAGTACCCACTGTGAGATCGTTTGTTTCCATAGCCATCGACCTGTGGCCAAAAGTAATAATCTTAAGACAGAAAGCATCACTCCCAAACTGTGCAGGACATTGTACAAGTGCCAGAGGAATCTCCTCCTCACTAAGCATTACTTAATCTGCCTTTCTCTTTCCCCAGCAGGAACCTTAACTGCAAAAGCCTTGTTCCTCCCTCCTAAGGGCTGCTGAGATATGATGCCCCACAAGTTGGCATATACACCACTGGCATATTAGCCTTAGCGCAGCAAAAAAATATGACTGAACTTGAGTTAGTTCCTTTGTTGCCCATATAGCACTTCTCTGCCATTGCTCCAAATATTGCCATCCATATGAAACAAACTGAAAGAGCAAACTAATGTCTTTGGACTTTAGCGTTTTCAGGACTGATAATAAATGAGTGAGTCAGGGGCTAACCCTTGATATTCAACGTGAAGAATTAAAGGTTTCTCTTTTTGAAGCCTGGGGCAGTGTTAATGTTTTAAGACACTGTTGGGTTGGATCACACTGCATTGTGTAGCCCTCAGTGTTCTTTCCAAAGGACGTGTTTTGTCAGGTTATTCAGTTCATTTTTAGCATGTAGCGTAATGCATTGAGATAGCATTTATACCACTATTACAGCTGGAAATGCTCCTAAAAACACCTTTAAAAGTGATATTAGTCATATTCACAGTTAACAGGGGTTTGAATATCAGTGGGACTGTTATGTTGTGATGATGCGAGGATCCTACCTGACATTGTCATGGCGCTGGATGTAGATTTTGTGAAAGATCCTTTCTGGGGGCTTCAGGAAATCCTCTTTCATCTCCATAGCTACGTTCCTGGGCAACAGACTCATTAGCAGGCGCTCCTGAGTGTGTGTGTGTGTGTGTGTGTGAGTGAAAGAGAGAAAAGATAAAGTAAGTTTAAATATACATTTGTACAGTCAAATAGCAAAGTTATCATAGGACAAAGTGTTAGTAGCGATAAGAAATGTGCGAGACAAAAAGGCATGAAATCTAACAGAAATGAATAATGTGTCGAAATGACTCATGGCAGAGGAGAGAGAGAGAGAGAGAGAGAGAGAGAGAGAGAGAGGGGGAAAGAAGAAGAAAAAACCTGAGACAAAAGTTTCAGCAGTGTACAGTGCAGGTGCCCGTACCTGTTTCTCATTCTCGTCCTCCATGCGGAGTCTCTCTTCGATGCAGTTGCGAGCCTGCAGGAAGGCCTTCCTCTGGGCTCGTTCTGTCAGGATGCGCACAAACAGCCCTGATAGGTTGACACTGGTGAACAGCACTGTGTTGGCAACCAACTGCAAACAGGAAAAAAAGAAACACAAAACACTGAAACACACCATTTTCATTCTTTAGCACACTGTTAAAGACACATACAGTATTAGGAAGTCGTTTGGAGATGCTGTGAATATACTAACCGTTTAAGTTGTTTGTTTTATTCCTTCTTATCTGTTTTTCATGTGTCCCTGTATATAGAAAACTGCTTAAAAATGAACTTGTATTTTCATATATGTACAGTAAATAATGAAATCTTAAATATGTCATTTAATTATGTTTGTACATTTGTCTGTGAAAACTGTGCTTAGCTACCAAATGGGCTCTTAAGCAGTTTACGTAGAATTAAATCAGTCATCTAAATTCCTTGTAGGTATTTTTCCATTACCTTGTGTATTTGTTTTTTTGTGTTTGTTTTGTTTATTCATGTATTCATCATCAATTTCACATATAATGTTTTTGTGTATTTTAAAGTTTGATTGTCTTTAGTTTTGTGATTAACTGGATTTAATCTCTCTTTTCCTGTCTATCGTGTATGTTGATCTCAGCGGAGAGCTGCTGCCTACATTTGCATCCTTTGCAGGGATAAGTAATATATTTTGAATTGCGTTACATTGAATTGAATTGAATAAACTATCTCATCATTAACTATTAAGTTTAAAGTATAAACTATTTGAACTATGCATGAACTCTAATCACATATTTTACCATTGCCACTTTGATTTCTTCATACCTGTTGTAAAATAATTAAAAAACCAGGAGCAACAAATGTCTTCCTATATGAGAGGGGTCTGATATTTCTCTATTTTGGGGTCTGTGACATTAAAACGTTTGCGAATCTGTGCTCTGGTTCATCCATCACAGCAGATGCGCAGCAGCATGACTGCTTCAACCTTGTGCAGGACACAAAGAAAAGAGAGGGTTTTTTTTTCTACTTGACTGAGGTTAGCTGTCTACGACTTTGAACACAAACCAAACAAGGTCCTATATTCACCTCTAGAATATACACTAGCAAGCTGTCACCCTGGGCAGTAATTATATATTCGTGAGAATAAAGGAATTCATTCTCCTCACATCTTAGATCATTCATCATGAGCGTTTTCTGCAGCCGGAGTCAATGATGGAGCGCAATTGACCTCGAGAAAAGCTATTACAAATTATATTACGCTTCACTTGTACAAAAAAACAGAAACAAAACATATATATTGTGTCATTTCAGGGCATTTATATCTCAGTGAGCATCATAAATATACTGTCATATGTGTCATGTGATACACACACAACTTCTAAGTTTGAACAAACTTCCACAGCCACAGAGAGGCATGTTTCCTGGTCTGATGAATAATGGATCGCATTGAAAAGATTGAAAAGTTTTTGGCAGCAGCAGTCTGTCTATGCACTCTCGCCCATTCACTGTCAGTAAGATAGCTCCCCATAGTTTTATAACATTTACATTAACTTTTACTTTATGTGTGCAATAATGCGTCTTAAGGTGGTAAGTCTATACCTGTGGCACTGCATTGTTCAATAGCATTAGATATAAACGCAGGGCTCTCATTTAATATGCATTTTATCACTGCTGGACTTATTGATAGGCAGCAAAATAAAAGACTCCCTGGGACTGGTTACATTATTTATAGCAGTTACATTAGTCTATAGTGTGAATGTGCTTTGCATTAGGATAAAATATAAAAGTTGGCCAGTATTTTTGTTTTCTGTCTGTGCGATCCAAGCCTTCTGTGGATGTGCAAGGTTGTAAGTAACTCTTTGATGTGTCAATAAAATGTGGTAGAAGCCATTTAAAACAGCTATTACAGTAAAAGACTCCTGGCCGACGAGCAGGGAACTAGGAATGAGCTATTTTTCAAAATGTATTCCACACCTGCTCCAGTAATCAGACATTTCAGGTAGACTGAGCCTTGAAAGCAGACAGCACTGTATAGGCTGAGTGCCTGGGACCTAGGTGGGTGGCTGGTGCAAGCCTGGGCTGCGCGGGGTCATGCCACACAGCTCATCTCTAAGCTTAATGGATTAGCTATCTCTGGTAGTACAGCTAACACTGTCCTTCACATGGCTATGCAGGTATCTCATAGCCTACATACAGGAAAACAATCTCCCCTGCAAATACTCTGTCATCATCTGAGGGCATGATATGAACTGATCACATCTCAATTTCCCTTCGAAGAAAACGCACAGTCTTCGCGTCGTGTGCTGCGCGGAGGCAGAGATGTTCCATTTACCCCTGGAGGGTTTGACTGATGTGCCATATCTTCTTTCCTCACACCTGATGACAGTCAGAAATGTGTGAGAGTGTGTGTCCGTGTGTGTGTGTGTGTGTGTGTGTGTGTGTGTGTGTGAGTGTTTCATTGTGACAGGAGGGGGAAAAAAGGTGCAAAGATATAAATGCACAGAGAGTGGTGTACCAATTCCTTTTTCAGCTCGGAAATGACTTTGCCCTCTTTTTCATAACTGAAGCATGTAGTGTGGTGAAAGTGTGTGTGCCCCTCTGTTTGCCCTACTTCTGGTGCTAGCAGGATGTCACTCTGGTTCTTCATTCCCAGATGGCTCCTCCGGGACTGAATCACCTCCCCAGGGAAACAGCCATGGGCATACAGACTGCTTTGCTCATTCACGCGCCCCCCCCCTCCTCCTTGTTTGTTTTGGGGCCTGCAGGCATGCATCAGCACAGCCATACAGTAGTCCCCTATAACTTAACCTCAGTAATCACACAGAATTGACTTGCAGGCAGGATATTCAGCATTCAAATCACACTGTCTCGTTTTCTGTTTGTCCACGAGATCAAGCTTTTCATCTTGAAAATTCCTCTTCCTGGCTGACATGAGCTGGCTGGTCTTTTTTTTTTTCGGAACCAAAACAGGTCGTGGCAGAATTACACTTTTGTCAGATTTGATCAAAGCCCAAGCAAATCCCATCAAGTCTAACCCCGGGGAGCTGTCCTTGGTGCTGAGCTGAAACTCCAAATAATGTGTTTAGCAGCATGGGCCTATATTACACTGCCTATATGCATGCAGATGAGGCTGAAATCATTATAATTATGGTCCTGCTCATAGTAAAAATATTAACAAAACACCAAACAGCCAAAGGCACCACCAATTAAAGTTGCACGTACCGTTCTCCACAGTTTCTGAGTCTTCACCGTGACAGAAGTGGCCGTCACAATCAGGTGCGAGATGGAGACCATTATCCCCAGCAGCACGGCCAGGAGCGTCCGCACGGGCAGGAGCGCGTAGGCGACGAAGGTGACCAGGATGAGCTGCCACATGCCCTGCTCCGGGGACGTCGGAGGCTCCATCCCCATCGCGCCCAGCGAGAAGGGGCAGCAGAGGAAGGAGAAGGTGAAGCCGAAGAGCAGCGTCAGGTTGACGATCTGCTGGAGCTGAGTCACTTGCAGGTACTTGACGTTAGTTACGATGAACAGGGAGACGAAGATGACACAGTGCACCGGATGGGACCCCTTGGAGATGGTGAGGCTGGGGCCGGACAGCAGCTCCACCACGGCCAGCGTCGAGGACATGAAGATGAGCACGGCCAGGGCTTTGAGCGTGGACGTCTGCTCCAGCTTCAGGTTGTAGTTCTGGAAGAGGGACTCGAGCTCCTTGCAGTCGAACTCGTCCTCGCACGCGATGGTGGTCAGGGGGACGCCCGGTGGACAGTGACTTCTCTTCCGCCTGGTTTTGACTTTCTGAAACGGTATTTCCTCCATGTCAGTGCCATTCATAAACTGAATACCTGCTCGCGGCCGAGGTCAAGCCGAAACACCGGATCCCTCGCCGACGCGGACCGGGGCCAGCGGCGAGAGGAGACGCGCGGGCTGCGCCGGAGGCTGAGCGTCCCGGAGAGCGTGCGGGCTGGCCGGTGGCCACGGGCGCGCTCCGCACTATCCACAGGTTGAATGGTGCTGCTCGGAGAGGTCGGCCGCCAAACAAAGCTTCATGCCTCGGCTGCGTGCGATCTGCGGAATGTGTGTGTCAAAGCCGGAGCCTCCGTTTGAGCGCCACATGAAGAGCAAGAGCGCGCACGACGTCTAGTTCAGATGGTAAAAGCTTTTTTCTTTTTTTTTTTTCCTTCTTTTTTTTTTTTTTTTGTTGCGGGGCCTCAGATATGGGATCACGCCTGCGCATTATGAGGTGAAGATAAGACAGGTCTCAGCCACTCAACAGCGCAGTCAAGACGATTTGCCTGGTGCGGCTGCAGGAGCTCCCCTCAGACAACCTGACAGAGCAGCACATACATCATCCGTCCTTTTTCTTTCCCACCTACACATGACCATGTTTCCATCGTTAAAGCCTGCGCAATCTAATTTCTTTTTTCTTTTTTTACATATAGTGCTTCATTTAGTCTCTCTTCCCTTTCCTGTCTCCTCCACATGCATCACCACATGAGGAGGTGAGCATGAAGCAGCACTGACTGATTGACTCACTTTTCCATGTCAGTGCTCCCAGATCATGATTCATGAAATTCTCACCAGAGATTCTCCCTGAAGCTGGCAGCTACTGTATTTGCTTGGCACGGGCATGGGCTAACATGCCTGCGTGCCATTCATCATATGATTTCTGTGTTTGCCAGTGAGTGAAGCAGCCACCCTCACCTCCACCACCACCACCACCCTCACCATCAGCAGCACCCCTCTTGGCATTCAGGGGGTGGTGTCTCATTCATTACCAGGGGAAGATTAGTCATCCGTCACCGGCTGCCGGTTGCCATGACCCGCCAGTGCCACGGAGGGTGTAAAGAAAGTGACAGATGGATGGCCCATGCCAAAGTCCAGCACTCTGCCGTGCTACCAGGACACTCACATGCCTTCTGTTGCCCTCCCATCGCTCCCTCCTCTCTCTCTCTCTCTCTCTCTCTCACTCAGTTCCCCTCTCTGCTGTTAGTATTTCCAGCTTTCACTGATCTAACTCAGCTACTGAATGAGTGTATGTGCTGTGACAGGTAAACAGGGAGAGATAAATGGATGGCCTGCTGTGAAAATAGAAACAGAGAAGTCAAGTATTTGGCAGCCGACCAAATGCAGAGACAACAACAACAACAATGGGAAAAAAAAAGGCCAGTCTGGCCACGGAGAGGCATCAAAGCCAGTGTTTAAAGAGAAAAATTAGACAATTGAGCATGCTGTAGGCTAATCCTGGATAGTTCCTCTGAACACAAGAAGCTCAAGTGAGGTGATGTTTGTATTAGAGCTGAAACGATCAGTCCAGTTAGAGGATTTAGAAACTGAATTCATGCCAGTTTTGATGACAATTGATTGAATATTTAAATGTATTATCAAAAACAAATATTCTCTGTAGTTCCAGCATCTAAAATATGAGGACTCACTGCTTTTATATCATTATAAACAGAATAACTTCGGGTTTTGGACATTTAAATGGAGCTTTGGGGAACTGTAGCAGGTATTTTGTACAATTTTCTGGCATTTTATAAACCAATACTGTTAAATATTTTCCTATAAAAACAGTAATCAACTGGCAGCACAGTTGTTATTATCTTACTGTAAAATTAACATTATTTTACTGTCACTAAAGTCTACAGTATTTTACTGCTAATGAAAAATACAGTATTATCTGGTTTTTGGGTAGTTTCACAGTATTTTACCATTAACCGAACTATAGCAGTACATATACATATGCAGTATATAGCTATTTTCTGTTTTACAGTATCATACAGTTTATTTTCAATGCACTATTTAGTTTGTGTTTTTCCTTACATTTTAATAAACATATTTTACATAAAATAATCCACATATTCTTATTAAACTTTTTTTATTGTCCGTTTTCTGAAAGTAAATAATGTTGAAACATTTGAAAACATTTCAAATTTAAGTTGAAATATAAAATGGAAAAAAAGGTTTTCTTAATGAAATGCTTTCTGTTAAAAACCTTTCTAAATCAAATTACACTTTAAAATAAAACATTTTTTTGTACTGTACATTACTGTATATACACTGTGTGCTCAAACAGGCTCTGGCAAGGCACAATGTCATGTTATGGCCCGCTTGAAGTCACCATGCAGTTCTGTCAATCCAACCAACCCTGGTGGAGAGAGAAAGAGAGACACACAGAGAGAGAGAGAGGGATGGAGATGACAGCCTCTCTCGTTCAAAATTTGTATATGTAGAAGACAAAAGAGAATGACAGAAAGAATTAAAGGTGTGAAAAGAAGAGCGGTCACAAGTAAGTAAATGTATGGGAAAATAATAAACTAAAAAAAATTTCAAGTGATGTAACTGATCAACCACACCTTCCTTATGATTTCTGTATAGATGAGCCTTCAGACCTGCATATTTTTGAAATGTCCTTTTGCAATAAGGCATACAACAATGCAATGCTAGACTGATGTCCACAGATCTGACATGAAGTCATCAAGTTAACTTGTGCAAACACACTACAGGTTTGTGTTTGGGTTACAGGAATACAAATGTTATTCAACTATATATTTCTTATAGCCCACTGATAATCTTACTTCAGTTTCAATTGATTATTAGCTTAAAAGCTATACAATTCTATCTAGCTACAGAATATTTCAGCCACATATTCATTGCTAACACTAAAAAATATAGACTGAATGAAAGACTGATAGACTTTGCACCATAATAACTGAATAAAGTTGCTCCTCACCAGATATTTAATGTGATGTGGATGGATAAAGGAAAGAGTATCTCAAGCTCCACATGTGTACTTCAGCTGGAACCGCTTCCCAGAATAAAAAAAAAATACTGTAAGATACTGTTGATAAACAGTAAAGTGCTGTATTTTAAGAATACAGTATAGTAATATTAAAAAAAAGTGTCTGGACTGTAATTTAACAGAATTTCATGGATTTTGACAGTAACACACTGTATTTTAAAATAACAGATTAATACTGTTGAAATTCTGCTGTAAATTTACAGCAATTGTTTATAGTGAAACAATACAGTTAAAAAGAAGCTATTCATCTATAATGAAAATAATTATTGGTTACAGCTCTAGTAGATCCAGATTCTGAGAAGCAACCAACTGTTTTGTCAGGATCCAGCTCTATGTCTCCATAACAGTGGCCCTTACCTTCCCCTCTTGTCCGCCTGCCAGTCTCAGTCCTCTGTGTTATCTATTCCTGCTCCTCTGAGAGAGAGATGTGGGACACAGGATGTAGGACACATTGCTTTTAGGCTGAAACTCCGTCTTATCCACAAGGTTTCTACTCTTGTCACATTTCACTGGACTTTACTGGCGGACAACACAAACGCCGCTTGTGTTGCTGTGGTTTGCCTGTCAGTGATAAGGGCACCGTAACAAGGCACAAAGGTGACATGCAAATGGATAAAAAAAAAAAAAGTGTCGTCATTAACAGTCTGTCAGCCACAGTGTAATTAATCTGCCATTAATTTTCTGTTATCGCCCTGATCAATGTTTCAATATCCCGTGCATAGCAGCTCCCCAAATCAATCTCAATAATGAGCGCTGCTGTTTTTCAATTTTGTGAGACGTCGCACATTTCCTTTGATGCAAATGTCAAACCGTGCATTCACGCAAGATGAAAATCTGACATTCAAATTTGCCATTTATGTATCTGCACATGCAGCTTTGTGTTTATTTTTCTGGACCGCAGGTGATTGACAGTTGGTTTCTCTGCATTCATGTGAAGGTGGGGTGGCACATCCAGGAGGACCTCTTGGCATGTCTGTGGCCAGGAACACTGGGAGGAAGGGGAAGGGGGGAGGGGGTTAGAGAGCAGAGTCACCGTATGGTACAAAAGTGTTATTCCCTGTGCCTCTGATGGATTCAGGTGTAAGTGTAAAGTCACGCTCTGCTAGCCCTCATCTTCTGAGAACAAAGGGAGGTCTTGTGGGAGTTCACACCACAAAGATGCACTCCAAGGGCATCGGACAAGGAGACAGCAGCCTGCTCCCCGCTGCGTGCCTCTCCGCTAAAAATCCCCCTCACTTCCTCCATGTCCGTCTTTCTATTTCTGTCTCTTGCTCTTTTATCACACACACAGAAAAACATCTCAGACTGAAAGACATGAAACAGCTGAGCATCTGAAATGATGTAAAAACAGCTGATTATGTATCTGACATATTTACATTGCAAAATCGTCATTTGAATAACAGCTTGATGACTCAACAGCCTGAGCTCTCTGCTGCAATTAAAATCTCCACCACATGCCAGTTGTATAACTTCTCTCCAAAAGCTGATCCTTAGCACACGAAAGATCTTAGCAAATGCTTGCGACCAAATTTGTTTCATGTTGGGCCTTTGGTCGCGTCTCAAACATGGCTCCTCTTGTCGATCGAGCAGTGGGAAATGTCACTCTCTTTGCCTCTCAGAAAAGGCTTCAAAAAGATTTACACAGACTTTAATTCTCCAACCAGCAGGATGTTTCTGTGTCTGGAAATGGAGAGCTTGCACACCATTGGTTTGGTCCAGGAAAGGATTGGGTGGAGGGGGGTGGGGGGCACAAGAGGATAAAAAGCAGAAAAGCAGAGCGTATCGAAAAGAACGTTCAGAAGCTGCTGCCTCCGTCTAAACAGTGCTTTACACTCGCTGTCATCAAGTGATCATCTGTAATGAAAGCCCAGCAGCCGGCAAGTCCCCACCACTGTCCAGATGTGGCAGAGGCATTATTGGTCTTATAATCACAGACACATTGGCTCAATACCAGCAAATGAAACAGCTAAGCCAGACCCAAGAGGGACTGGCAGTGCATGTTGTGAATTAGCTAATGTCAGCCTTAATTAAAATCTGCCAAGTAAAAAAAAACACAACGTTTTCTCACAATTGTCAGCCAGGTGTGCTGCTCCTGGTTTCCTTTGAGAAACGGCTACATCTGGGAAGGATGAGCAAATAAAAGGTGGAGAGTGTGAGCTTTATTTGCATGACACTCTGTTGCATTACTTTCGCAATATGATGATAAATCTGTTGCGTTTCCTTTACCTATGAAATGGAATGGAAAGCATAAATCAAATATGGCCACAAGTCCGCTATTCTTCACGTAAACTTAAAAGAAATGAGTCCAAATCCAGCCTTGAGCAGGAACCTACAGAACTCCATCTGTCAGGGCTGAAAACATAATACACACATAATTACCAAATCAAAACTGGACTTGGGGGGATGGGGGGTCCACAAGCTTACCCTTCATTCAGCACAGAGAATGATTTGTCCCCTCTCCAAAACACGTCTGCAGTCGCAACAGAGAAATGCAGCAGCTATGTTACCGCAGAATCCATGATTCAAACGTAATTCATCTGTTGATGCACTTGGCAGCTCAGTGACAACAAGGTCACTGAACGGGTTCAGATTGTATTTTAAAAAAGCTCTCGAAACAAAATCATGATCTGGCACAGTTCAGCTGTTTGTTGAGAGACTGTGTGTCATTCTCACTTTATTGCTGTTTTGCTTTAGGCGAGGAAAGAAACGACAGTGTTTTTAACGCCCGGATTTGCGATAAGCATTGTTTCCTCAATCACAGATGTTCAGGAAAATTCACAAACATTTACGGAAAGTATGAGATCTTATTTTTTCAATCTCCAGTCGTGGATCAGTGCACTCATCCCCACCCAGTGGACTAGGAAATCCTTTTGAGACCATGCTCATGCAAAAAAAAATATGGTTTAAGAAATAGATAACATTATCCAGCTTCTTCTTTCTTTTTCCTTACAAAATATTCACAGAATGCAAATCCTGTGTGAAATACAGCTAAATAGTTGGTGTTAAAGTGTTAAAGCTGACCGCTCTGCACTTGACATCTATCTTATTAAGGTGTTACTTCTTCCTAAGGGGGGTTGATTACCACTGCCTTAGAGCAAGGTGACACTGACAAATGTCTTTGATCTTGACTGAAAGGGAAATGCAAAGCAAACCTGGGCTGCGAGGTGAGGACTGCTGGAAATAACACATAAAGTACTGCCGTCGAATGCGATCCTGGTGCTGCGCCTTCCTTCCCCTAAACATTATACACGATATTATCCTGTTTTCTCACATGACAGCTTGCTGATTGCAACCTTTCGCTTATCAACCTACATATCTGAGGGACTCGTTCAGCGTCTCCTCCATTACAGACAACGCCGCCCTCCTAATCTTCCACTCACATCAGCATGGCTAATAAGCCGAGCAGCCAGGGTATACTGTTTATGGAAACATTTATTTCAACTGAAGACCAGACTTAGGGTATCTATTCATCTTTAATAAGGTGAAGATTACTGTTTGCTTTCTGTCCAACAACTCAATCTTGTGATGTGGACACGTCGGGGCTATGCTATTTTTAAGCACTGTACTGTAGACCTGAATTCAAATGAGTGGGCCACAGCAGAGTAGAACCTCCGACGACGCTCCTCGCTGAAAAAAAATGAAGAAGCAAGGTCAGAGGCCTGTTTACAATGACAAGAAGTAGCAACTGGGCCCGTTTCGCATGTGTGTCTGTGTGCAAGCTTATAATGGATCAATAGCCATCAGGTGCATGGGATTCGAGTGCAGCACCCTCCCATTGTGAAATCCTCTTAGAGCTTCTGATAGTTCAAGTAATCTGGGAGAGGCAATGCGCGAGTGTGTGTCTGTGCGCTCACGCTTGTGTGTGTGTGTGTGCGTGCGTTTGTGTCCAGTCCATGTGCCTTGTCCCCTCCCACAAAGTCCATCTTCCAGGGTATCACGTGCTGCGCTGAATTTGAGCACTTAAAGTCTTCACCGTGTGGCACATGACTGAGGTGAGGGAGGCCGACAGAAAGAAAGAGAGACAAACAAACAGGCAGACAGACAGACAAACGGAAAGACAAACAGAGACAACTTCCTCTGCGCTGAAATCAGCTCTGGTAAACTATTAAACCTGGCTGTGAGGGAAAGAAGAGTGATAATTACTGTCAGCTTGAGATGTAAACTTAAAGAAAAGTACGATTTAACACAACATGAGCCTTATTTTTGTAGTTCTGTACCTCAGTTCTATCTGTTCTGATAACATTAAACGCACCACAGTAATTTCTGAGATCTGGAAACATGGCTATATTGCTGCATGTGAAGTCCACTGGAGCGAGAAACACAAGCAGCCAGACTTTCAGACGGCCAACACTTTAGCCAGATCATCTAAACCACTTTATTTGGAGATAAAATCAAAAGTGAGTTTTCCTTTTTGCTTTCTCTTCCAAATAATTTTGGCAAACCTGGGGGATCATTTAAAACCTCTGCAATCAGATTTCTCGTGTTCCTGATTTTTAGTAATGTTGCCATTTTCCAAGATCTCAGCAATGCACTCATTGAGTGGCGATGTTAACAATAGGAGTGATGGCCAAGACTATTAAAATGTGATACAGGCTGTATGAGACTAGAGTTTCTCTTGAAAACAAAATATTTTTATATTAATAACGTATCAAATTAATACATGTGATGTAAAGTTAAGGACCAGCTGGTGCACATGGTGGAGCATTTAACAACTTAAGAGATAGATATTTCCCAGAGTAGATAGTTGGGACCAAAACAGAGCAAGAGGAGAAGTGTATATTAGACTTGACACTGATCAAGTGACCAGACACAGGAGTCCACATGAATGCCAATGTTGCTGCATGTCTGCTGGAAGTGGAAATAGGCCGCCTTTTGCTAACATGTTAGGATATGGTTTAGATTGTTCTCTTCCATTGTTGTAAATCTCATTCTGTGAACAAATTCACAAATATCCTTTTAGAGGGACAAAAATGAGAGAATGAGTTAGTCCTTCACACTGACATTCAATAAAGATTAGCTAAGTTTAGGAAAAATGTAAATCTAGATGACAAAACATAAATTGGTCTGTAAAAGTCTTTGACAGAATCTTTAATCCTCTTGGCCAGCTGGTCGCAACCTGACTATACGGAAATGATTACATTGTGAAATGAGAAAGAGGTAAAGCAAGCGAGAGAGAGGAAGAGGTGGTGGCAGATGTGAGAGCAGAGAGAAAAAGGAGACAGATGGAGATGCCCGTGCTGCTGGTTAGCAGACACCTATACAATGAATATTGAGCGGGTCAGATGAGGTCAGTTAAAGAGTACTGATCGAGGAAACTGGCAAAAACAGAGTGGGCTGATTGGATTCATATCGGATGAGACTCAACAACACTTGGAAAGGCCTGATGTTGAATAGGGACTGGATATTGAATTTCAAAGACACAAACAAGATTCAGCAGGCGGGGAGGGGGGAGCTTCCTCTCATGTGTGCCCTGTTGTTGCTGTTTGTAGGAGCCAAATACCTCTCTGGGCGAGGCGGGGCCGGTGATCAATAACCAGGAGAAAGTGGCCACTGGCCTTGATCCTAATTAGTGCAGGGTTAGAGCAGATAAGCTTGCACCTGAGCCCCTATCTTGGCCTTTCTCGAACAACAGCTCCCTCCCAATCAGACTACCTAACAGCACCAACATCAGCATGATTACGCTGTGGGCGCGGGAAAGACACCTCACTCGGCGTAGGAAATATTTCCCTCACATCTTGTTTATCGTTCATCTCATTGTGGGAATATAGCGCTTTCATCATCCAGAGGGCTAAAAATATTGCAGCGAAAATGACACTGTAGGGCGGGGACAGGTGGGTCTTTCTTCTGTGCGAGGAAGGTGATTAGTGCAATGGCTACTTTTAAATAATGCTAATTCTCATGGCCACGGGGGGATTAGCTCAAAACCTTTGTTATCGAAGCCACGCCTGCTAAAAACACACGGAGTTCAGGGAAAGGTTAGCAAAAGGAGACCACGAGGAGATTAGTATGTGGTTCTAGCCCTGGGTGTGTGTGCGTTTGTGGCCGTGTGTGAGTTTGCATGCATGCGAGACAAGCCCCAGTCTCCTCTCTCCAGTGTTGTGAATTGACAGTTGCTATAAATAGAAAACACCTAGGCCTTCATAAGCCTCTGCCTTTCTGTTTTCCTCTAAACCATAGAGCCGGATTAAATACTGTGAGTTTATTTTAAAATCTATCTTGGGTTCCTGTGATTTGCTTTGGTTTTATTCCGGCATAAACAACTTGTCCAAATATGCACATAAAAAAGAAGAAGAAGAAAAAGAAAAACCAAAACAAAAGACACTAATTCAATCCAACACTGGAGATGAAACATAAACAAGAAACTGTAACAGATTTCAGGTTTTGCTATAAAAAAAAAGTATGTGAAATCCTCTCCTTAAACACTGAAAGAACCAGAAGAAGATCCAGAAGAAGATCCAGAATAATCATATATGTTACTGAATTTTGACTATGTCTAGTAATTCCACCTGTGTTGTGAAGAGAAATGGTCTTAGGATGGACACCTGTGGAACACCATATGTACCATTAATACTTCATAATACTTAATTCTTCATAATTAATATGGCGATTGACTATTGACAACCAATAGTCTCTAATTGCCTGACATTAAATGATTTCCTGTATCAAATAAAAAAAGACAAGTTAAAGGAAAAAATATGAGTAATATGGAATATGAAAGAGAAAAAAAGCAATTTTTTAAAAATCTGGCTGCACTGCCACTGATCCCCATAGCTTCATACAGAATGTGTTATCCATCCTTCAAAATGAACTATTTTAAAGACATTTTCCATTATTTTTCTGACTTTTTCATGTAGTCCTCCTGAAACGGCAGAACGAGCCGTGCCACGTCTAACGCACATCGACAAGCTCTGTGTAACTGTAAAGCTACAGTATTTGTATCTGTGTAATGTTCATGGCTCCTCACCCAGCCTGACCTGGTTTGGTCTGACACTTCTGCCAGTCTGCATACAGAAAGAAAAATCACACCAGTGCACACACAGAGCAACAAACACACACGCACACAGACACATTCTTCCCCATGGTGCAAGTACATGAACACACAAATGCACACTCATCCAGCTGGCCATCAGATACCACTCTCAGCTTTTTTTCCCCTCCAAACACAGAGACTCCAACAAAATAAGTCACGGAGTCAATCACACACACAGACACACTCACATTAAAACTGCACACAGATGCCATCTCCCGGTCAATCTACCTCCTCATTCAAGGAGACAGAGGGATATTTGTAGAGCTGCCACCAATGATGATGAGTCTATTAACCCAGAGGCTTTTGGGTCAGACGAGAACCTTTCCACTTCTACTATTTCCTCCCTCCCCGCTACATCCATGAATGAGCTGCAGGACTTGGGAGCGGAGTTGTCAGCTCTCTGGCAGCCTCGTTCGCATCAGCTCCAGAAATGACTGTATCAGACAGCCGAGATTTCTCTGAAGTGTCTCTCCATGTACTTTTTCCCTCCTGATGACAAATGGGACTTAGCCTTACGTCTCCTTGAAGCGAAGCGGCAGTAATAGAGGAGGAAATGAGGAAATCTAATCACGGCAATGATGATGATATACATTAACAAGTGGAGATTCTTTACAGCAAACAGAAGGATTTGATTTGGATGCTAATTGTTGAGCGAAGAAAGCAAGTGGTGAGGCGCCACAGCGGAGACGGAATAATAGAGCGAAATAGTGCCGGGCATCTTCTCTGCACATGTGCTGTTCCACCAGTGTGGAACAAATGTGGTGTGTTTGTGGTGGTGCAATACTGTGTGAACTAAATATTTCAAGTGCTTAAACCAGAGTGGGCATGAAATGGACTCAGAACCCAGAGGGACTCCCTTAGATGGATTATATACCCTGCCTCTTACACACACCCTCGCATACACTCCCTAGCTCTCTTGAGATAATTTCTTTATGGCTATCATTACATTATCGTAACACTGTCTAATGAACAGAACCTTCCACAGCTAATCGGACTGACTCCTAGCCCCCCGTCTCTCTCATTTCCACTGAAAGGCTTAACCATGTTAACCACTAAGTCAATGAAGATAAACACTTTAAGGAGCTGGATTTATTTTGTTTTTTTAATGCCTCTAGGATGTTGCCTTTTTCTTTGTGAAAGACAAATTTACACAACAATAAAACACCCATAATAATCATATTATAAACATTTCAAATTCAGTCTGGAAAACCTCAGCTGAGACAACAGATGCCACTCTGTCACAGACTGCTTCCTACTTTAAACTGCTTCCATTTTCTGCGGCATTGTGATTGACGCCGACGCCGTTTCCTCAGCTCAGCCATTACAATTCAGACTTCACTGATGGCCTCGGGGGACTTAAGCTTGCATTTCCTCTCACTCATGCATACTAAGAGAAGAATCCATGTGGATACAAGATGGTTTTCTGTGTCCCTTTCAGTTATGTGTCACTATCTAATAAGTACGGCTGGGACAGACAGCTACATGCTGGCATCTACTGTTCATTTTGAGCACATACACAGTTCAGCACTACCTGCCTCAGTGTTTCAGTGCTGACAATAACACACAAAAACAACAAATGTACATTCAGGTAGTGTTTTAATCATGTATGTATAATAATTGCATTGGCATTAGAATACATCTTAAGAAATTGTGCGTTATGTTAATGAGCCAGAAAGTTGTTAAAAAAAAAAAAAAAGATTACTTTCATTTTTTTTTTACTTTCATTTGCATTTACAGTTATAGTACACATATATTGTGTGTAAAAATTTACCATGAATAATCCATGACATGTAACTATACTGAGTCAAACAGCATGAGACGGAAATAATGCTGACTCAGGCTAGGACTGAAAGGATTGAAAAGACACTTCCCGTCTCCCTACTCTCTGTGTCCTTGGTCGAAAGCAAACTCTCCACACTTTGCTAAAATCTCTGTAACACTGGCTAATTTGCACTTGAGGTTTAAAGCAAGCGTTTGGTCAAGGTTGTGTAAACAGTTCTGAAAGGCACAAGATAATTTTACGCTCTGTACATCTGCTCGTTCGGTGGAGAGAGTAAAGAGGAATATTCTCCACCGGCACCAGGAGTTACGTGTTCGGATCCACAGCATCATTTTGGAGCACAGCATGTCCACAACATAACAGTCCCTCACCAGCATCTAATACAAGAATATCCCTCTGATGATCTGAGGAGATATTTTCCTATGCAAACAACTACATGCATAGTGCATTCCGTTTCTTATACCGACTGCATAGTTCCTGCATAACACTAAGCAGTACATAAAACATTCAATATACCATTTCCAGTTTAGACAGCTACATATTCAAGTATTAAGAGATCAATATTGAAGTTATAAAAATCTAAAGCGATTTTAAGGCATACATTTGCAATATGCTATGAACCCTCACCCCCTTCCAGCCTCGGATGCATTAGTCTGTAGAAGAAGCCACTGGTTGTTGTCTGTAAAGTCCGTGCTGTGGCTCTTAAATAACCTCTGACTCATGTCGCGCCAATGCTGCAGGCAGCGTGGTTCCACACGGGCCCTGGAAATGGTGCCTGTGCCACGTCACAAACACACAGAGACACAAGACGACAACGAAGGTCAGAATTTTAGGTTAGCAGGTGGAAGGTCACTCACTGAGCTGAATGCGCCCAGAGGGGGTCGACTGATTCGCTGATTCGATACTGTGAGGGGGGCGAGGATGTTTCCAGTGGGTGGCACTAAAGTTCAACATAAACATGCATCTTATCCACTGGTCTGGTTTCACTTTTTATTCATATTTTTCCATGCTAACACCATTCATTTATAGAACCAGATTGGTGGATTAGTTGTATTTATAGTTTTTCAACATGCATTTAGTTTCTTGACTGACTTACGTGAAGTACTCTGTCTTTGGCGTCGTCTGTAGGTTGAATTCTGCCACTGGGACGCCCCTGGCCGCGATCTGGGGGCCAAACATGGCTGCTGGGTAAACAATCGAGGACGTGCCCACCTATAGGTTAACAACAGGGAGCAATGACACCAGTGTCAACTTTAAAGCTGCACAGCGATGCATTTCAGGTCGAGTCCTTGAAAGATTCTAAACAAACACTGTTTTATGTAACAGTATTATGCAAGTGGAGTATGTGAAATGCTTGTGCGTAAAAAAAAAATGAAGATAACTCACCACCAGACAGAGGTCACAGGTTTCCATCTCTTTTTCCACCTTGGTCAGGATGTGAGAATCCAGAGTTTCTCCAAAAAACACCACGTTGGGCCTCAGCAGACCGCGGCAGTCATTTTCGCCACACCTTGATACAGCAGCACCAAACAGTCCATAGATGATCAACTGTCATTTTCATTCATCACAGAATAACTGGCCACAGGACAGACACGTAAATTCACATATACCTCCACAGATTGTGTGACCAGGGGCACAACATGCTTGTAAAACCTACAAAGAGTGAAAAAGCTGCAGTTTCCTGTCCTTTATTAAGTTAGCGATGATGTAGACATTATAGGTCAGACTTAAGGCAACCACAGAGATAAATTAAAGCACAATCACTTCCCTATTGTTCTTTATGGTTCAATGCTATAACCCATGATCCTTAGAAGAATTTAAACTCATCGCCAGTGTGTAACACTTTGTCCATGTTATTTTTTCTTCATTTTGAGAGGAGAGAATTCAGAATTTTCACAGAGTGACACTGCCCCCAAGTGGCAGTCCTGACATCATTACAAGTAACATGGGAATTGAGTGTAACTCGCGCCCACCTTATCCCCACCTTAGCTCCACCTAAGAAAAATCATCTGTTGCTATATGTATTTATATTATTAATGTAATTGTCATTAAGTGAATTGAATCTAAGGATATAAAAAAAATTAGGAACTCAGAACACTAACAGAACTTCACACGATGATCAATATAAAAAAAATATATGGACGAGCCACTACAACACGTGGTGAAGGAGAGCTGGGACAGAGAGAGTGCCGAGGAGGAGGGAGCAGCAGGTCCAACAGAAGCTCAAAGCGGAGCAGGTGGAGATGGTGGTTAATACTAATGTCCCACAAGCACACCAGCATCATGGCACTTAAACTCTCTTGTTCAACTGACAGTACACAGAGTTTGCACAGTTTACTGAACATTAGGTTAGTGCTTAATGAACCAACTCTCGATGTTATTTTTGCTCTAAGTGTTAGGGAATATTCAGATATATTGTTCCTTCAGTGTGTCCTTATAATCCTCATCTGCTGCCGTAGAGATTTCTGTACATACAATGCAGGCTCATTCATATTTTTCTTTCCCACCCCATCCTTTCCTTTTAACATTCTATATCTTTATTGATAAATGTTCCACATAATCAAACACAAAATTAATCAAATCCTCTTGCTATTTGCAAAGCCCTCACTCAAATGTATAAATAAATATAGGAGAGAGAGACATTAACTGCTGCCATGCAAAACACCTGTTTAATAAAAGGAAAACTCCAGGTTTAGTAAGGCTTAGTGCATCTAACCCTCAGTGTTATTAATATGAAGTGACAGTAATCTCACCTTGGCAGTTTATCCACAGGAATCTGGGCATCAGGAACATCTGGGCCAGGCGCACTGTACATTAAGAGGACAAACACAGAGGGTTAAATGACGGGTAAAATGACACTGGGGGACGGGTTGGGCAAACTGAAGAGATCGGGCTACAAATTCTGCATGTTTATCAGTGTGTCTATACTCCAGAGGTGCTGCCTTTTACCCTTTGTCCTTCAGGGCAGCACATATGGGGCTTCGCTTGTTCACAGTCACATGTCCACAACTCACACAGCGCGTCTCCATCAGGCTGCCTGCAGTTACACACAGAGCACACAGCTGTTTGTCATTTAGGCGCGCCGGAGCCACAGAAAACATTTCCCTCTCCGCAGAATTTGTTGACGATGATAGTTCTGTGTCCTCACTCATTCGTACTGCAGTTAATTAAAGCAAGATATTTTGCAAAGACACCAGTCACATGCTTTGCTTTTGCCACAATCCACCCTGAAAGTGTATGAAAACAGGAAATGCTGACAAAACTGTCTCCTTAAGGTTGAAATTAGAGAATTAACACTTCAAAATGTGTCATCGCAAGACACTTTTTTGACATTAAAACAGTGACTAAGCCTGTGGATGTTTATTTGAGAAACCAACAACTATGAATCACAAAATGTTCCCATATCCCAGTAAAACCATGGAATAGGCTACAGCCGTCATAGTTTCCAGTAATCACTGACTATGGGGCAGCTTCAGGATTTCAGTTATAATTTCCTTTGTTATATTTGATCAATCCACACAGGGAAATAAATCCTCAACATCTCCCCCTACTTAAAAATGTTTCTCTCTAGATGGCAAATTGTTCAATTTTAAAATAGAAAAATGCAAATGTTCTATTTCAGGCTAGATCTTTTCTTTAAAATTAGTATTCAGTGCAACAGAAAGCTTTTCTCAATCTGATCATTCCAAAACTTGTCATATTAATTACTACCAAGTCTATAATTACCTGAGAAATGTCACTATTTCAGTCTAATGCATGATAGTTTGTAGATCTTGCCCAACTCTGTCTCTCACCATGAACCTTGAGCACGTGTTTGGACCCGGCCTGTCGGTGGAGGTCGTCTATGCACTGGGTGATGACAACCACGTGGCGTCCCTGCTTCCTCAGCCGGGCCTCGCACTCCATGATAGCAATATGAGCGGCGTTGGGCTTCTTGCTCAGAGCAAGCTCCCTCCTGTAATGGTAGAACTCCCAGACTCGCGATGGGGTGCGAGAGAAGGCCTCCGGTGTCGCCAGGTCCTGCACCGACATGGGAATGGGAATGTTACAGGTCAAAACGCAAGTGTTGAGCAGGAGTGTTGCAGGTAATGATCAAAGGTGTCGTATTCAGGGGGTAGAATTAGACACGTAATGAAGGGCGCCATAGATTAAGTTTAAACACCTTGATAGAGGGAGATTATATTTTTATGTATGAAAGACAAATTTTTATTCTTTTCCAGGAGGCAAATCTCGCTGCAGCCCACGACATGAATCCAGATTACACAACAAACACTATCTCTCTCTTTACTGGCTGTTGCTGCTGAGATAAATCCACTGAGCTGTGAAGATGTATTATGTAAACATAAAATACACCCACTCCACAGTAACAACCCTGAACCACAGCTGGAATTTAGACCAAATAGACTTTGACCTAGATAAAAAAATAAATAAATAAATCACACAGCTACGTAGGAGCATGTTTGTGTCTGTGTGTGTGCTCTGCTTTTTTAGAAATTACCTGCGATTGCCACTTCCTCCACTTCTCATTTTCTCTCCTGAAGGTCGGCACTCCACTCTCTGCACTCACACCTGCCCCTGTGATGATCGCTATGTGCTTGGCTTTGGAGAACAGCTGGCGGAATTCAGACATGTCTGGGAAAATACAAGGAAAAAGCAACATATAATCAAGTGCTCTTGACCTGATATTTTTTAAAGCATTCTATAACTTGTTTATTACCATCAAACAATGAAAGATAAGTGACAGGCAGATATCAGTCCGAGTGATCAATGTTTTTGGTCTTAAGTCGATCACTTGCAACACATTGTCCTGATATACAGTAACTATTTCAAATTTTTACAGTCCGCTCAACAACATGTGCACTAATGCTGGAGTCAGGAGACAGAAGTCAATGAGGGTATCTACAGATAAGTAATCATTAGATAAATTCATTATAGCATGGAGGTCTGTTCAATAGTAACTAATAAGTTTCTACTTCCTTGTTCTTGATTTAATTATCTGGGAATGCTTTGTATTGTTTTTCATTCATTTGCAGTTGCTACTTGATTGTTTGTTTTCACTGATTTCCTAGATGCTACCACATTTCTGTTCCTTGTCATGAGGTGTTACTAAAAAGATTTGATTTCAACAATTCGCTGAATAATTTTCTAATCTGTGGAGCCCGTCAGGATGGATGACCTGAACGGCCGATATCCAAAGCTTAGTGAAGGCCCAATGTTGACCTGACACAGAAGCACAAACACATCATATGGACCTAACAGCTTTCTCCTTACCCGAGCTGGGTCTCGTGTCCACCAAAGGTCCTTTCTTCACATGAGTGGAGCACATGCGAAGACCAAGCGTGAACACGGCTCGATTTTGGAGGAGCATAGTTGCCGCTGCTGCGGAGGACCAGATGAACGTGTGGAGAAAAACACGAGAGAGGGAACAAGAAATGAAAAGAAATTATTATAAAGTCCCACTTCGAACATTTCTCGATGTGCATAAGTGCAGACTCTCTGTTTATATCACATGCATTATGACTTTTCTTTACTGGAGATGGCTAATTGACCTTTCCTGTCAAATGTCAGTCTTCTTTATGAAGTCATATGCATTGTTCGAACCCACAGATTTGAACCTTAAGTCCTAACATGGAGCCAAATATGTCATGCTACATATGAGGCATTTGTGTACAAACGCAGGCATAAGGAAACTAGATTATCTGCATTTGCTGTAACAGTCCAGCTATGCAAATCAAGCTGTCTGGTTTAGTTTATTTCACTAAAACCTACAACAAAGTGCAGAAAACGGGACTTTCTATATGTAATAAGTTCTGATGCTTAGGTACAAAAATCAATACTGTGTACGTGTATGTTTAAATGCGTCTCACTTCATTTGACAGCACTTTAACTTATCAAAATAAATACAGCTGCAGCAGTGCATGTGACATAGTTGTGCAATTAGGGCAGTGGCACTCTGGCCTTCATGCAGCCTGCAACAGCAACAAAACTGGCACTGATAAGACGAGGAATGTGCATAAAAGTACAATTTAAGTCAAAGGCGGCCTACTTAGACAAACCAACGAATAAGAAGAGACAATTGGACGCGGACCTGCAAGCCTGAACAAACCTGGAGCTAAACGTGTCCAAACGGGTTTTACATGCTGCCCAGCCCGGTGAAAAAAAAAAGATTACAAATCGCCGCAAATGTAGAAGGAAGAAGCTGCAGACTTTGTGCAAACCTCCATACAAGTCACAGCTAAGTTGCATTCACTGCTCAGCCTGTTTGTTGGACATCTTGCGACTTTAAATATTTTTTTCCCCAAGGTGACCAACCGGCCTCTTTAATATGTTTAAAGCACAAATAGACGTGTTAGAGAGCCCTTCAGTCTCCGCTTCAGATGAACTACATTAACATAAAGTTGTGTGTACCGTCGTGAACTAGCTGGGGATGAACATGTAGTCGTGCTCTCTGTCACATAACCAGGAACTAAAGCGGCGCCCTTTCTCAACATGTGTGTTTACAGGCGATACGAGCTGGAAACAAGGCCGACCGATGTGTATTTAAATAAACCTGCCTTGTAAGTTTCTCGTACTTACTTTGTTTTGTTGATATTCCCACTTTCTGAGCAGAGAGACGGGCGCTTGTTTACCTCGCCTACTGAAGCTACCAGGAGGAGCCGTAAACCTGCCGCACTGTCGTAAACGACGCTCTGAGACCCCCCCCCCCCAAAAAAAAATGCCCAAAACAAATGAAGTTAAGAGAAGAAAAAAGAAGTGTAGTTTTGGAGAGCCATCTGGTGGTAGACTGGAGTAAGTGCGGTTCATTCAGGATGATTCATTCATTTTTTTTCTCAAAGCGACACAGCACGCTGCATCACTGACGTCTTACTGTCTATTTGTGTTTTTACTGTGTTTGTGTTTCTGCTGCAAAAAAAAGAGTTCAAAATCTGACCTAAAATGAGCATGAAACTGTGCTGATCCCTCTCAAAATCTGCCATTTAATATTTATCTGCTCTTCTGTGATTCGCTCCATTGACACCAGGCTAAATTTAACTATTATTAGGCCAACATCTTGTCTTATTTATGATATATATCTACATATTTCATTATAAGTGTCTGCTCAACTTTTTTAGTACAGCATGTAATGTTATGTAGTTGCTTACAAATACAAATCCTAACTTACAAATCATAATAAAATGAGAAATAATCATACATGTTCATATTATTAATTACATACTGTGAATGATATTGCTAATAAACACAAGCAAAATAAAGTAAATACATACAGCAGGTCAAATTTGTTGTATTATTACATTTATTACATACACAAGTATAAATGTGAGAGGAATAAGACTCTTTTTTTTTTTTTTTTTTTTCACCACATAATAGACTTTTAGATAGATAGATAGATAGATAGATAGATAGATAGATAGATAGATAGATAGATAGATAGATAGATAGATAGATAGATAGAGCACCAATGGCCATATATCATAAATAAAATGTGTAGTGTTTATGTAGTTTTTTGACAAATCAGTGTATACAGATAATAAGATAATCATTTTGATGCAAATGTAAAATGGGACTTTTACTGTTGTGATATGGGTGATGTAATATTTTTTGCCATATTTTGCCATCCTTATATCTTCCACTCTGTATCCCTGCCAGATTCACACCAACGCCTCTCTCTCTCTCTCTCTCTCTCTCTCTCTCTCGTTATAGTGTGTGAGTGTGTGTGTGTACGTGTGTGTGTTTGAACTCCCTCCTCCCCGTCAGCAGCCAGCTACCTCTCGGTGCTGCTGAGCGGCCGCGGCTCTGTGTGTGTCTGCCCCCAGTCGGCCGGCAGTCGTCCCCGGACGCTGGTCTCAAATTGATGGCGACCACTCCAGACAGCAGCACAGACCGCAGACCGATCAGGAGACTCCGCTCCAAGAGCGACACCCCATATCTCGTTGAAGCCCGACTCTCCTTCAACCTGCGGACAGGTAGGCGTCCATCCATCCGTCCGTCCGTCCCTCCAAATCTTTTCTGTCAGATGTTTAGCCAGATGTGTTCATGTGGGTGGGCTGGATGGGGGATTACAGCCGAAGATGCGCGCCTGCTTTACGCGGATGAAGAATTACGACAGCATCCCCGCAGGCTGATATTCCCGTGAACTCCCTGTGAGATTCATCCCTCCCAAATGTATTAATGGGTGGCTCTGAGGGTGCTTGTTAAGGCTGCGAGAAATGGGACTCAAATGTTATGCAACTTTGGAGACCAACGCTGCTGGTTACTGGCGTGTCTGGCGCAAAAAAACACCCCTCCAAAAACACCGAGGGAGATCTGATATTTAAGAGCATTTTTATACCTTTAAATGCGGTTCATGTGTGAATTTTGATTTCGCCAGAGCTTGGTAATTACCACCACTGTAATTCAACGCAGTTATATAATATGAAGAAGCTTCAACGTGACCTGTAGTAGCCCGAGCTTTGGTGGATGTGGTGCACGAAATCTGATGGGATATCCGGTTTGTTCATCTTTTTTTTTGTGTGTGTGTTTGTGTGTGTGTGTGTGGATTTTAATCACCGCACATAAAACAGTTGTAATAGATCCCGCGATGATGCTCGTGGTGAATAATCCTGCCTCCATCACCCTTTACAAAGCGTGTTGCATCCCCTGTTACCATGGTGACTTGGCATTTTGTGCTGACTGAGTCAACAGGATTCAGATCTTTGGCACTCCAGTGTAATCAAGACACACGCTACAAACAGCAGTCTGTTTTTTTTTTTTAGTTTTTTTCACAGGAAAACAGATCTAGCAGTCATGTCAGTCATTTGATGAGAAGGATGTTTGACCTTTTGGAGCAGTCACACATTTGCTTTTTCTCCTCATTCAGCCTCATTCACTGATGCTGATTTGATTTGCCCACGAGTGAGGACCAGAATGACATCACAGGTCCTACGCTTTTTGTTACCCCTTGATGTTAATGTTCTGAAACAAGGGATGGAAAAAAAAAACAGATTGGGTCCTAAGAGGGACGACAACTTTACAGATGCATCCTCGCTCCAGCGGCTCAGCTCGCTGGAGTCACACCCATCCATACACTCAGCAAAATGTGTGAGACGAGCACCACGCCTAGAGTCTGCTGTGGTGTTTGGAAGCTGGCCAGTTCAACAAATGATGACAAGTGATAGAAGGTGCGCTGTAGGTTTTGGTGGATGGTTATTTTTAGCCTTTGTCTTAAAATGTCTATATGGTGTTTTTTCTCGATCAAATGCCCTGATGTAAAGGTGGTCGGTGTGTTTTTTGGGCACCTGGGCACCTAACCGTGAGACTTACTGAGGCTTATTGTTCTGTGGAAAACTAACTTAAGTGTAGAATAGTGATGCACAGTCTCAACATCCTCTATTGTTCTTTGAATGACAAAGCAGTGTGTGAGTGTGCGTTTGCGTACAGGGCTACAACTCCTCATTATTTTCATTACAGATTCATCTTTTTTAAAATGCATTTTTCTAATCGGTTGATACTTTGCTCTATAAAATATCAGTCATGAACAAGTCCGTCACAATTTCCCAGAAGCCAGAGTGACATCTTTAAATGCATTGATTCGTCTGACCGACAGTCCCTAATGCAGCAAATCTTCACCACACTTGAGAAGCTGCCAGCAAATCAATGAAGTCCGCTAATCATTCGACCACTAATGTTTGTTTTGGCTTTACTGTAGAAGGTCACTGAGCAGAGTTTGTGTTACCTCGAGTCAGGATAGTAGCGGTCCAGGTTGTAGAGGTTGCAATCATGGGGTCATCAGTATTATCATAAAGGGACTGCACCTTTTCCCCCGGTGCATCCGCTCAGTGGTACAACAAAAGTGGCTGCTCTACCGACAGCTCCCAGGTATGCAGAGAAGACTGCTGGAGCAGAACAAGGGTGTTCAGTTGTGTTTTCCTGGATGAGTGAATGCTGAATAAAAAGAGAAAAAAAAAGACCCCCAGCTTGTTTATTTCAGATAGCCCTGGTAGTTCTGGGCTGCTCTTGCCAATTAGTATTTGGCCTGTAGAGACAAGCTTGTTGTTAGTGGCAGGACACTGTCATTTGTCTCTATGCTCCTTTTAAAAAAAAAAATTCTACTCTACAACGAGCTCACACAAAGCATGAGGTTGGTACGGGGGCGATTTGTACAACAGCGCTGTTGACTCACTTCCACCTGAAGAAGTGGAGCAGGATTTAGCTTGCTTATTGCCAAGGAAACCAAAAGCCTCATGGTTGTGTGCCCAGGTGCCTAATAAAGATAAATGACCAGAGCTACCGAGGATGTGAAACAAGAACTAAGCAATTATCTCTGTGTAGTTCTGGACAAGACAATGGCTTTTGGTACCTCTTTGTTATGTTTTTGTCCCTATAATGGCTTAAAACACAGCCTAATATGCAACATAGATCATAGAGATGAATACATCTGTGGTAATTAGTGTAGAAAGAGGGATGAACACAAGGGAAGGAAAATTGATAGATGCTTTGTCAGTAAAAACATTTATTTTGGAGCCACTGGAAATTTCATCACCGTGTGCACGTTTTCATCAATGAGCAGCTATTTCACAGAGCAGGAAATGCACTTTACTATCTAACGCAGTCACGTCATGATCAGGACGCTGCCAGTCTGGCGTTGGCTTCAGCGCGCGTTTTTCTTTTTTTTTTTTTGATGTGTGACGACTCTGCATGCTCGATCATTCGGAGATGAGTCCAAGCTTCACGGCCAACTCCAAAGCTCGGTGTTTAAACAGCTGATACTTTGCTTTTTTCCCTGATGCTGAGCTCAGTTAGCCCGTGCACAGATCGGTGGCGTCTGTTAGGGGGGGTTTCGGTCTCCGCTGCAAGCAGATCCTCTGCAGGCCTCTAATGGAATCAGAGAGCATGTGCAAAACATTGCTTTATTGCCATGACCTGTTTAGCGTCTCTGGCCCTGCGCACAGCCACAAAGACATAACAATATAATGACAACAGTTACCGTGCAGCTATCAGCGGTTGTGTCACCTGTCATAAAACATTAAGGGACGTGGGTGCAGATGGATGGTTGACCTACTTCACATGTTTGATTTCAGTCATTACGGCCTGTTATGCAGCTTTATTGTCAGCTCCCACACTCACACACAAACGCACACACCATCATCATCTGGACCAGCAGCTGAGAGATTACAGTGTTTATGGAGCTGGAATCATTATTGTTTACCTGAGGATCTTGTCTATGGATTTTTAGCCAAACACCAGTGACACGTCAGCGTGCTTGTTTGTTAGCACCTGGCGTGCGTGCACGTTGGTCCCTTGTTAGCTTGTCGGGTGCGTCTTGCCTGCTGACACAGCAGCCGTCTCACTGGAAGAGCTTGTCTGCTTGTTTTTATTTGCCCATCATTCAGCAGCTCAACAACAGCCCCATCTGCTTTCTTTCTGCGCACTTGTGCTGCACACAAGAAACTCTCCCAATTACAGGAGCGAGCTCTTTAGATTTGTTACTAACGTCCTCCTACCAAAGAGACCAGACGTCTCTGTGTTCTCGAACATCTCAGCCTAACCTCTTTGCTCCGCTCCCTCTGTCACTGCATTCTGCTCCTTTAGATAATACTCTTTGTTGTTAATACTTCATGAATAATAGATGCCCATACAGTTTTTATTTGTCAGATTCTTTCACTGTTTAATATATGAACATAACAGACAGACTGAGTGACTGTCTGTCTGGTGCAATTACAGTTGTGATTAACAGCAGAGTTGTGTTGTCAGTACTGTGCATTCATGCACATTATATTGTGATTTAAACAGGAATAGCTACAGTACATGGCAAAGTTTTCCTTTTAAATATGCTCCAATTGTGCTAAAATAGAGTAAATGAAGAGATGATGAAGATCCAGATAGACTTTGTTTACCTTTAATAAAATCAAAGCTGGTCCGTACAAAGAACATGCCTCTGTTTAAGAATCAATATTAACTGATATTCATTTGGTTATTTTTGTTCTATCCACCTTGCGGCCTCGACAAACAGCTCAGCTTGTCCTCACAGGCTCGGGGTCTTCTCAGGTCTGCTCTGGCATATGGGCTATTAATCACAGCACACCTACTGTACAGATGTTAATTGTGCTGAGCAGCTGGATGCTGTGCGCAGGATGGAGGTGTGGGGACACTGAGGGCTGGAGCTCCCGCCACTATACCTGGCCTGAATGTAAATGGGTGAAGCCGAAGCACAGGCTTGGCTGCATTGCAGTCGTCGGTAGACAGATAATATGGGTTACTTCAAACGTGTATCTGCATCCTTATACTTATACAACATGCGTACACTGGGCTAAAATTCAAACATGTCTAAAGAATTTTGTGAGTGCTTGTGTAAATATTCACAGAAATACAAGCTTGAGCACAGTATTTGGACATGTACATGCACTACATGTACTGTCTCACAATAAAAATGCTCAAATCTGGCTCCGCGTTCCAACCACATTAAGCTAAAAAAAACCTCAACTCATTCACCACCCACCGCTCCCTGCATCTCTCTCTCTCTCTCCTCTTTCTCTATCTTTCCCTTTCTCTTTCTCTCTCTCTCTCTTCCTTCTGCTCTGTGTTGCAATCCCTGTGTACACCGCTGTCCGAAAGAGTACAATCAATACACACCAGATGCATGGTGGGACGGGACAAATTTCTGCTGCAGAGCTCTGTGTGCCAGCAGCGTTTACCAGAAGATTCACAGCATGTCCGGGGAAAAAAAAAAAAAAAAGAGCACTCAAACACTGTGAGAGATTTAAATGTGGCCTCTCTCAGCAGGACACGTGTGCAGATATTTCATGAATCATGTGGAGATGATTTGCATAGAAGGTCTTTCATGGAGGAAGGTCTAGTCAGATTATCCACTTTTTGTTGGAATTCCAAAGGCAGCTAAATGTGACGGCAAGGTCAAGAACAAGCAGAATTTTCAATCACCAGCTTGAGCTGTCAGTCCTTTTTTTTTTTTCAAAGGGAAAATGAATTTCAGATCAACTTGGGCTGGCACCAGTATAGAGGCTGCTGAATTTGTAATGTTTTTAGCTGTTTGTAGCTGCACCCAAGGCTACTGGCAAAAGTGTCTAACAAAGTGGTGATAATTAGTGGCAAGAGATTTATATCAGTTTTCTATTGCTTTCCTCTATTCTAGAGCCCCACACCCATCTCACGAACATGCATCTCATGGCTGACATTTCCAACCATCATGTGATAGACCAACAGTCCTGCATCTCAAAAGGTGGCCGAGTATCCATCTTCCCTACTTAGTTGCACGTAGGCCCCTTTTTGTGCTGAAGCATCCCGGGTCTGAATAAAACATGAGTGGGGAAAATCGGAGCAGAAATAACAGTGTTATGTCCTGTACCCTTACTGGATGCTCTCTCTACATAAAAGTCCAATCAACCATCAGTGTCACCAGGCCAGAAAAGCTGCCAACCTCTGCAGCAAGGTGGTTTAAAGAAAACGACAGGCAGGTGTCTTCTGTGAGAGGCTGCAGGAAGCTGCTTCTTCTCAGAGTCTCTCTCTCTCCCTGCTTTCTTTTCATCTCTCTCTCTCTCTCTCTCTTTCTCACTCTCTCTCTCTGCCACACTTGGAAGTGTGTGAAAGGCTCCTGGCTGTGATGTGCTTTCCATGCGCCAGCTGAGAAATAACGTCTTTTTTCAAAAGCCTCCCAAGCTGAAGAAAGCTGCATGAGGATGTGCTTATGGGTCATATTTATAGTAAATGTGGCAGCACATTGGGCAGAGAAGGGGGTAAAGATACCACTGCAATCTGAAAGGCAGCGCTGCCAAGGACCAATTACGCTGGAGGAAAGAGCTCCGCCTGAATCACTGTTACTCTCTAATGCCGCTTTTTTTTTTGCTGAATTTAAAGCAACATGCAATGAATTCTTTTGGGTGCAAGCAAGTGAAACAAAGGAGGCAACACACCGCATCCAGTCTGCTGCCTGATGGATGGGTGGGTGATATCCTTGATATCTATGGTGACAACAAAATATATACTCTCAGCAAGATAATGTCAGGACAAACGATGGGCATCCATTAAGTGAACATGATAAATGTCTACAGGATGGCATTTGTTGCTGGCACCACCAAAGTGGCTCCTATAGTGCACCAGCTCTTAAGGACATTTGTGCTGAGCAAGAGACTTTACAGAGTCAGAATCCCTTCAACACTGCTGCAAACCCGGGACTCAATTCAATCAAAGCTGCATTGCACCACTCAGCAGTCCTTCAAAATTGTATCCTATTTCTAATGATAAAAGTCAGGATACATTTTGGCTGTCACGCTTCCAAACCAGTTGTTATTTAAAGAAGGTGAAAGAAAGAAAGTGTATTATTATATCAAACTTGATTAGCCGCATCACTCTGTGTTTGTTAATCCTCAGGCAATGATTCTCAAATGTTTTGTCACAATATAAATCACACATTAATAATATTTAAAGTGCTACTTTCAAATTGGGATAGCATTACCCACTAGAATATGCAGATTTCAGTGTTAGTAGTTTTGTTGCCACACCACATCTCCATTTTAATTTTGATATCAATCAATATGGAACGGATATTACTTTTTATTTTATAGTCTAAATCTTATTTTGGAGTGAAGCTCCTCAAATGAAACTGAGAATGTTCTGTGCATGCTCTGCACAGAACATTATGGTAAGTTATGCCTGCACTTTTCAGACAGTTATCTAAGCCTGTGTCAAAACGAACTAATAGCCCACAGGCTAAATGACTGGGATCTGAAGAGAATTAGTCTGTGAAATTAAGTGAATGAATAAAGGGGACATTTTGCTCCCGTCCTTTCTCCAGCAAATCTTACAGATCCAATGTCGAACTGATTTTGTAATCACATCGCATAACAGCTGCAGTGATAAAATTACTTTTCTTCTATCTATCTTTGTCCTTCTTTAGGAGGTACATTTTTTTTAAATTATAAGGAAAGAAAACACCAGCATTTACTGGCTTACCTGTCTGTTTTCAAGGGTGCAATGAGTTAAATACAATGTGTCGCTTTAGAAACATTCAGTGGCAACATCAGTAAATGTTCATTCCCAGAAGATCTGCATCTGTTCTAAAATCCCAGCAGTCACATAGGCAACATCAACAACCATATACCGTATATTCTGGTTGTTTTGCATTACTGGATTAGTCAGGAAAGTATTAGGATGCACTTTTAAAAGTAAATTAAAGGCCCTATGTGTGGCTTTTTAAAAAAATGTATGACACTGAAGATTCCCAGAGGCAGCATCAAAAAACATGCATGCAAAGCAGACACGCATGTTAGAATAAATTAATAAATGTCATCAGAATTATTTTTAACAGTAAGTTATAAATATTCTAATATTCCAGTTTTCACTATTTTGTTTTACATGGCAGTCAACACAGGTCATTATTTTGAGGTTTTAAAATGTCTTCATTTGACAGTTGCAGCAGAGAGATGTGAGAGATGTGCATCTCAGGTCCCCAGCGGGATCAAATCCGGAGACACTGAGGTTAATGGTCAGCACCTTAACTGCTAGGGTGTGCCAAAACAGATATACTTCTATAACCACACAGTTTTTTCTTTTTTCTTTTAGGGTTAACTACATTTATTAATCTTTCTAAAAAGCTAAAAGTCATCGCTGTATCAATATTAGAGGGTGTTAGAAACATCAGAGGCCTCACACTGTATCAGTTGTTGTATCATGGTCCACGGGGATGTATTCTGTCGTAACATCATCAATTATGACAGCAGTCATGTCTCATTAGTACCTCAGAAAACTATTTGACGTGACATGTTACATAATGCTGAGCTACCTGTGCCTGTGACCAGGAGATATTAGTCCTTAACTTCGGCAGAGACAGGAGAGGCCAGAGGGGCCCTAAGCTCTTTAGTTGGTAGTCCACTCCACACTGTGGTGTTCATCAGGAGCGAGGAGGACAGATGGAGATTTCAGTCAGAGGAAAATCAGAGCGTCTCTGCAGAGACAGCCAGAACATCCCAGAGGAGAGGCACAGTCTGCCTGTCAGTAAGTGTTGCAGAATCCACTGAAGATTGCTTTCATTTTGTGGGGTTTCTTCTCTTCTTCAATTTCCACTCAAGTAATGCTCAAGTCCTGTGAGCATATAACCAAACCTTATTAGCTCAGAATTTGCTCCTGTATAGCACATCCAGTCCACACTCTCTCTCTCAAAAGGCTCTGACTGTGCTGGAAAAATAGAAAAGTATACAGTGTTCCCTTTTCCCTTATTGCACCTTTCATCAAACAGGACCAACACAAACGTTGCATCCCTTCTGTGCGGTTATTACAGAGATGTTAATTCTCCACTTCAGAAAAAGCTGCTGTCTGTCACCCTCTGTCACCTTGCCTGCAACGCTGTTTCTTAATTAGCAGACAAAATGGGAAAAACAGACAAAGTGGAAAATCCCAGACGGAGGGTTCCTCTGTGCTCTGCAGTATGGAGCAAATGAAAGGGAAAGGGAAAAAAACATGTCTAATGTTTGAGACCAGAGCAGATCTAATGAAAGATTTAGCACTGGCAGCATCTTTATCCTCTTAAACTTAAAGAAGATTACGGTCATAAATAACATTTTTTCCATTTTCAAAATATTATGCTGTCCAAAAGTCATTTTCATTTTTACAGCTGGACATGCTTTAATGGACCTCTGCTGCATATCCTAATGGTGGGATGTGATGTGTGAAAATAAGAATGAATCATAGATCATTATAGATCCTGTATAACAGTTTGACTCGAGCTGATGAAACCCAATAAGTCTCTGGAGCACCACTGCTCTCTGGTGGAGAAAAACCTCTTCTGCAACAGTGCAAAACTGCAGTAGGTTAAATGTGCATAAATACACTCGTGCTGAACGATCTATTGGTTAACTGATAAACAAACCCATCGCTAACTATTTAAATAAGTCAGTAACCATATAAGTTATATGCCAAACAGACATGGCATGGCATTTTTTGCTCTTTTTTTTGGCATTTTAGAAGTTTTAAAACAACTGGCTATTTACAGTGTAACTTCATCTTATGAATCAGTACCTGCTTATTACTTCCTAAATTACATACCAGTTCCAGTGGAACAAAAATGTTGGTACAGTGGAAGGGAACCAGACCATGAGGAACATTTTAAAGAAAGGAGAAATAAATTATACTCCATGTATTTTCGTAAATACTGTGTACCGATTTAAAACAAATTGGTAGATAATCCATATTATGTTACGACATATTTTCCGATTGCGGTGTTCTACCAAAATGTAATATACTAATGGATATATAAAAACAAATGCTTTTGTCCTGTGACATAAGGCTGACCCAACAGAGGGGCTCTCAGTGGAATAAAAAGGGAACAGTGGACACATATAACCGAGTCCAAAATCATTTTCATTTGGACAGTTGGACATTTGAACTTTGCTGCATGCCTGAACTGTGAAATCATAACACAACACACATTTGTGAATTGCTTGATATGCTTTCATCCAACAGATATGTGGATGCATTATTAATATCAAACAGTATACATAATGCAATAGAAAATAAATAAATATGATGTTGCACATGGAGTGCTCGGACACTTTAGTAAAGTGCATTTTTCTGCCATTACTTGAGCAGGGCTTTTGATCGTGATGGGATATTTTTGCATTGTGGTTTACTTAAGTAGTATTAAGTATTTTCGATTTAGAGCATATATCTGATTTGGGCTTGTTCATATGCAGTCTATAAAATGATGTGCTGCAGAAATGTCCTTTTCTGGTCGATTGTTCCTCCCATGTAGAGCTTCAACTAATGATCATTTCCATTATCAAGTAACCTGAAGGTTACTTTTAATCGGTTGACAGTTTGGCCTCCAAACATCTACAATAAGTGAAAAATGTCTGTCACAATTTTCCAGAGCCTAAGGTGACATCTTCAGAGTGCTTGTTTTGTCTGACTGTTGGTCCAAAGCCAAAGATATTTCATTTATAAAGATATAAAACAATGAAGTGCAGGAATTTTCCCTTATTTTACTCCCATGTATGAAAAGGTAGGGCCCTCTTCACACAACCTTTATCGAGAAAAGCACTCATTGTTTCCCCTCTAGGTTTATTTAAACATGTCACAGCATTATATAGACCTGGGACTGTTACACCAGTAGTTCTTCCTCGGTCTGTGCTTTTTCTGCTGGATTGGATTCACCCAAAAATCACCCAAATTTTGAGTCTGCCTCCTCCTGCTTCCATCACACAGCCCTGAGCTCCCTTGTAGCCCTTGGAGAAACCTTGTAGACATCAAAACATTTTAGAAAAGGCTTTGATTTGACACGCTCTTCGCAGCAAGGCCGTTTTTTTTCTCCGTGAATGAAAATCACTCCCAATATCAGACAAAGTGTTGTAGTGTATTTGCTGCATCTGTGGCTGAATTATAGAAGCTGTCATACATATACAGCACTGTGATGTGTTGATGGCAAAGCTTTAATGCATGTACGTACTTTATGTAGTGGTAGAATGTAGTATGGCACATGAATCATGAACAGCTTTAACGGCATGGAGCTACACGCATGCCTTTTCTCTGTGTTCCCTAAGGCGAGACTTTCTGGTGAACGTTTTGCCACATCTCGGACACGTGAACGGCCGCTCACCCGTGTGAACCATCATGTGTTTTTTCAGCTCGTTGTTCAGTCTGAAGGCTTTGCTGCAGACCTCGCACACGAACGGCCGCAGCCTGATGTGTTTGGTGCGCCGGTGGGCCATCAAATGGGATCCCCTCTTGTAGCACGCGCCGCACTCTTCACACTTGAACGGCCTTTCCTCTGTATGTTGAATCATGTGAAGCTTGAGCTGAGCTGCACTCGGCCAGCCTTTCCCACACGTGTCGCACAGGTATGGCTCTTGGCCCGTGTGTTTATACAGGTGCCATTTAAGGTACGTTTTCTGATAGAACTTCTTCCCACATACCGGGCATGGGTAACCACCTGTGTGCCTCACCATGTGCGCCCTTAGGCAGTCTTTTGTGCTGAACTGTTTCCCACAGTAAGAGCAAACGCTAGGTTGCCGCTCTCTGTGCTTGCTCTGGTGCAGAATCAGGTAGGCGAGAGATTTGAAGCTTTTCCCGCACGTTTCGCAAACGCGCGGCGTCACACTTGCCGTGTGTACATTTTCATGATCATTTAACAGTCCTGGCTTTGTGTAACATTTCTTGCAAGTAGCACACTGATACAACTTTTTGTTTTGCTGGTGCCGAACCAATTCGCACAACCTCACAAAGGTTCTCTTGCACACAGGGCAGGGGTACGAGCCTCTGACTTTATGTGATTTGGAATAATGTCTTTTCATGAGGACAATTTCTGAAAAGTTTTTTTCACACATGGTGCACTTGATGGTGCGAGATTTAGCCTGGGAGCCAAACGCACCATCCGTGGAGATTGGAGTTTTTACAGCTTCGCTTTCTTTTGTTTCAGAGCTCGCCTCCGCGCGGCTCCCGTTGGTGTTGTCAGTCCATCGGAAACTGCACGCATTGATAACGAAATGACTCGTGTTTGTTTGCTTTTTCCTTCGAGGGACTCTATTGGCACATTTGCTCTGGTGCTTCTCAAAACTCTTGTAGTAAGTAAAACCCTGTCCACACTCCTGACAAGTCAAGGGTGATTTATACGCCTGCAGAGCCTGCAAGTTGGCAGGTGTGTCTGTGATTGCCGGGATCCGAGCTACACCACTTGAAACAACTGTATTCTCCTGCTTCCTTTTACTTGCGTTGCTTGAGGAGTTGACCTGCTGGTTTGAAACCCTGCATTTACGTTCCTGGTGTGTCTCGCAGTCTTCATAGGTTTCAAAGTCTTTCCCACAGTAAGAACAAAGGTAAGGACTCTGTTCAGTGTGGCACCTCATGTGCCTCGTCAAGTCAGTGGAACAGGTGAAAATTTTCCCACACACGGAGCATTGTTTGACACGACTGCTTCTTTTACACGCTTGCTCTTGTGGCGAGCCTGACGATGTTGACTCCTGGGGTCCAACGCGCTCAGTTTCGGTTTCACTGGGGAGAGACTTTTTGGACTTTTCAATTGGGTTTGGTTTGGAGTGATGAGCCAAGTTTGTGGAACACTGTGGCTCTGTCTCTGCTTGTCTCTTACCGCTGACCGCACACATCCTCTGGTGCTTGTCGAAGTTTTTTGGGTAAGTGAAAACCTTGCCACAAACAAGACAAACAAGACTATAGTCATCATTAGACTGCTCGAAGCTTGGAAGACTACTTGCTTTTGGCGGGCTCTGTGTTGTGGCCACTGATGAAAGCTCGGTCTCTTTTCTAGAAGCATTATTCTCAATACAAGTCTTGGGTTTAGGATGTAAACTTATCTTCTCAAAAAAGCTACTTTGGCTCACAGAGTTTGCCTGACTCATTCTGTTGGTGAAGCAACCACTATGGATAATCTTGTGCCTTTTTAATTTGCCAGGGGAGCCAAAATCTCGGCCACAAACAAGACACTTGAAGGTTTTTGTGGATGTTCTGTGGCCGGTTTTCAAATGATGAAGCCATTTTTTGTCTGCATCGTCGTTGTCGTCGTCATCATCATCAGACTCACCCTCATCGAAAGGTTGAAGTATTACTTCGACAGAGGCTCCGTGGTCTTCGTCGTCAACGTGCTGCTCTCCGTTTCTTTCTATGTTACTCATCGATCCTGAATGTTCTTTTACGTTTTCATCTTTATCTTTTTTTGGCTCGCTGCCTAGTGAGTTATTTCTTTGCCAGTCTTGTGAGACACTCGTAGGTGCGGATGTGACAAGTGTGTTTCCTTTGTTATTCTCCATATTTGGTAGGTGACAGGACAGGCACGAGAGAATGCAGTTGTCACCAGAGGAAGACAAAACTGTTGGAAAATAAAGACAAACAAAACACAAATTGTTGTCAGTGGCCAAAACAGAAGAAAAATGAATAATACAAAATATAATCATGGATTTGTGCGAAAATGACCGTAGGTACTACCTTGTGGAACTTTGTGCCCGTGATGTTTGTGATGCTGAATGAGTGTATTCAGGGGCTCCGGTTGATTCATGAAGTCTACACACTCTTTCAAGATGGAAGGAGAGAGACTGAGCCACAGGGAGGTCTTGAAATGGAACAGAGCAGTTTAGATCAGTGTCAGAAACTACTATGTTCAAACTCCATCCTCGCATTTCAGGAGTTATGTTTTCATATATTTTGTTTATTCCTGTATTATTGGTACAGCATCCCTCAAATATCCTTGTGTACTCTTACAGCAGTTACTGCTTTTATACATTTCACAGAACCTCTCTTGACATCTCACAGAGAAGGGAAAACTGGTGGAAGCTGGAGATAAAATAAAAGTAAATTATTCATCCTCTTGCAATAACCACTCATGCATGCATCAGTGCAGATATGATTACTTAACAAGTTAGCGAAGGCAGGAAAAATAATTTCCACTGGATATCTCACATCCTAAATAAAGTTGATTCCACACAAGATTTCACATGCAGCTATAAATATTTTTTTTCCTGCAAATCTCCAGCCAAATACTGCATTAGGCAATTATCTTCTTACCAGCAGAGCATATCGGAGGAATATAAAGTCACAATTAACATGCTCTGTAGAGAGGGGAGTAGGATGGAATAATAGCATAAACATTTAATTGTTTCTGTGTTAACATGTGTTTAACATATTAAATATATGTATATATGTATATTTTACTTTATTTGTCCCAGGATTACAGTTTGTAAGGTACCTACTTGTTCAAGGTTTGGAACAGGCAGCAGCTTCTGCAGATTGAGGAGGAATTTTCTCATTAGAGCCTGCAGGGCTGAGTCATATTTAGGGCCGAACACTCTTGGGAATATTTTCTAAAGAATAAAGAGAAAAGTATTTATTATGTTTCCACTCAAGATCTTGAGAGCTACATCAAGTCCATCATTCAGTCAATAAGTAGACATTTAACCAACTTGTATGAAACAGCATATAATGATAATATTTGGTATAGTACCAACCACCTCACCTGATAAAAGATATCTCTCTGGCATCGATCATCCACTAGAGTGTGAACAAGCTTCAGGAAGTTTGTAACTGATGCTTTTACCTCAGAACCGGAGGTCTTTGAAGAAAAGGGGAGACAACAAAAAGCACATGAACAAATGGAGATGGCATTAAGAGTGATGGAGGTTTAACAAGAGCACCAACCTCTTTATCCTGGTTTGTAATGTAGGTGTTTAGTCTGCTCAGATGAGGCTGGATGGCCTGTGGGCTGGCGAAATCATCATTGCGGCACAGCTCTAGCACTACCTGTTGGCACATCAAGAGACAGAACAATTCAGTGCAGCGTTTTATTCAACTTTCCTGATTTTGTGCTGAGGTGTGGAAGTGTAATAACGTGGTGTATAAAACAGTTAAATACACAGAGCATGAGAAGCCTGGCTGTGTTAGCTGGCTTATTCTACACACTGTTCATCTTCCCCCTTTTACTTGTTTTTTCTTCAGTCTGCACAAACTCAAACTTGCAGTGTCAATGACGGAGTTTGATTCTTTCTGTCCACATACTAAAATGATCGTAGCATTTAAAAGCTGTAGTAAAAGATTTTCTGCTAAACTCAAAGGTGCTATTTTGGAGTTGACCCTGAGATAATGCACGAGATAATAATCCTACATCTTCCGTCTTTGACGGCTGAGACTTTTTTGGCTCTGGTGGACAAAACCAGACAGACAGGCAGTGAAAGAAAAATCAGCATCCTCTCTTCTTCAGGGCTCAGAGTCAGGTTGTGGTGGTGCTCTCTCTGCATTTGTTATATGCCATGATGGATGATAACTTCCCCAACCGTAACGTAACAACGAAAACAATTAATGATTCATTTCAGGCAGAATAGTAGCCAGCATCACATATGACGAGGACCTTTAAATTGTCAAAATATATATGGGAATGTTTGACTTTCGGCTTAAGTTTGATGACAACAGAGACTTGGTTGTCAAGCATGGACAACAACAATTCATTTAATGCAGTAGCTTAACTCTTTTTGTGTCCTCGATGCTATTTCATGTTATTCTTTAACAATCATTCATTGTAGGTCTTATAACTTTTTCATTTATTTGCTAGTTGTATAGACAGTGAATGACAAGAATAGCCTGACTGGTACTGTCTGCTCCAAGATGATTGGAGCACAGAAAACTCTGCAGACTCTTGCTCCCTTTGAAATAAACAGAGATTATCAGTCAATCTGATCATGTTCTGGCCAGTGAATTCACTGTAATGCCCTCAGGTCGGCATTATAATGTGCCTCTTAGGAAAACAAACCATTAAACTCCTCTAAGTCTTTCAATCCTTCTGCTATCAGGCTACTGAACACAGACAGTCATCACTTTAAATGACCGATGCGTTATTTCCTTCATTACACATTATCTATATGAACTACCTTGTGGTGTGTGTATGGACTGGGTAAGCTTTGAATGAAGTCCTTCTGGGGATCAATAAAGTTGTCTAAATCTGAATCTAAAAGTAGCAACACTACGATGGTCTTCATTATGAATAAAAGTATTATCAGCAAAATGTAAGAAATAAAAGTAGCTCCTATGGAGAATATCCTGTCCTGTCTGTGTTACAGTTTTATATACAGCATTTATTAAGTAATCATTATCATTGCATAATTCATTACAATGAACTACTTTACTCCATTGGTTAGTTGAATTAAAAACAATTCACATACATTTTTATATGATTTATGTTTATGATCTTTTCCTGCGGAGTAACTTGTAATTGTGGCGGTCAAATACATTTAAAAGTACAATAAAATGGTACAAATGCAGTTCTTGAGTAACTGTACTAAGTTACATTCCACCACTGCAGACAGGTGCCCAAATCCCTCATCTTTGTAGCATAATAGACCCTCCAGTGTGTAGTTGTCAGTGTTGGAGGAATTATTGTTATACTATTATATATCATTACATTGTTATTATTCATACATAAATATAAAAACAGGATTTCAGTGTTGTTGTTAGTTGAGGTAGAGCTCATTTGAACTATTTTGCACAGGACTCCAACTAATGATATATTGTCAGCGTGTATGAATTTGCTCAATAATGTCTCCATTCATCAACTGATTGTTTGGTTTGTAAAATGATGTCACTATTCCACGAACAGCCCAAAGTGACACCTTCACAATGCTCATTTTGTTCAACCAACTGTCCAAAAAACACACTGAAATTATTAAAAGAATGAAAAGAGAAGCAGCAAAACCTCACATCTGCGAAGCTGGAACCAAAAAAGGTTTGCTGTTCTAACTTGGAAAAATTACAAAATGATTATGAAAAGAGATTTTATGTCAGTGGATTAATAGCTCATTTATTCCTGCTGTATTTTTCACGTTTTGCGTGCAGAAATATGAATTCATGAAGTAACCAGTGACTGAAAGAGTTAAATAATTGTAGTAAAGTAAAAAGTGTGATATTTCCCTCTGACATATGGCATTTCATCTGACAAGACAACACTCTAAAATGCACCTGAGTTAAAGCACACAGCTCCATACCACAGTAGCTGACAAGTTTGCAGCGGTGTTGCAGGACGACCCCCCCCCGGTCTCACCGTTACCTTTGCACGCAGTCCCACGACCAGCTGGACCCCCTCGGTGCGGGTGAGCAGCTCGGGCACCGTCTGCAGCACGGCGCCGACGAAGTCCTCCAGCAGACCGAAGTACATCACCGCTCCCTGCCTCACGATCTCCCACAGGGCTGCGGACACGAGCTGCAGGGGGGGGACGAGGAGCCGGAGGGAGGAGAGGGGGAGGAAACCTGCGATGGAGGACACGTTCAAAACTGTGAGGACACACCGCCGGGAGTGACCGTAAACAACACTTGTTTACAACACTTGTACGGCAGCG